>JAEOAD010000058.1:7225000-7782500 GCA_036365145.1 Orientallactaga sibirica
TATATGCATGTATATTATTGTTTACTAATGCTCAGATTTGGTTAATCTTCCCCATTTCCTTCATTTCCTGCCCCTCCCAATTGGCTTTCACACTACCAATTTCAGTATTCCCCCTTTGACTTTCATAACACTTTAGATCTGTACCTTCCCTACCCTTCTCCCTTGAAGGCTCATATATATATATATATATGGTGTCCTAAGCTCAGATCCACAGCTGGAAGAGAACATATAGTATTTCTCTTACTTTACCTGTGTTGCTTCACCTATTTATTATCCAATTCTATCCGTTTTTTCCTGAACATTTCTGAGTCTAATCATTTTCTTTATGTCTGAATAGAATACCATTACCAATGTCCCACATTTTCACTATCCATTCTACCATTAATGGACACCTAGGCTGATTCAGTTTTCTCGCTGTTGTGAAGAGCACAACCATAAACATTGATTAAACAAGTATCTATGTGATAGAGTTTAGGGTTCATTGAGTACATACCCAGAAACAATATAGCTAGTTTGCTTGATGGTTTTATTTCAGTTTTTGAGAAACTTTAACACTGAATTCCATAGTGACTGTGACAGTTTACATTCACACAGAAGATAATAAGAATGATTCTTTCCCCATGTCCTCACCAGCATTTGTTGTCATTTCTTTTCTTGATGATAACAATTCTGACCAGAGTAAGATATGAAAAAGAAAATATGTATTAGTTATTTTCCAATAAAATTCATTTGAGAACTGTTTAGTTCCATAGCTTACTTTTTCTTTACTTTTTGATTGGATTGTTTGTTTTCTTGATTACTAAGTTTTTGAGTTTTTATATATTTTAGGTATCAATTATCTGTCAGATATAGAGCTCACACTGATTTTCTCCCATTGTGATTGTGTAGGCCATCTATTCATTCAATTGACCATTTTCTATGCTATATAAAAGCCTTTTTATTTCATGAGATCCCTTTTGGAAATGGTTGATCTTATTTCCAGAGTAAGTGGAGTTTTATTCAGATTATTCTTGTTCATTTCTATATCTTGAAGAATTTTCATTACTTTTTCCTGTAGAAGTTTCAGATTCTCAGGTGTCACATTAAGGTTTTGATACATTTGGAGCTTATTTTTGCTCAGGGAAAGAGATAAAGATCAAGTTTCATTCTTCTGCATGGGGATTTACACATTTTATAGCACCATTTTTTTTTAAGGAGGCTATCTTTTCTCCAATGAATATATTTCCCCTCTGGTAACAAAATCTCATAGCTATAGCTGTTTGAGTTAATGTCAGTATCATCCATTCTATTTCATTGATCTGCATTTCTTTTATGTGTGCATAAAATGTTGTTTTGTTATTGTGGCTCTGTAATCTTCCTTGAAGTCAGGTATGGTGATACCTTTTCTCCTATTTTTTTGGGGGTGGGGGTCACGATTTCTTTAGCTTTCCAAGGTCTTTTATTCCTCTAAGTATGAAAAAATAACACTTGAATTTTGATGGTGATGACAGTGAATCTATAAATTACTTTTAGTTAGATAACCATTTCTACTATATTCATCCTCCCCATCCATGAGCATTGGAAATCTCTCCACCTTCTATTGTCTTGTTCAGTTTCTCTCTTGAATGGTTTAGAGGGTTTTTAAAAATATTTTATTTTTATTTATTTATTTTAAGCAAGATGATTAATAAGAGAGAGCTCTTTCATACAGATGTCAAAAGCCAAATGCCACTAATATTTTACTTTAAACTCTTGGAGACATTGTAAACAACTAACTGCATTTGAAGTAAAAAGAAAGCTTGATATATTTAAAAGACCATGACATATTAACATGATTCTCTCACCATAATACAACAAAATTGAAAATAATAAAAACAGGAAATAATTAAATGCATCAAGAAATTTAAAATTATGTTACTTACTTAGCAATTAAGGCAAAATATAGTGGTAAATAGTGGTAGAGATTCATATACCTTTTATATTCTTCTTGATTTTAAGATAAACCTTCTAATATATCCCCAGTGATTTGTAATGCATATATTGTTTATCTATTCACAGATAACAATTATTTGCATCAATTAATATTTTATTAACAAATTTCAAAGTGAATAAATTGGTGTGTATATCAAAGCCATTTGTGCATTTTGTGTGATCATAATTATTTTATTAATAGTGATTAATTTATTTAGATAAATTTCATTGTTATTAAATTTCCTAATATTAAATTATTTTTGCAAAGTGGAATGAAAACCCACTTAATAAATATGTATTTTGAAATATTTATCAGATTTTTGTTGTAATACCTATCTGAAATACCTATATGAAAACATACAATAAAGCAGATCTGGAAGCTTCCTTATTAAATTCTGGTATATTTTTAATAACATTGGAAGAATCTGATGATCGAGTGTTTGACAGGATTTCCCTCTGGAAACTTCAGAGTATTTTACCATTTGTTTTTGTTTTTCTTACAAGGGAAGCTCTTTTTATTCTTTTTATATTTCCTCCGTGGCAATAGGTTTGTTTACTTTATCTGTTTCTCCTGAGAAAATTTTTGCAAACTTTTATTTTCATAGAAAATATCCACATAATCTAGTTTTACAAATTGATTGCAGAGGCTTTTGCAAAATAGACTCTTATGATATTAAAAATATCCTCTGTTTCACTCATCTTGTAATTGTTCTCAGATGGAAAGATAGTGTGAATACATAGTCATTACCAGATCCACACCCCATAGTTGCTATTCTCTAAAGGGAAGTATAAGAGAAAGTAAATGGATGAAACTGTTCTGGATGACACTGTGGAAATAAGCAAATTAGCTCACATATGTCCTTGTACTTTCCTTTCATTATGAATTCTCTTAAGAATAGATATGATTAGAGAGACTTACATAAACCCATACATGACTATAATTCAACTGTATCAAGTGGCAATTTATGATCATTCCTGTTATATATGTAATCTTGCTTATTTCTTAATTCTACAAATGACCTTGAAGAAAATCCTATGTATTTCATAATATTAATATTAAATAGTTTGGTGTATAACATAATTGTAAACCCTCCATTTTAGTAAAAGTTTTAATTTTTATGACACTGGAGATATAGAAAAGTTTAAAACCTTGTGCAGAGTTTCCATGTACCACTTACTCAGATTTCTATGTTATTAAAATTTCATATTGTCATTGTGGTGTGTATCAAAATTGAAATACCAACATTACTGATCAGATTTCTTTGTGGGATTAGAACTTCCATGCCAGCAGCTCTCAAGTCTCGGGTTCTTATTCACCTTAACAAAGAATTAAAAATGCAGATGCAAGGAATTTGTGTATTATAAGATGCATTTTAGAGTTGAGACTTAGAAGGAATGCAACACACAAGAAAACCCAAAATCAAAATAAATTATCTCCTTTACCTACCAGGTTTGGAAAGGGAAGGGGGGATTGTTCTCACATAAGGAAAGATGAAAGGGAATAAATGGGTATGGGACAATGATGAAAGAAAGAAGGTGATAGGAGCTAAAAGGAGAAAGGCACTCACACACATAGTTCTGTTCCAATTATATGAATCAGGCTTCCAATTAGAATGAGCCTCATCACCAGTCTCAGGTATGTAAGGAAGGGATCAGACTAGTTGGTAGGCTTAAGAAGCTGACTCAGGAAGGTCCAGCCCACAGATGCTAAGCCCAGGAAAAGTTGAGCAGGAAGCAGGAAACTTGCCGGAGTTGTTGCATATAGCCATCTTGGATAGACTATATCAGACATGGGTTCTAGTCTTGTCAGGGCTAGAAAGGCCATCCATTTTTCTCCTGGCCAGTCCCTAGCTCAGTAGAAAGCTACCTTGCTTCTAATCTAGATCATTACTATATTGCTATTTTCTAAACCATAAAGTTAAGGTTACATTAGCTTTTTATTTTTCTGTTCCAAGATTAAATTCAAAGGATTAATGTTGTGTGTGTGTGTGTGTGTGTGTGTGTGTGTGTGTGTGATGAAACTAGAAAGAAGATCAGAAAGAGAAGGAAAAAGTCTTAAGGGATGGAGGGACAAAAGTTAAGGATACTGGAATGTATGTAACATTAAAGCAGATTGGGACAGTAACTAGAGAGAAGGAAAGGAACCAGCGAGAGTGGTGCAGGAGCCATGAAGGCTGAAAGTATGGGAAGGGACAAATACGAACAAAGTATAAAGATACATACACATAAAAATGCCATTATAGGGCTGGAGAGATGGCTTAGCAGTTAAGGTGCCTGCCTGCCAAGCCTAAGAATTCCCATTGGATTCTCCAGGTCCCATGTTTAGCCAGACATAAAAAGTGATGCAAGGGTGCAATGCTGAACTTGCCCACAAGGGGGTGAACCTGACTGGAGTTTGTTCATAGCAGCTGAGAGGCCACTGGGGTGCCCATTCTCTCTCTGACTCTTCCTCTCTGTCTCTCTCCAATAATAAAAATAAATAAATAAATAGATAGATAAATAAATAAATAAATAAATAAATAAATAAAATGCCATTATAAACACCATCATATTATGCCAACTTAAAATCAATAAAAAAAATCACATGTAGAATACCACACAATTCATTAATACCATTCTTAAACACATCTACAATACTATAGACTATAAACAATAATCATTTATTATCATTATTCACGGAGGACACAAAATTAGATTTTATTCACAAATGGTATTTGATTTTACAGTTTTTTCTTGAATAAAAACCAAAAAAAGAATCCAGAATCTGTCAATGGCTAGTATACCCTATATTTACATTATTTACATTATATTATTTAATGTTTACATATCCTATTCATCTTCTTTTGTATTACAGTGAATTTATTTTATAAACTGGGTCATTTTTTCTGTACAATTTCCTCAATGTCAGTTATACTGATAGTCACAAAGAGCAGATCCCCTGCACTGTGTTTACTTGTGCAATTTATGAGGCACAATTTAAAATTAGCTGCACAGTATAAGACAAATGAACATTTGTTAATAATCAAGAGAACCCAATAATCAAGATCTTTGCATTTCTAAAGAAACATATTAAGCTGCTCCTCATCATTATTTGCCTTGACAATGACAGAAAAGTCGGGCAGGGGTTCAAATCCCTCCTTTGGGGGTTGTGGTAGTTTGAATAGATGGCCTCCAATATATTCAGTGTTTTATTAGTTTGTTGTTTGCATCTGCATCCAACTGGATGGAGGCAGTGTCTCTGGGTGGATTTTAAGGTGTGGTGGTGGGTTTAGGATTTCAATCTAAAGATATGCAAAGTGTGCCTAGCTGGAGTTCTGGAGGTGTGCTGTGCTGTAAGGCTTTTGGCTTGTGGCTTCTCCCTCTATTTGGTCCTGTGAAAGTAGGCCAACTTCTTCTGCCATTATGGAAATTCCCTTCTATCTGTAAGCTTCAATAAATCCCTTCCTCCATAACTGTGTCTGTTCTGGAAGTTCATCTCAGTGAACCTGAGGCTGTCTGTTACAGGGGTTGACTTTATAGGGAATGATGGTGGGGTTGGCGTTACAATTCTGATTTTCTGGGTCCATCTTCTTGTATGGCCAGTAGACTATAACTATCATCTCAATCCATGACCACAGAGAAAATTCAGAGAAAAAAAATCACTGTATTCTTGAGTCAAAATACTGCCCAGTTGAAAGTATTTTAAGTTCTTATAAAATGTTCACTGAAGCTACTACTGGAGTAGGAGTAGAGTCCAAGAAAAGGTGAGAAATCCAAGATCCCACATTATTCATGTGTCCAGTAAAAAATAGACTTTGCTACATGTTTCTGGACAGTGTCCTTAAGAAACATAACAGAACCCTAATACTGAATGTTCATCTTAAAAGATTAATGTCCCCAAGAGCTCTTCTCATGTACAAAATGAATAATCCACCCCCAACACAAAATGGAGTCTAAATTGTACACTGTATCAATAGATAACCCTTCTTCACTCCACTTTGACTTTCTCCAACATCTTTTATAGAATCTTGGGTTCCTCCTCTTTCAGCTCTGCCTCTTTATAGCATTATCATTGTATTTTGCTTCCTTGCCTGATAAAGAAGTGTTGTTGTATAAAGTGTAAGGCTATAAATGATAAATTAAGATAGAGAAAATTTTTCTCCAGATTTTACTAACTAGGAGTATGCCCTAAGGAAATTACCTAACTCCTCTGGTGATTTATTTTTTTTCTGTAATGATAGGGTTCTCATGTTACATACATGAGGCAAAATTTGAAAATATACTCAATATTTATTAGCTTCTATTATTAGTAGTAGCAGCCATAGTGCTGTGGATATGCCGAAAGAAAAACATTTTATATACAAATATTTTATGGATTCATTTACATTCTCATTACATTCTCATCTTTATTGACCTTTCACCAAAATGTGATAGTTTTGCTTTTGGAACAATTGGTGTTGAGATCTCTAGCTTTTTTCTTTATAATTTTGTTTATACTTTTGACTCTTTCATTTGTTGTTGTTGTTGTTATTATTATTATTGCTATTATTATTTGCCATTTTTTTCTTTACAAGATTATCTTTACTCTCTGATATTTAAATGTTAGGGTTTCTTGAAGTTCTATGCCCTCTTCTAACCTCACTATGTCTCGAGGCAATCTAATTTAGGAATTTCACTCTTGAAAGGAATGCTTTCAAATAGATCTTTCCAGGCTAGACTTCTCTGAGTTAATGATCCATATGCCAGATGCATATCCATTTTCATTTGAATATCTTACAGACATGTATAAAATGGAATCAATCTTTCCACCAAACCAAAAATGTGTCCACCATTAATCCAGCTACATCAAATACCTAAAGATAATGCTTAAGCCACATTTTTTTCTACTTTGAACGTAACTGTAACAATGACAGTTCTCCATCACCTCCCTAGCAGATAGGACCAAACCATTTCTTTCAACTCTACTGCTGCCATGACCATTTCTCACTTGCATGTTTTCACTCCTTTCCTACCTGGACTGCCATCATTCCTATCTACCCTCTGCAATCTTGTCTCACAGAATTAAAGCAACTTGTTTCAGTGTAGTTTGTGTAAAATCTAGAAATAACTCATGATTCTTTCTGACTCCTGATCCCTCCATGAAGCCTTTACTCTGCCTAACATACTTTGTTCACCCTTACACCTCTGTTTTCCCAGCTGCTACTCATGCTTTGTTTTCAACTGAAAGCCACTTTAAAAAATACATTCATAATATGGTCTGGAGAGATGGCTTAGCGGTTAAGGTGCCTGCCTGCTAAGCCTAAGAACCGGGTTCCAATCTCCAGGTCCCACGTTTCGCCAGATGCAAAGTGACGCAGGGCGCAATGCCGCACTTGCCCACAAGCGGGCGCACACATCTGGATTTCGTTCGCAGCAGCTGAGAGACTGCTGGCGTGCCCATTCTCTATCTGTCTTCCTCTCCCTCTCTGTCTGTCTCTCTCTGTGTCTCTCTCCAAAAATAAAAATAAAATAATTTAAGAATATATATGATATATTATAAATTATTAATACATTAATAATTTAATTTATTAATACATTAATAATAATATATTAAATTATATATGTATACACATATATATGTGTATACATATATATAATTTAATGTATTTATTTATTTGAGAAAGCGGCAGATAGAGAGGGAGAGAATGGGCTTGCCAAGGCTTCCAGCCACTGCAAATGAACTCCAGATGCATGTGCCCCTTGTATATCTGGCTTATGTGGGTCCTGGAGAATCAAACCGGAATCCATTGGCTTTACCTTAACTGCTAAGCCATCTCTCCAGCCCTGAATGCCACTTTTTAAGTAAAGACCTTTTCTTACCTTCACAGCAAAAGTAAATAAGCTATGTAAGTACGTCATTTGTATAATGGATCTAGCAGGCATATCCAACTGGTGGCCATGTGGCCGAAGATAGTTTTGAAAATACCCCAATACAAAATCATAAACTTATTTAAACAGTGAGATTATTTATCACTCAATTTCTCAGCTATTTAACATTCACATTGCAAATGACAGTACCATGTCTCATTGTAAAAGGGTGGACATACCTTTCAGAGTATGCCACATAGTAAGAAACTGTAGTTAACATTCTCAGTTTGCATATGAATACTTTTGGTTGAAGTGAAGTCTTGTTAGATATGAAAAAGAACAATACAGATTAGCATAATTGACAGAGTGCTATAAGCCTGTTGAATCAAGGAAAATAGTCTTTCTGACTTCTACCCATAACATTTGTCATCAGCTAACTTCTATGACATTGGGTTTCTACTAAGTCATTTAATAGGTAAACTAAAAGCATTTAGCTCAAGGTTTGTCAGTTTCTTCAAAAAGAAAATCTGTTTTCTGCTCTGTAAAGCTTTACAGTGCAATGGTTTTAAAAAGCAGTGATAAAAATAATTACACCAGCCTTTTGAGAGTGTCCATGTACTCCTACGGGCCTCTCCATTCTCCAAGGCTAATTATCTTCAAACTTTGCATTGACTTTGATCAAACGGCCTTAAAAGTCAGTAACACAAAGTGGATCTGATTATCTTACTGCCATGTATAGTAAACCCAGAGTGTATTTTCCCTTTGTAGATTTATTCGAAAGCCTTCTAAAGTGTCACAGGACTGTAGACAGCCCTGATCAGATAAGCCCTGCTTCTATGCATGATAGTTCAAGCAAACTCTCCAACTGTGAAGAAAGATGTTGAAACCAAAGATCATAAATCAAATAACTAGCACAATGGAACAGCTGACAAAAGTTTCTGCACTTCACTTTAGTTTTGAATCCTCTGCTCATTAACGGTCCTCATAAGGTCATGAAGAAAATGAATTTCATTTTTGAAAATATTTGTTCACTAAGAATGAATTTAATTCTATGTAAACTTAACAACAACCAAATGATATTTTCTAAATTTAAAGGCAAAAACAAAAAACAAAACACCTATTGCCCATCAGTAGGACCAATCACCATCATGGTGCAGCTTACCTTTCCTGTAAATGTTAGCATTGTTGCCTACGCTCTAATACTGAAGCCTTCACTGTGTTCACCATTTTATAAATCTTCAACACATGCTGTTCGGTAAAATTTAGTGTTATGTATGTTTGTAGAAAGAGCACTAATTCCATTATTTCTGGAACTTGTTTTCGAATGAAATTTTTTGTTGAGCTGTATTTGGATCCTCTTGCAGTTTTAAGAAATAATACAAAGAGAGATCTGTATACTTCCCCAGTGTTCCCTACTAATAATATTTTGTAAAGCAAAACAACACATCCAAGACACTGGAACGGAAATCATCTGAAGTCCTTATCAGAGTTTTTTAACTTGTTCTTGTCTCAGCAGCTGTATGTAATTTTCTGAAATTTTCTACTTTTATATTATCTTTGTAGGTTCATGTATCCATCATCACAGTCATAATACTGAATAGTCCCAACACTACAAAGATCCCTTATGTGGGCTTTTGATGGTCACACCCACTCTCCTGAATACGCCCATCACTGAACACATCCCATAATTCATAATATCAGCCACTAATCTGTCTTCCATTAGCTCATATAGGACCCTTTTGAATTTGATCTCAATTTACACAGCATAATTATCTGGGATAGTCATCCAAGATGTGATATGTATTAATAGCTTATTTTTTTTATTATTGGTGAATGGTATCCCATGGCATGGGTGTATCCAATTTCTTTAGTTAGTCATCTGGTGAAAGACCTTTGGGTTCATTCCATTTTAGGGGCATTACAAATACATTTATTAGGTGTAAGTGTTTTTATGTGAGAGTAACTTTTCATTTATTTGGGATAAATGCACAATGTCACTGTTTTTAGGAAGCATTGCACTTGCATATTTTCTTTTAAAACTAATAGGCAGACAGTTTTAAAAGTAAATCTTATCTTAGTGACTCCGTTTTCATGGGCTCACTGTTATTCTGATGCACATGTTATTATAACCCATTGTCATTTTAATTTTCAAATACCTTACAATGACACTGACCATCTTTTATGATATTATTTAGTTTATTTATGTCCTCATTGGTGGCATTTGCTAAATTACTTTGTACACATTCTAGTATTTTTACGTTGAATTTTGAGAATTTCTCATATATACAAAGTTACCCTTATTGTATTTTTAATTTGAAAATATTTTTCTTTGGCTTATACATTACACTGACCTCTTCAAGTGTGCTTCTAAAGGGTAAAATATACTTTTAAAAAGTTCTGAAATTTTTCCTTATCTAATGTGCATTTTATTTTATTTGTTTGTTATAGCATGAGTGTTTGTGGTATATAGAAAATGGATGTCCTCCTCTATTGCTCTTCCACCATATTTCCTTGAGATAGAGTCACTCATTAGACTTGGAGCTCACACAGCTTTTTGTGATTACAGCTGCCTCCACTTTCCTCAGCACCAGAGTTATTGACATGTAGGTGCTAGGGGTAGAATTTAGCTCTTCATTGTTGCACAGCAAACAGGGCTTTTACCTCCTGAGCCACCTCTCAGCCCTATTAATTGTGCTTTTAGATATAGCTTATAAGCCCTTTGCTTTGGCTCAAATTCTATGTTATCTTTTTCTAAAACTTATAGTTTATATTTAAATCTGTGATTTATTGTGAGTTCAGTGACCGAGATATGAATCATTACTATTTTTACTTATGGATTTCCAGTTGTTTGAACACCACTTGTTGCAAAGGCTAGTTATTGAATTGAATTATATTTGCAATTGTTTCCCAAATTTTGTTGTGGTATTTGTATAGGTCTACTTCTAGTTTATCTGTTGTATTACACTATTCTGGATGTCTATCTTGTTGGCAATAGCAGATTCTCTTAGTGTCTATAGCTCAATACTAAACTTTAATATATGAATTGAGGGCTGGAGAGATGGCTTAGCAGTTAAGGTGTCTGCCTCCTAAGCCTAAGAATGCTGGTTCCAATCTCTAGGTCCCTCATTTAGCCAGATGCAAAGTGACGCAAGGGCGCAATGCTGCACTTGACCACAAGGGGGCAGACACATCTGGATTTCATTCGCAGCAGCTGAGAGGCTGCTGGCGTGTCCATCTCTATCTGTCTGTCTCTCTATGTGTCTCTCTCCAAATATATATATATATATATATATATATATGAATTGAGGTGATTTTTCTGTTTTGCTTTATGAGATTTTCTTTTTAAAAAATACAGGTATTGCATTTTAGTTTTGTATTTGTTTGCATGCACATGCTAGAGAGAAAGGGAAGGAGGGAGAGTCTCAGAGAAGGAGAGAGAGAGAGGAAATAATTATGGGCATTTGCAAACAAACTCCAGACACATGGTACTTTGTGCATCTGGCTTTTTTGAGTACTGGGGATTTGAACCCACACAAGCAGGATTTGAAAGCAAGCACTTTTAACCATTGCCTTAATTTTAGAGTGAACTGAAATAGCTTAATTTGATTTTCATAGCAATAGCATTAAGGCTAAGTTAATATGGAGAAGTCTTTACTTTCCTGTCTTATAATCCATGAACAGTGCATTTCTGTCCATTTATTCTTTTCTTTTACTGCTTTCATTATAAGCCTAATTTTAGCATGTCCTTTTTGCTTGTTTTAGTAAGAATCATTAGAAAATATATCACATTATTAACTTACTTCCCTTAGGCTCATTGTTGGTGTATAGTGTTTTATTGTGTGTGTTGTCCTTGTATCTGGCAATATTTACTTTTGTTCTTTTGCATTTTTTACTTGTAGGTATTTTGCTCTATTTCTTGACTTTTTATATTGAAAATGATGTCCTTTGAAAATAGAAATTATTGTATTGATTCCTTTTCGGTCTTTATACAGCCCATTTATTATTCTTGCCTAATTGCACTGGTATAATAATTTTGAGTTATATTTAACAATAAAAGCTGGCATCTTTGCTTATTACTAATTTTAAGGAGAACATGTCTATTGTTTCACAGTTAAGTATGATGGAGCTATACACTTTTTATCCAGTTGAAGTCATTCCCCTGTATTCTTACATTGATATGAACCTTTACCATGTGTTAGATATTTTCAAATGCTTTCATTCTGCTTAAATTAATGTAATGATATAATTCTTCTCTTATTGTTTATAAAGTAGATTACATTAATTAATTTTTGAATACTGAACCAGACATAAAAACTGGAAATAAATCTACTTCTTCATGATTAAAGAGTATGATTAGTGTTTTTATATATATATATATATATATACATGGCTGGATTTTATTTACCAATATGTTGATGTGTTGGCACATAGATTTTTTTTCTTGTTTTCATAGTCTATTTTTATTAATTTTCTTTTGACACAGGCTGTAATTCTAGCCTAGGTAGACCTGGAACTCACCTTGTAGTCCAGGCTGGCCTCAAACACACAGCAATCCTTTTACCCCATCCTCTCAATTAAGGGGATTATAGGTGTGCTATCATGCCTGGCTTGGTTTGATTTGGATATTAATGTAATTGTGCCATCATAAATTTAGTTTTGAAGGATAATTATTACTCAAAGCATGGTAAATGGCATAGTTATATCTTTGAAATAACAATTCTATAAACAATTTTTCACCAAAATAGGAGTTGATGTTTAACAATCCAATTAGAAATTTTAGAATGAAATAAAATGACAATTGAATCCTAAGAATATCAGTTACAGAAATTTGAGAGAGCTAGAGGATGCATGAGGTCTAAAGCTTTACAACATGTATATTTAAAGTAATTTGGAGGAATGTTGAGCCAATGAAGGCTACTAACATGGAATAGGGGGTGCTCTAGCTACTATTGCTGTATAACATTAACACTGGGACTACTTAAAGAACTGTTTTATTATCTCATTGTTTCTGTCGATATATTAGTCTTTATAAGTGCTATGAAATGTCTGTGACTCAGTAAAGTTGTAATAGAAATAAGTTTATTTAGTTCATATTTTTGGAACTTAAAGAGAAATTTACCAACATTAGCTTGGCTGTGGGGAGAATTTGGGATAGTAGAGTCACAATGGTTGGAATTCATGTGTGAAGAAATCTATGGCATAGTATAGTAAAAGCAATTTGTATTGATTTTTACCATTAAAAAAGATAATTGTGCCTTCTGAGAGACAAAATTAAAGATAAAATATACTAAAACAATGAAAGAAGATATCAAAGCCATGTATAGTTAGAAATATCTTTTGAAAATGTATTTTGCATATTCATGGGGTTGCTTGTAATTTCCCATCAGTTATAACTACTATATTGTAATTTCCTGTAAAATTCTAAGGAATGACATAAACATTCTCAATTTCCAAGTAGCTATTTATTTCATTTTAACTACAGTGCAATCTTAACTAATGTGCTAAAATTTGTTAGGTGCTGATCAGCCACCATTCATTAAATTTAATGCAAATATATCACTACATTTAACTTTCTGTCATAAACATGGAAACATGCTTCCCCTAACTTTGTTTCTTCAAGTGTAGGGACAATTTCAGCCATCACTAAGATTTTGTGATTTGCCTTAGTCGCTTACCCACTACTATACAGTAGTACATAGCAAGCACAAAATACATGTCATTGGTTTAATCAAATAGCCTCTGAATAAAATCAACAAATACTTGGGAAGTCTGCCATGTGAATTACACTGGAACAGCTTTAAGTAAATTTTCTTTCAATTTTTCTATTACTCTCCTCTCTTCTGAAGAGTGCTTATTTTTGATTCAGGGAAACTTGGCAAGAAAAATGAAGTTTTACATGAAGCTTTGTGCTAATTTGCATATATATCCAACACTGTTCTCCATGGTGCACCTCAGAAAGGATGTATAATCTCTTTTTAAAAATCAAGGAAAATAAAGTTCACCACATGTTAAGTGCTATAAACAAGCTATTTGAAGACAATTCATATTGCTACTATAAGACTGCATAAAATTATAAACATCTGGATTTTGTAACACATGATATATTGAGCTTTGAATATTAGATGATCTTGATTTCCTTTGCAAGATTAAGAGGGAAGAAAATAGCATGATACAATTTATGGTATTGTTCTGCTGAGAAAGAAATAGTCTTGTTTACATCACTATTTATAATCTCCTTTATGTACATATACTCTGTATAGGTACAAATATAGTAACCCTAATGACCAAGTTGTATTTGTTTCCATGACAGTATATGGCACAGGAGCTCTATAATGTTTAATAAACATGAATATATTTCAATGGATATTCTAAAAAATGCTAAAAGTGACTTACCCATCCATAGAGACAAGCAAGACAACAGAAAAAGCAAAAGTGGAGATGCTTACAGTTTCAGTGGCAGGTGGATAAAAAGGCACAGGCCATGCAGATGTAGCCTACATCTACTCCAGATAGCTGCACAGTACTGAAACAGGATCCCTACTTTCCAGCAGCACAGTCTGGCAAGGGAGATATGTAATTGAACATTCCAAACAAATAACAATTTGCTTTGTCTTCATTCTAAATGTAATTCATACAGTTTAATTGCATCACAAATGTTACAGATACTCAATGAAGATTTTCTACAAATCAAACAAATAAGAGAAGTTGGACAGGAGAAGTAGGTGCTCTTATGAAGGTTAGGGATACCAAAGACAAGAACTCGAGATTTAAAGAATGGGTAAATTATGTTATGACTACACTGCTTGTATGCAGAAGTGACTTCCTCAACAGTATATTGGACTCAAAATATAGGAAGTAGCTTTCTACAAAAAGAAAAGAACAGATGGGACAGCTTCAGTAAGGACCATAGTAATAATATTGAAATGGACTTTCCAATGAGGTAGGAAAGAATTTGGAAGTTTGAATTGCAAATAAAGGACATATTCCCAAATTATGTGAGCATTTGATGATTTGCACAGGTTGCTGTGAGTAATTCTCCATATTTATTTTCAGTTTAAATGTCTCCTGTTTAATTGAGAGCATATTTTAATTAAAGTTCTAAATCCATTGTCATAACAGAACTTTCCTTGTGTTTTGCATATTACCAAGTGTTTATCAATGCAAAAATATGACTTCATATTAGAGAATACTTTGGACTACAGTGTACAAAAAGGAGCTATCACAAAATTTGTTTCCATTTTGTTTATTCCACCTTAACCTAAACAATTATTTGGAGAAATTAACTGAAATTAATTAGTAGTAAATCTAATAAGTACATCTCAAAAATATTCAAAACTCATCAAACTAATGGAAACTTGAACAGATAGACCAACTTTTAACTATTTTCTCTGCCACTTAGTTGATATTTAATGTTGAATGTTGCAACCAAATTTTATGAGCTTCAGGTCTTTAAAATCGCCTTGATAATAATATCTAGAACATGAAATTGAGGATAGATTACAGTGAAATCTCAGGAACATTTTGAGATCTTTTGCACTAGATACTTGTTCAGTTAATCTCTAATTAATACAGAACAGGGATTACTATGATAACCATTTTTCTTTGAAGGAATCTTCCTGCTTCATCTGCCTTCTTCAACAGCTGATAACTCTCATGTCAAAACAAGGAAATTTTCATTCGACTTCATAATTGATTACTAGAATTAGGGTGCCGTCCCATATTCCGAGGAACTCAGGAAGCTGAAGCATGAGGACGATACTTTCAAGGTCTGCCAGCCTTACAGAGGGATTTCATAGCCAACTTGAGCAATTTAGTGAAAGCCCGTCTCTAACTATAAGTGAAAAGAGCCTTGGGATATAGCTTAGTTACAGAGAACTAACCCTGCCTGTTCAAGGTCCTAAGTCCAATCCCAAGTATTTCAAACAAACAAAAACAGAACAAACAAACAAAAAAATGAAATGTGTGTCATTCTCTTCCCTTGTTTGAGAATCATTTTCCTTTTTCAGTTGTAACCAGAAATCTCCAGCTAATTGCAGTTTCCAACAGAGTTAAATGCATAGGAAGCTGTCACGTATTTGTTCTTATAATGCACGTTTGTTGACTAACTCTGTGGCAAATACAGTGGTAAACTCCAGGAATACAGAAGTGAGCCAAATCAACTATCTTCATAAGATTTACATTTTGCACAGTACTAAATATTTTATTAGAAAGAAAATCATCAATTCAAATATTGACTGGAAAGAAATTGATGAAAATATAAAATGCCTATATTACCTATATATAATTTGGGGAAGGCTATAAGCTTACATATTTTAGTTACTTTTCATATAATGTATTAATGTTTATTCAAGCTCCTTGTTTCAATTTACTCAAAAGGGTAAAATATGAAACATAAAATATGAAACAAACATAAATATGAAACAAACATAACTTCAGTGAATACATATTTTACAATCTCTTTTTGAAGTGATAGAATTGCATTAATTTAGCAATAAAGACATGAAAGAGCTTTTAAAATTTCCATGTTTCTTGAATGGATGAATTCAAACTAAATAAACACTAGGAAAAGCTTTATGTCATCCTAATTTTACATATACTAATAAAATCTAATAATCTCAGTTTAAATAAATCTTTCTCAAGGTGGCAAATTCAGTTGTACAGTGTTAGGCTTAGAAAGTGAACAGTAAATGCAAGTTGAGCATTTATCTTCCTTATTTGTTTCATTGTTTATTATAAAGCATTCATAGATGTAATATATTCCTATAATTCTCTTTATTTGAGACCTGTTGTAATTCAAACAGTGTATCATATACATATCTTTTATTTTTTGCTCAGACCTTTTTCTCAAGGTTCCAGTCCCTTAGGCTACCAAAGCAGAAATTCTAACATTAAGTTTTCAAATATCTAAAGTTTCCATAGATATCAGTTCCAATTATAGATAAGGGGCAATATTTACTGAAGTAATTCTATCATCAATGTAAATAGTATGTAATAGTGCTTTGTTATTTTTTCTCCTCCATGTTATTTCTATATCTATCAGATTGTAAACATTTCATAGCTTTTTCAATCTAGAACATTTTCTGTTCAATCATTAGTTTTGCTAGTTTGTCCTACATATGATTCCCTTGACTTTCTATTCTAAGCCTCAGATATCAATTAGCTCAACTATCTTTATTATCTATCACTAAACCTAGGCTAGTATTTTTTTAAGGTTAAAAATTACATGACTCTGAAAACTAGTGCAGATAAACAAAATAAAGCTATATATTTACATACATACATATATGGCATATATGGGTGAGAAAAATGAGGAATTGAAGAAATGTGAGAAGGAAACAATGAGTTTAGTGGCTATGTTTACATTGTTTGAACAAGAAATTCTGTTACTTGAGCCTTCTGCTCCCACATGAATTGTTTACATCCAAGTTTAATGCTTATTAGAGAAGTATACTGCCAAGTTTTGGCCAGGGAATAATTGGAGTTTTCATAACATTCCTATTTAAAAGTAACACTTAAGCCAAGCATAGCGGTGCCTGCCTTTAATCCCATTACTTGGCAGGCACAAGTAGAAGTATTGCCATGAGTTCAAAGCCATCTTGAGACTACACAGTGAATTCCAGGTCAGCCTGGACTAGAGTGAGACCCTAGCTCAAAAAAAAAGTAGCACTTAAAATAGACTACCTTATCTTAGTAATTGATTAGTATCCCATCTCAAAAGGCTATGCTATCACATGACATCAGGATTTTTGTTTAGCCTAACCCATGCTTTATAGCCAATAGATCATTCAGACACTAACCTATACTTCTGTGGGATAAAAGAATGGTGACTGTATTTATGGCTTATCATTTCTTATTTAGTCAGTTTTTTAAATATTTTATTTTTATTTATTTATTTATTTGACAGAGAAAGAGGAAGAGAGGGGAGAGAGAGAGAGAGAGAGAGAGAGAGAGAGAGAGAGAGAATGGGTGCACCAGGGATTCTAGCCACCACAAACGAACTCGAGACCTTTGCGCCCCCTTGTGCATCTGATTAACGTGGGTCCTGGGGAATTGAACCTGGGTCCTTTGGCTCTGTAAGCAAATGCCTTAACCATTAAGCCATCCCTCCAGCCCTATTACTTATTTTCAAGGGGGAGAGAGTGAGAGCGAGAGACCACTTTGTGCATCATTCTGTACGTGGGTACCAGGGAATCAAACCTGGACCTTCAGTCTTTGAAAGCAAGTGCCTTTAATTGCTGTGCCATCAGTAGCCCAAGATTAAGTTCTTATAAACTTTTCTTCTCCCAAATAAAGTATAGTTTTTAACCCATACTGACTAATATTTTGAAAGTTTTCCTGAGTCCTCTAAATAACAAGTGGAGTCTACAAATAGGTTACATAATCCTTTCTTTGCATTCTCTTAAACTCAATTCTGAATATTCTATTCTGATATGTTTGTCAACTCATTGATATATTATCTTCAATATTTTTTATTAAGCTTCAAGGTAACAGCTATACTTTATTACTTCTTAAGTGTTCTCACTATGGTCATCAATAATCAACAGATATTCTATTTCTCCTAGTAATATAATGACTTATTTGAGGAGCTATAAGGACTCTATGAATCCAAGCGTTTATGCCCAATATTCTTGGTTATTAGAAAAATTTCATAAAGCTTCATGTTGCCATAAGTAAAACACAACTGATGTTAGGATAATATTCAAATTAAATTATCCAAATATTCAATGCATAATGCAAGTATCTGTAATTATATAAATGGGTACTACCAATTATACCAGGAAAGGTCTTGTCTGATTTATTACCCCTCATGTGTAACATTGTTCATGCTGAAAAAGTTTCCAAATTATTTCCAGCTTATTATACCATGATGAAAGTTCCATGTTGTTGAATCCAGATTTGATGAATTCTGTGGGACCTCCTGACTTCAGATATATAAGCAGAGGAAAGGAAATGTGATTTTATGCAATAGTTTCATTTAAATTTTATTTCCAGTGAGGGAACAAATGAGCAACTTCATTTCTCACATTGAATGGATGTAAGCTAATGTGATAATGTAAGAAACTACAACATTTCTACTGTGCCCTTTTTAAAGTTCAACTTATGTGATCTAACCTTATTTTCATAGTACTTTACAGTCTAACTGACGAAGCTTCTTCACATATTATCATTTTCACAATAATGTTATTGGTCATTACTCATTAACAGTGTCAGAGTTATAAGCACAATATACAAATGTTCAAATACATTTGTCATGAGAGTATTTGATCTCATAGTAGGTTATATTTTTCAATTTTATTTAAATGGTATCTTAATCTTCAGGAGTTGCATAAGGTATTCACAATTTATTTATATTTACCTTCATTATTATTTACATATGTCAGATCATACATACATACATGTTCTTAAAAAATGATATACCTGGACAAAAAAGTTTTGATTGTTTCCTATTAAATATTTAAATAAAATGTAGCATTACATTATATAAGTTTGTCCATATATATATATATAATGAAATCATTGTCAAGCCTGTGTATATCACCTTCATGTGCATGCACGCATGCACACACACACACACACACACACACACACACTTATAAATTCTTCCTGCATAGCCACATACAATTTCTTATATATTCATGCATGAATATATGTATGTATGCAAGAAGGACAGTAACATGCATGTGCAATGTAACTTCCTTTGAAAATTTTCTTTCTTTAATTTCTTTATTATTATTATTTTGTGTTTTTTTTTTCTTTTTGTAGTTCAATTTTGATTTCATGTAGGATTTCATAATTAAACATCTTTAATCCAAACCATAAATACATACTAGTATTGATGCTAAAGGATTTGATTTACCAAAAGGTTGTTTAAAAAAAAACAGCATTTTGCAGATAAAAATTAGCACCCTTGTCCCAACTGCAATTAAATTTTCAATTTTCTAAAGAATTAGTGCCAGCAGGTGTTATTAGTAAGTAAAATGAAAATTCATGAGCTCTTTCAGCTAAGTACTGTCAGTGTCTTTTATTTGCCTCCCAGCTCAGAAAATTTCCCATAGAGTGAGTTTTGATGAAAAGGATGATATAAATAGGTTTATAGAGTAAATTCAGGTTTTGTAATTTCTGAACTGTAGTTTAGAATTTCTCAATGTGTTATGTAGTCGTTCTTTGTGCATGAGAGAAATCTTAGTCTTCAGGGAATAAAAAAGCAAAAAACAAAAAATAAAATAAAACAGAGCTTGTTCTCCAAAAAGGAGTCATTTAAATGTTGGTGGTTTACTAAGATACACTTTCTCATTTACTAATCATACACCATAAACTAAAAATGCAAGATCCTGTTCAGTATAATATAGTTTCATGCTTATTGAAAGTACAGTCTGTTGAAAGGTTAAAGAAAATTAAGTCACAACAGTAAGCAGAATAAGAACCAGATCAAGTTCTAAGAGAAGGGGCTAAGCATCTCCCCACTAAATCATTTTGGGCTGGTCAGGGTCCATGAATACTTCTTAACTTTCAGACTAACCATAATGCATTTTTGCCATCCAGTGACTCACTCACTGGATGTCAAATGGAAAAGAGAGAAAATGTTACTGTGCCTTCCTATCCTCATTCTGCCCTCGCTCTTTCATAGAATGTTTCACTATAAGTAATTTGCACAGATTGAGTCTTTGAACAAAGGCACAAATTATACAGTTTCATGTCCTGTTTTGTCCACTAAATGTGGACTTGTGAATTATTGTGTAATCAAGAAAAAACCCCACACAATTGGGGATGCTTAGAAAACAATTTTACTCACAAATGTATCTAGGTACTGCTAAAATTCAGCACAATTTGTAATTTCAATTATATGTTCTAAGTTCATTTCTGATTATTGTTAATTCTGCTGGTTAATTACTGAAAACTACCAAATGACATTGAGATATTGTTGAATTATGTAAAATGTTAAAAGCAATGCAAAAGACATCTTGTTACTTAAAATTCTTGCTGACTAAATATGGTCACAGTATGCATCTCCTTGGAGATTTATTGTTTTCATCATAGTCCTGTGTGATTACTATATATTTGGGATATAATGCAATACTACATTATTATATAAGATTCTCATTCTGTTACTACATTGTTTCTAAATTGGGGTGGTAATTTAGATTGTACCATGACACCCTGTGATCCAGAGTTATCTTGTAATTTGCACATCTGGTCTAGTTTTAACTATGTATCCAAGAAACACTACCTTTTTTCCCCCTGCAGACTATGAAATGGAATAGAACTTCTTCACCCACTCCTATTATCAAGGCACGATGAGGTGGAGGGAGCCAGGTCTAACTGGTACTCTGTTTTTCTTCTCCCTGTCAGAGAAATGTGTCCCACAGGGGAGTTGAGCTTTTAGCTCAGCAAATGGTAAAAAGCAGTGAGTTGGTCACCTCTTCCCATCCCCCTTGTGAAAGTAGGGCTTGATGGGCACTGATCTTATACTCCCACTTGGAAGCAATTAGGCCATTAGACCATCCCAGGCCATGCTCCACTTTTGCTTGGATGACGCCAGTGGAGCTGAAAGGGAGAGAAGTTGTACTTCTACCCACTTTGGGTCGTTCACTGTCAGTAGGACACCATGAGAAGTTAAACACATATCATTTGTCCCTCAAAAGAGGGACTGTATGCTTTCAAAAGAAGTAAATAGGATACAGTGCTTTCTAGAATTTCAACTCAGCAGGGTAGGAGAGAAAAGCATGTACCGTGCTATTGTACAAAAAATAATATGAATGGGATATGACAATCATTAAATAAAGGATACAAATCAATTATTGCTTGAATGTTAGTGGCTGCTAGATATAATTCTGGTCTCTCCTTGTGCAACCAGACTATTCATTATCTAAACTTATCTTGAGTTTGTACCATTCAGTCATTACTATTTGAATCTCCAGGTTTAAATTTGTAATTCTGAATATAGAGTATTTCTCACTCAAATGATGGTGTTGTTTCTTCTCTCTGAAAAGAATCTGATTTTTAAAAATATTATATATTTATTTATTGCCACATTGTGCATCTGTCTTTACATGGATACTGAGGAACAACCCTGGTTGTTGCGCTTTGCAGGCAAGCACCCTAGGATCTGATTTTTTAAATAAGAGAACCATCATGTGTTTAGAGTTTCTTTGAGCACTTAGTTCAGCTACTTCTCCTCCTCCTCCTCCTCCTCTTCCTCCTCCTCCTCCTTCTTCTTCTTCTTTTTCAAGGTAGTGTCTCCGTTTACCCCAGGCTGGCCTGAAATTCACTATGTAGTCTCAGGGTGGCCTCAAACTCATAGCAATCCTCCTACGTCTGCCTGTAAAGTGCTGGGAGTAAAGGCATGTGTCACCACTCCAGGACAGATATTTTTATGCAAAACTATAATGAGAATTCTGTTGAGAATGTCCGAATGTACTAGTAACTATCAAGCAAAAACATTTGGTTTCCGTTAGGATGCTGGAAATGTCAATGGGGAGAGAACTTTGGTGGGAGAAGTGTATGGAAATAAGATGGATGTATAAACATTGTATTATAATGTAACTTTTGTTACTTTACTTGAGGTCAAGAAATTCAAGTAAATGATTTGAGGTTTTGGGGGGTATAATTTTGGGTATAAGACAGTATTTTCTCAAGCATGAATCAATTCCAAGACTAAGTGCTGTGGGGAAGTCATCCAGGCAGAGTAGCAGAGAATCCACCTTTAAGCCTTACTCTGTGAAGTCCCCTACTGAGGAAGGTCCAGTCACATAAACAATATTGTGAAGAGTACCTTTCTGAGTACCATTAGGCTCAATTTTCAACTTCACTGGTAGATAAAATTCCCTAATAAAATTTGAGGAGTCTGTAACGGTTTATTTTAAGGAGATAGGACCAAAATAGAAGCAGAATTACATGGAGGATGAAGCCCTTACTGATGTCTAGCACCGCCTGGTGGCATCTGTTGGTATTTCAGCATGGTTTTTAAATGGGTCTTATATATTCCAAAGTGTATCTAAAAACCCTAAATTAGACATAGCAGCAGAGAATACAATCAGTATCTATTAGCTGCAATTTCAACATTGCAGGTGGTGAAAATACAGTAGGAATAAGAAGTTGCTCTCTATATTATTTTAAAATATATTTTTACTTACAAAGAGAGGGGGGAGGGAGGGTGGAAGAGAGAATGGGAGCATCAAGGCCTCCAGCCACTGCTGACAAACTCCAAATGCATGCGCTACTTTTAGCATCTGGCTTAACCTGGATACGGGGAAATAAAACCCAGGCATTCAGGCTTTGCAAGTGCCTTTGACTGCTCAACCATAACTCCATCCAAGACATTGCTCTATATTGTTTATACAAATTGAAAATAGATAGTGAATACCTGAAATGTCTAGTATCTATAGGTACCCAAATTGTTTTGTTTTAATTTTTTTCTTATTATTTTTGGGGTGACGGCATTGAGCCAAAGTTGTTAACTGAATACCTTCTCTTATCTTTCTACACCTCAATTTTGCAAGCAATAAGAAAACTTAACACATCTCAGAAATCCTTTCTTTTTTCTTATCAGTTCCTAGTAGTTGGAAAAAGGAATGGTCCAGCATGAGAGAGTCTGTCATTGGAGAGGGAGGAAGAATAGATTATAGATATATTACAGCCAAACTTGATGATAAGAGAACACTTCAGGTCTTCATTGTCAACAGATCAGTACTTCTGTTATGTTATTCATTTTATCTTCAATGGGAAACAGGCAAGAAAGTAGTATTCTCTCATTTTGGGTAAGGAACACTAAGAAAGAATAGAGATGTAGAATGGCTGGAGTACTTGGTGGTCCTGAAGTTACTCATTTTTGTAGAGAAGTAAGAAAATACTGATGTTGCAAAAGTACTACCAGTTTCTAAGAACATGTGGGCCATCCTGCAGCTGTAACAGTAGGCCACATACTTTACCATTCAAAAGAAATATTTCAACAATTTCAGAACCTGAAATGATTCCCTTTACTCTTATCTTCTTCATGTTCCAATAAAAACTTATAAACCAGGTATGACGTCTCCCAAACTTCCTACTTCTAAGATCATTAAGCCTCTTATTACTAAGTTTGCAAACAATGTCCAACTGAGACTCAGAATCTTCTCAGCTGAACTTCTTTTGGACATCTTTTAGGGAATATTTTTCATCTTTTATTAGAAATAATATAGCTAAAGGTACCCAAACTGCTTTGTTTTACTTTTTATTCTTATTATCTTGGGGGAGGTGGCACTGAGCCAAAGCTGTTAACTGAATGCCTTCTTTTATCCCTCTGCACCTCCATCTTTCTGCCCATAAAAGAACTGAAGACATCTCAGAATTCTTTATTTCTTATCCCTTGGCATCTCCATAAAACCACATATATAGTTTCATATTTTAACTTATGCACAATAATATAGTTCTATTAAATACTTCCATGAATTTAGATGACTATGGCATTTGTATAACAATAATCAAATTCATGACATAGAATGTACAAGCAAATCTAAAAAAAAACCTATTAAATCTTTTGTTTGTTAAAATACACTTTAGTCCCTCAAATTCTAAATCTATTTACCATGTTTTCCCCTATATTTTTTTACCATATTCCATATTCCCAAGTAAGCAGAAATTTAGTTTGCATCTTACATGAAAAATACAAAAGTATTATCAAAATCAACTTGATCCAGGAAGCCTCAGAAAATGGAGGTACTCTGCTGATAGCTTCAGTCATAGAAGTTTCTTTTTCAAAGGGCAGAGATACATAGCTGGCAAATTTGGCATGACCAAGTGACTACTGTGTGCTCAAACAGGACATCTAAATGACCCCCTTAAAGGCTCAGGAAATCTCATGGTAGAGGAGATCTAAGGAACGTAACAGAGGTCAGGAAGGGGGGACTGAAGGGTACTGTCTTCTGGATACATTATAGCTTTTATCCTCATAAAATCCTAGCAGCTGTCATTTCCTATACAAGAATGGGCCTCCCAGTTTGTCATTATGGATCAGATCATACGATCCCACACCACCAACAGTAGCTAATGGCAGCTGATGACTGCTGGGAGAATGGGATGCATGCCCTTCAGTGTTGTACCTGCTGGTGTGTTACCTATTCTCTAACAAATTGTCTCTGCCATGACCACACAAGTGACCATAATTTAACTTAGAAGGCAAAACCAAAAACAAACAAAAACAAAATCCATAATAAAAATTCATGAAAATAGGATGGGCTGGGTTTGGTGGCCCATGCCTTTAATCCCAGGATGTGGGACGCTGAGATAGGAGGATCCCTGTTGAGTTCCAGGCTACCTTGTAGCTACAGAGTGAGTTCCAAGTCAGTCTAGGCTAAAGTGAGACGCAACCTCAAAAAAAAAAAAAAAAAAAAAAAAAAAAACAGAAAATAATACCCCCAAAAAGAAAAAGAAAATGAGGATTAAGGGATGAAAAAGGGGTTTTAAGTGAGAGGAGAGAATGAGAAAGTGTAATGGAAGGAATGGGATCACAATGCATTGTGCACATGTAAGAAAGCATCACTATAATATATTTGTAAAACATAGACACTAAGAGCTAACAAAGGCATTTCTAGGCCTGAAGTTCTTATCCATCTCGTGGATAATGTCTGGTAAGTAATAGCAGCAAAATTTACCCTGGAGTACAAGGAAGTACAAAGATTTCTACTTACTCCATCCCAGACACCATAACTTATTTTCTGTCTCTGTATTTTCAGTGTGTTGTGGCTTGAGATTTGAGGTAAGAACGTCAGATAAATTAAGGAGCCTCAGATCTTTATGTAATAGGATTTAAGGTTGAGTAATGAAATATATTTTATGCATAAATTCTAGGTTGGGATAATGCAAACTGCTTTTTAATGCTTTTTTTATAATAATGGAAAGAGCATGAATGCAGTTAAAATTCTTTCATGGGTATAGAACTCAGGCAAAAGACTCTGTCCCTCAGTTGCGAAAACATCCATATGAAAACTCCAAAACTCTCATGAGAAGAATCAGTTGAGAAAGTGTTATGCTAATCTTTTGTACAAATGCAAACCCCCACTCGTGACATGAACAATTCGAGTAGTTGTTTTAAAGTCATGCACATGTAGCACTTCCTTCTTCAGAGTTGCTGTGTGCTGTACACTACTTGGATGATGGCAGTGACGTATAACTAAATGTGACTGGCACCTTTCCAAGTTGGGTAAAGCATGACAAATACAACATCTGTGGGTGTCCTCAGTCTGCTTGAAGGATGCAAAGGAAATCTTTCCTTCTAGGGTAAGTGTGCCACATGTCCATCCTCTCTTATGAACCTGATTCAAGAGAACCTCTCTTTGGTACATTTTCATAGCAAGTCCTGGTAACTGCAATGATAACAATCAAACAGCCACTACTTTTGCTGTAATTCTCACCCCCTTTCCTAAGTTGACTGGCAGAGACAAGAACAAGACTTTCCATTTGATTATGGTGATTCTCACTGCTTGTGAAACATGTTTACCTTTCCTTCCTATAGAGCATATTCCCTCCACCATTCCTCATATCCTTGAACCTATTCTTTTTTAAATCAGTTGTCCTTCAAACCACTCCTGCCTACTGTTCACTACTATGCTAACACCCACTTCTATGCACTGCACTTGTGTACTAAATCTCTTTTTTTTTTTTTTTTTTTTTTTGTAGAAGTCTAGAACGTCTTCCTTCTTTTTTGTGATAATTTAAAGATTTATTGGGATTTTCTCAAAGTACCCAGAAAACTTCATTCATTGATATAATTTTATTTTTTTTCTATCTTAAATGCACATATTTTGTTTTGCGCAGAATTTATTGACTAATGGTGCTGAATACCTTTTAGTGAATATATTATCTATATACAATATTCTCTTATGAAGTAGTAACGGTAATATTTCTTCACATTTATTGCATTCCTGTATTTTGTTGTCAAAGTTTTAGTCTATTTTATACTCTGATTACAACTCTTTTTCACAGAAAGATAGTTTACATATGTTTTCTCTCACTATGGTTTGTTGATTTAATTATCTTAACTGTGTCTTTTTCAAAGTAAATATTTTAAGGATTGATGGTGACAAGCTATACGTGGTACTTTACTCCAGGGAATGGCAATCATATATATAATTAGGTATGATTGACATCTCTGTAGTGGAGTAACATGTGCTATGTATGATACTGTGAGTGCATTAGGCACATTTAATTATGTATAAAAATTTGGTTTTGGAACAATTTCCCCTGTTCTTCTTGCTGGTCTACTATAGGGACCATTTTAAAAAATGTTTTGACATTCTTTTTAAAATGTATTTTTTACTTATTGACAATTTTATACATGCAAATAATTCATTTGATCATGTTTACCTCCAATTACCTTCCCTTGCCCCCTTCCACTGAACCCTTCTTCCTAACTAGTCCCACTTCTACATTTTTATGACCCACCAAGTTAATTAGAGTTATTCACATGAATATGAGTGAAGTGTTATTTACTGAAGCATGAGTAACTTGCCAGTGGCTATATAACTAAAGAAAAATCTCTCTCTCCTCTTCCCCTAACAACCATTAACTTCAAATAGTTCCCAAAGAGAGCTGGGTCTTCATGAGCTCCTTTACCATCCAGGATGGAGTGTTAATGTCCAAAACTTATATAGGTTTTGTGCAGGTAACCAGAACTGCTGTGAGCGCATGAATGCAAAAAGAGAGAGTTATAACAAAAGAACCCTGCCTAGGTAGATAATACTGTTCCAAGAAGCCATAGGATGTTATAGGAAAATATCAGTGCTAGGACAGAATACATATAAGTTTTGGTCAGGGAGCCTCCTAACCCACCGAAAATTATGCAGAATGGATATTGGCACTGCTTTTAGTGCTCACCAGAACCAGATAGTAAACCTATATTGTGAAAAACACCACATGGTTTTGTTGCAGGACAAGAAGAGATTAAGCTACATTCAAGGTGGAAGCTTCTACCATCCTGGCAAGTGTTTTTAATGCTGGTAGGTGCTATGTATGCAGTGGAGATAAAAAATGTCATCAATGGTCTTTCCCAGCAATGAACCCTGCATACTCTCTAAATGACCTCCAATGTAAGGTGAGGCCCACTGGCACAATATTGGCATGGATGCTATGGGGGTGTGGTAGTTTGAATATATGGCCCCCAATAGATTCAGTGTTTTATTAGTTTGTTGTTTGCATCTGCAGCCACCTGGCTGGAGGCAATGTCACTGGGCGGATCTTAAGGTGTGGTGGTGGGTTTAGGATTTCAATCTAAAGATATGCAAAGTGTGCCTAGTTGGAGTTCTGGAGGTATGCTGTGCTGTGTGGCTTTGGCTTGTGGCCTCTCTTTCTCTCTCTGCTTGGACCTGTGAAGGCAGGCAGGCCAGCTTTTTCTGCCATTATGGAACTTCCCCTGGGTCTGTAAACTTCAATAAATAATATCCTTTCCTCCATAACTGCCTGGTCTGGAAGTTCATCTCAGCGAACCTGAAGCTGTCTGCTACAAAAGTGGCACCAAGGAGTGTGGGGTGAGATGAACCTGACCATATGGATTTTCGTTTTTTGGAACCTTTGTTTTGGAGGAACAGGCATGGACTTGGTGCTTGCAACTGAAGATGCCTTCTGGAGTGGTAATCCAAGTTTTATGGATTATTTTGATGAAAGTTTGAGAATACTAAGTGCAAATAGTATTGAACTTTGAGGCTTGACTAATGAGCTTTCTAAGGGGAAGGAAAGGCTGCAGAGGACTTTGTTGGAACTGGGCTACTGGCATAAAGGATGGCTGTGTTCTGCTGCCTAGGCCCAGAGAGTTTGATCAAAGTTAAATTTGTACTAGACTGATAAAGTTGGCTAAAGGTATTGGACTGGGAGATTTAAGATTTTAAGTTGGAAAACCTCAAGCTAATTAAAATTAGAGGCACAGAGACTGGTTTTAGGTTACTGAACCTGCTATTGTCAACAAATTAGCAATCTTAAGGAAGATGGCCCAACTATTTTACATAAAAACAATGGAGAAGATGCCTGAAGAAAGACTGTTAGAAATGCAAACTCTTTTGGAAAGGGTTGACTAGAAAAGGAACCTGCTTTTCAAGGCTATGATTTATTTTGTTCATGAATTAAGAATATGGCTGTGTCCTGCACACCTGGTATTAATTTTGGAAGCATGAAATATGCATGGAGTGGTCATGAATTGCACATGGTTCCAGGAGGCGCTGCTGAGATGTGGAATGAGGTAGGGCATGAGGCCCTTATAGGCTGGAAGAGCCTTTGGAAGATGGACCATGGTTTGCATGGAGACCTGAAGACGTTTTGGATAAACCAGAACTGTGCAAGGGCTACCATGGAGTGCAGTGTTGGCCTGGGATGAAACATTTCCCTGGCTACTCTGCCCAGCTGGAGGGGTGGAATTGGAAAATCTGGAGACTTGTCAGTCTCGGGTTATATTGAACTTGAACCACAGAAGTTTGATGATTGCTGATGGTGGCTGAGTTTGCATTGTTCTAGTCTCTCTTTGCTATGCCTTATACCAGTTAAAAATGTTTTCTCTGTGCCTTTACATGTTGAAAGTATTTAACTTGTTTGATTTTACAGGACTCACTATCTTAAGTTGGTCAAGACTATGAGAACCTTTGAAATTGACTGAGTACAATTTACAATGTGTGATAATTATAAATCTATTGGGGGTCAGGGGCAGAATGTGGTAGTTTGAATAGATGGCCCCCAATATATCCAGTGTTTTATTAGCCTGTAGTTTGCATCTGCAGTCACCTGGTTGGAGGCAATGTCACTAGGCGGATCTTAAGGTGTGTTGGTGGGTTTAGGATTTCAATCTAAAGATATGCAACCTGTGCCTACTTGGACTTCTGGAGGGATGCTGTGCTGTGTGGCTTTGGCCTGTGGCCTCTCTTTCTCTCTCTGCTTGGACCTGTGAAGGCAGGCAGGCCAGCTTTTTAATTTTTTTTATTATTTTATTTAGTTTTTGGAGAGAGACACAGAGAGAGACAGAGAGGGAGAGGGAGACAGATAGAGATGGGCGTGCGCCAGCAGTCTCTCAGCTGCTGTGAACGAAATCCAGATGTGTGCGCCCCCTTGTGGGCAAGTGCAGCATTGCGCCCTTGCGTCACTTTGCATCTGGCTAAACGCGGGACCTGGAGATTGGAACCATCATTCTTGGGCTTAGCAAGCAGACACCTTAACTGCTAAGCCATCTCTCCAGCCCCAGGCCAGCTTTTTCTGCCATTATGGAACTTCCCCTGATTCTGTAAACTTCAATAAATAATATCCCTTTCTCCATAACTGTGCCTGGTCTGGAAGTTCATCTCAGCTAACCTGAAGCTGTCTGCTACAGGGGGTAATCAACTGCTTTCTGATTATATTTGTGTCTACACCACAAGAGGAAATTCATGTCTGGTACTAGTCAAAAAAACTGTGCATGGGGAGGTCACAGTCCTACTCGTGTGTGTGTGTGTGTGTGTGTGTGTGTGTGTATTCAAAATGCAATGTAAACATTTACTTTTATGCCCATACATTAGTGTAGTTTTCAGTTTTGATCAGAGAAACTTCTTTTGGCAGTGGGCACAGCAACTATTGTGGAGACTCAAAACTTGTCAAAGTGCTGACAATAGGTAGGTGTTATGGACTTGCCCCCTTTCAAGGCTCAAGAAACATTTCAGAAGATGGAGAAGAAAGAAAGTAAGACCCAGAGAATGGTGAAGAGTACTGTGGAATATTGTCTTCTACATATGATATGCAGAGAATCCTTTAAATGGAATTATTTGAGGTAGGTCTGAAGAATTGAAAGAACTGGGGAAAAGTCTTCAAATGACATGTTTTATCCTTTTGCAATTTATGTGCACTTTTCCAAAGTTGTTTGACCAAAATGGGAACAGAGTTTCAAAAAGTGTTTATGATCTTTGTAAATAGCAAGTATTATTGATTTAGCTTAACCCATTGTCTATGCCTGTGTATAAATCTCTTAACATTTCTGCCCTCTATTTTTATGCATTTATGTATATTTTATGTATATTTCTCTATGTATTTGTAGTTGTTGAGACATCTAACAGTGTAGCACAAGCTGGCCTATAACTGGCAGTACTTCTGACTCGACCTCCAGAGTACTGAGATTATAGATTTGCATGACTACACTGAGATACTTCTGTGTTTCCATTGATTTAATATTTTCAAAGCTCTCCATAGTTCTTCAATTATGAGCTTGAACTTCTTCAAATGGAAGTTTTGAGTGATGACTGAGCTTGAGCATGAATAATTAGCTACCCAATATTCTTATCAAACAGTATCTGATATAGAATCTTAACTGAATCATAAAGCAGAGTGTATGGAGTGGCTGAGAAATGCTGGATGCTTTTAATTTCTATAATGTACCTTAGCCGGGAAAGAGTTAGAATGAACCACAGTTTGGAGGCTAAATCTACCTTAAATGTTCAACTCCCAGATCTTGTAATTCAGCCACCAAATATTTGTCACTGTATTTTGTCCAGCCAATCTCAGCTTTCCCTGCAAATAAAGTCTGCTAGTACCATGATTCTCATATTGAAGAAGTACAAGCAGATTCAGAAACAATTCGTCCTAGAAAAGGACTCATAAAACCAAGGAATGAAACTAAAGATAAGTATCATACCTAGGAGGATCCAGGTATACATGTTCTGTTCTATAGATCATTATTCATGCATAATATGGACTTTTTCATGCCAAAGATTGATGGAGAAAATGCATATGCACTATCTTATCTAACACCCACAGCTTTTCTTCTCATCTTTTGCTTTGAGGAATTTGTGTGGTTTCCTTCATTATTCTTTGGCTAGGAATTGAGAAAAGTACATGATATCAAAGGATTTAGAACTTCAGGTGACAATCACAGATTGGAAAGACTGTACATATCTTATGATTCATTATTTGATCTGGGGAATCCAATCTATTTACTAATGCTTTACATATAATAGTGGCAAAAAGACATGATTAAGGATATTTCTCCTATAAGCAAAAAAGCCTGACAGGGAAGCTTATTGGCTAACAGTTTAGCAAAATAGAAAAGGAAAATTGCATACCATTAAGTGAGCAAGTATTAAAAAGAGGAATGAATATAGACACAATTGGGATGGGTGTTTCAGAGCTCTTCTGAACAAATAGCAGTGGCCTCTCACAGACTGAAACTATTTAAGAGGTTATTTGTACAGTGAATGATTTAGGTATCACTTCTACCTCAGAGATGCATTGTATATCATCTGACTCTAGAAACTGACATGTAAAATAAACAACATATAGGCTGGTGATGTTGGTGTTTAGGGCTATTTAGTTGTGCCTGCTTTCCCAAGATCACAGAAATTCCCACTTATACCTATCTCTGTAGTAGACTAGTTTCCAGAACTTTGTAGATGAATTCACTGAGACAAAAAGTAGCAATTCAAAGTCCTGGAAAAATTCTTTATTTAATTTCCTCATCTAAAACTTCCCAATTAGGGTATAATCTTCTCTATGATTGGAATCATTTATCTGCCTGTGAAGTGTTACTGTTTTTGCATAACTTATACCCTACCCCAAACTCCTAATATGGTAACATTTTCTCATATAGCGGCTCCCATCACCATTCTTAAGGTTTGTCCTTTAACACTTTTTTTTTTTGAGGTAGAGTCTCACTCTCTAGACCAGGCTGACATGGAATCCACTATGTAGTCTGAGGGTGGCCTCAAACTCACAGTGATCCTCCTACCTCTGCTTCCTGAATGCTAGGATTAAAGGCGTCTGCCACCACACCCAGCCTAACATTTTTTAAATATATGTTTGAGTTTCAAAACTCAAGGCTACTTAACAAAAATACTTTTATTTCCAAATATTGAAAGTCCTCTTTGTTCATCTGCCTGTAAGATATTTATTCATTCATTTCAAAATAATGCTTGTTATGTACATCATAATTTATTAGACGTCACACCTTTGATATGATATTGTCACTATTTTTAAAGTATTTAAATTTGGGTCTGGAGAGATGGCTTAGTGGTTAAGGCGCCTGCCTGCACAGCCTAAGAATGCCCATTCGAATCTCCAGGTCCCACGTTTAGCCAGGCGCAAAAGGGACACAAGTGCAAAATGTTGCACATGCACACAAGGGGTTGCACACATCCGGAGTTCATTCACAGCAGCTGAGAGGCCTGGCACACCCATTCTCTCTCTCTCAAATTAAAACAAAAGTATTTAAATTTGTTTATGTCTTTCCCTAAGGCATCTCTTATTAATCATTATGATTTTTATTGTTTGAATCTGAAATTCATGTGCAGTCTCATATTTTGAAAGCTTTGGGTGTTTCAAAAGTTGAAGGGACTTTTGAGAGGTCACTGAATCATAGAAGCACTGCCATGAATAAAGAAAGTATCGGTGTTCCAGTTACCCTAATGTTTACTAGTGATAATGAGCAGAAGAGAGAACTGAGAGGCATTGGGAGTCAGGCAGCCCCCATTTTGTAAGCATGTGGTCAGGGTTACAGACCCCCCCAAATAATCATATCAGATACCCCTATGGCTGTTACAAATGAATGCCAAATGCTGTACCACTCTTGCATCTGGCTGTAAATGGGTGCTGGGGAATTGAACCTGAATTATTAGTATTTGTAAGCAAACACCTTTAAGTGTTAAGCCATAGCCCCAAAATCAATTTTCTTCATTGTTGTTTTAATTTGCCTCACCATCTTGGTGGTAAATGTTTACCCTGTATTTGTCATTTATTGTATGGCACAGTGCAGGTAGGGCCCTAGCCAGGCCGCCTGCTAGAAGGAACCAGGAAGTGGTTTCTGTGGATATGGCAGCCTGCATAGGCCTGGCGTGACAACAGCTACAGCCCCATGCCCACGAGCAACCTGCTGCGAGATGAACTGCTTGGAGACAGGCTGTCATTGGTCACAAGAAGGGAACCACCCCATACAACAATTGGTCAGTCAAACCCTTAAAACTCCTACACTTCCTTGAATAAAGGAGACTGTAGCATTTCACCCTCTGCCTGCTTCCACCCTACTCCTGGTGTCTGTGTCATGACACCGTGCATGTCACCCCCTACCGTGGAGACCCTGTATACCCTTCTGGGCTGGCCCTAGGAGGGACCCCAATGTCTGGCTCCTGAACAGGGACCCTCTGCCCCCTCAGCGTTGGTGAGATGCCCCTTCCTTGATCATTGGTGAGTAGGCCCCTTTCTGTTCTGTGTGCTGATGGCTGCCAGAGGGTGAGTGGGCAGCCCCCTCCTCCCCCATTTTTCCTTTTGTTTGTCCTTTTCCCAGACAGGAAGGCACACATCACCACAAGGTTCCAAAATCCATGTGGGCCCCTCCACTCTCGGTTTGTCCCGGTGAAATCACATAGCGGTCTGACCCACCCAATTTCGGAACCAAGGTGAGGCCGTTGGCTGAGCTTCCCCGGAGACACCATGTGGGCATACAGCCATGGAATAACGACCCACAGAAGTCCCCCACTAAGCACAAGACACTTGGGTCCTAAACATTCTGTCCATATGTCTCAACTGGCCCCAGCAATAGGTGTTGTGGTTTGCAGGATTATCCTTTTGGCTTTCATTTTTTATCTGGGTTATCATCTTCTCACTCTCCTTGATTCAGGGTTGTCACAGCCTATCCCCCCTCAAATACCACCATGCCATAATGGGCAACCTCCCTCCCCATCAGAAGATGACACAATTGCAGGTTCTTAATGCCCTCCTGCTGCAATATGGCTTAAAAGTGAAACAAAAGGACCTCCCTGGCTTTTGGGACAAAACTCTTGTTTTAGCCCCATGGATTAGTACCAAGAACTTCTGGAACACTTCCATATGGTCCCGGGTTCTCTTTCTCATGAAAAAACGTGAGGTTCATTAAGGACACACACACCCCTGCCCCATTCTTTCCTATCCTCTTTCCCATAATTGCCAGCCTTAAAGGCTGTTCCATGGAGGAAGTCATTTCCACCCATAATGAAAGCTGTAAGGAGGAACCAAAACTGGCTTTTGAAACTTCATCCCTCCCAGCCCCCTCTTAGGATAACTTGGATGAGGAGGAAGACCAACCCTTCAATGATAAAAGACCGCCACCCAAACCACCACCTGAGGCAGCTGCACTCACACCTGCCTTCAATGATAAAAAAACTAACCACCCCTCCCCCTCTTTACCCTTGGAAGGACCTCCACTTGCTCCATCCTGGACACACCCAGGCAGCTGCCAATTCACTGACATGCCCCATTGCCCCACCCTTCACCACCTTCCCTTAATGTAGGGCCAATGCAACACCCAGGCCCTGGCACCCCACCCTCCTCTCTGATCTGACAAGTTTATTGCTGTCTCCTCCTTGCCACCTTTAGAACAAGCTAGATGTTTACACCAAAAGTTCCATCTATCCCCCACTAACCTACAGACCCTATACCCCGAGCTCTTGCTTAGCCAATGCAAACATTTAACTCATACCTGTAAGGCATGTGCCCTCCTAGCCCCTTTGGGCCTCAAGGAGTCAATCCTAGAGGCCTTACCCCAAATTCTATCTGGCAGATGGATGTTACCCACATACCTTCCTTTGGTAACCTCAAATATGTCCATGTCATCGTGGACACTTACTCTAAGCTTACTTTTGTTATTGCGCTCTCAGGGGAGAAGACGTCCTACATCATTAAGGTGACCAAACTCACCATGTTGGTCATGGGCGTGCCCTGGTCAATTAAAACTGATAATGGTCCTGCATACACATCTGACCAATTCACATCCTTCATGGAATCTTGGGTAATAAAACACTCCCTTGGGATCCCCTACAACCCACAAGGACAAGCCATCATGGAGAGAACTAACCAGACCCTAAAGGAACTAATTATAAAATAAAAGTCCACTACGTCACCCAAGGATCGCCACTTGGCCCTGGTTGAAGCTCTCTTCACCCTCAATTTTCTCAGCTTTGATGAGGCAGGACTCTCCCAGGCCTATAAACACTGGAGATCCCAACCAACCACAACGCCTTTACCCTTAGTCTGCTGGAATGATCCTCTTACTAATATCTGGAATGGACCCCACCTTTTTAAACACAGGGCCTAGGGTATGCTTGTGTCTTTCCAGAAACTTCACAGATCCCGATCTGAATCCCTGCCAGAAATATCTGTCCAGCCACTGACTCAGGGATCAATCTTGATGAGGAGGAGGATGTCAAACCCCTCAGGCCAGATATGGGACTTTAAACTTATTCCCCCCTTTTCTCCTTTTATCTCCTTTTCTACCTACTACCACTTCCCAGAAAACATTTTGGACAATTCTCTTTAGGCCATACTTGTTTGGTGCGGTGGCCCTAGATTCCCACGGTTTTCCTAGGCTTCATTTTAGCCACTCTATTTTGCTGTATTCCTCCCCCTTCAAGCAAGTACTTGTCTTTAACCACTCCTTTGCCTTTTTGCTTTTTTGCTTATTAATTCCTCTTATGGTAATGCTACCCTCCAACCAGCCATAAAGTCCTTTGCAATGCCTTTGATTACATTGATTTGCTACCATTAAGGACACTCAATGCTACTAATTATGGTGCTAAGGGTGAGCTCATGCCAGTTACCCAACAACCTGTTTATGTTAAACCCCCCTATTATTTTGTCTTGGTCCCAACACTCAATGCCTCCACCTTTTTACTCTTTTCCAGGGGCTTTCTCAACTGCTCCCTCCTTAGTTGTAGACTGACCTCCATGTTATCGTTAGACAGGCACCAACTGGCTTTGCAGCTGTTTCTCCTGATGATAACTTTACATTCCTTTCTTCAATCCTTCCTCCCTTCTTATCCTGCTGGGAATCCTAGTTATTCTCACCATCAAGCTGATCCTTTTCAGATGTCTCAGAGCTTTTTCTGGGCACATCACCACCATCCAAACAAACCAGGTTCTACTACAGGGAACCATTTATCAATTGACCAGGGCAACCCTTCTTGAACCACCATATGATATCTTTTCCACAATTTCTCATTTGTAAACCTGTCCTGCCCCAGTCTTTCTTAGGTTTTATAGTTGATTCTCACGGGGACTGTTCTCTGCCTGCTTCCACCCACCTCCTGATGTCTGTGTCATGATGTCATGCCTCTAACCCCCTATGCAGCGGAGACCCTGCATCCCCTCCTGGGCTGGCCCTAGGAGGGACACCAACAATTCATAATATTTTTAATGAACTATCCGTAGAATCTAACCTGGAATCTGCCATTTCAACTCTAGGGTCTGTTGAACAGGCCTAACCATTTTAGTCTGATACAGCTTAGGGACACAGTGGTATGGGTAGATTTGGGTATAAGTTTAACTTCAAGGCAAGTCACAGGACAGTAACTTAGCAGAAAAAGCATCTTACAACAATATGCTCAAGAAAGTTATTTGTAAAGTCCATAAGAAGTTTACCCACAGTTTTTTTCCCCATAGTTCATTTCCATATTTCATTTTCACAGTTCATTCTTATGGTTCATTCCCACATGCTGTGTATTGTATTGAGGTGATCCCAATGTTGAAATATGAGGCAAAGTCCAGTGCTCTCCTCTCTTCCTATGTGCAGGGTATCTATGCATGATGTGCTGCTTAGACTAGAGGAGGGATGTTATAAGTAAAGTATTACAATCCCTCCAACTTTTGTAGGTGGCTCTTTTCTTATTTTGGTGTTATATCTTGCTGTTGTAATGATCCTTTATGTGGTTCCTGTGAAGGATTGTATGGGCATGGAAAATTGTTTGAATTGATGATTCTGCAGAGGACTCCAGTGCTGGAAAGTCCTAGTCTTTCATTTTGCACCCAATACCCTCAAGGATTATTTTCAAAATATCCTTGAGAGTTTTGGGGCAAGATGGCAGATTAGAAGCTGCTTCTGTTCAACTCCATGAATGAAGATTCAAGGTTCAAAAGGTCAGAGTTATTTTCAAAGAGAAAACAAGAGTAAGGGAATTGAGAACCATGAAAGTGGTGACAAAACAGCTGAAAATAATGAAGAAACAGGTGGATTGCATGGCAAGAAGTCAGGAATGGCCTGCCTATCCAGATTTTGCTTCCCTGTTCAGGCAGACCTGAAGCTACATGCTCAAGATAAGCCAGGCTGACCTGGTAAAAAGACTGGCTGATCAGGCTGGAGAGATGGCTTAGCAGTTAAGGAACATGCCTGTGAAGCCTAAGGACCCCAGTTCAATTCTCCAGGTCCCACTTAAGCCAGATGCACAAGGGGGTGCATGCATTTGGAGGTCATTTGCAGTGGCTAGATGCCCTAGCATGCCAATTCTCACTCTTTCTCTCTTTCCCTCTCCCTGTCTCTAATAAATAAATAAATAAAAATAAAAAAATAAAAATCTTTTAAAAAAGACTGGCTGATCTATTTGCATAAGCTGTTCAATTCTCACAATCTTTGCATTGTATGGACATATCTACATCTTGTAGAAGAAATCATTTGTATTTCTCAATATCTGTAAGTTCTATAACCATAAGTCCTTATGAGAATAAGATATTGTTGCAGGAAGGTTCACATTGCTGGCACAAAACACCTGACCAAGAGCAGCTTCTGGGGAGAAGGGTTTATTTTGGCTTACAGACTTGATGGGAAGCTCCATTATGGCAGGGGAAAAGGATGACATGAGAGAGGGTAGACATCAACTTCTGGAAAACATCATGTGGACAATAGCAACAGGAGAGAATGTGCCAAACACTGGCAAGGGGAAATTGGCTATAATACCCATCAGCCTGCCCCCAACAATAACTACTTCCAGGAGGCTTTAATTCCCAAATTTCCATCAGCTGGGAACCTAGCATTCAGGACACCTAAGCTTATGGGGGACACCTGAATCAAACCACCACAGGCATTTTTGAGAATGAGATACTCTGGGGAACTAAAAACAAGGAACAATCTTAAGTCAAGGGGCTCTGAGATAGCCTATCACAGCATCTCAGTGGACTAAGGCCACAGGGGGTAGTCAAGGAGAAAGAGGGATGGTCAAATGCAGACATGGTGAGAAGTTGTGGCAGGAAGAGGCTTGAGGTGTGAAAGATACAATAATCCGTAGTCTTCCTTGATGGCAAGAAGCTAGCCCCATCGATCCAGGACAGCTGAGGAGTCTGGGAAGTGTTTGGCTTCTGGTTCTGCCTCCCTGACTCATGGTGGTATGCTGCAGAAACCATTGAGTGCTTTTCAGCCCAAGTCAAACTGGAAGCCACATGATTGGGAGGATATAAATATTTTGAATCTTCTGTAATTATGGTTGATGTGGAACTTATTATAGTGTTGTTAAATGCAGACTTTAATCAATTTCTGGGTTTAGTGGAGATAACAGAGGACACTGAATTCTGCAAGATCAATGAAATGCAGTGCACAACTTCCCAGCTCACAAGTTTCCCTACAACATGGTTTTCATCCCATTAAACCAAGAATGTGTTTTTGATATGAGAATGCATTTTCTTCCTTCCCTGTTAGCTAAGGATGTTCAGCTCTGTCAGATGAATACATCAAAGTCTGTAGCTCTGAATGGAAATATTGAGATAGTCTCAACAAGCAGACCTGTTCCTGAAGGCTGTGGATTCCATGTTTGACAAGAGAAACAAGCATGATTAGCTTGAAAGCCTATCACCTATCTTGGAAATTAACCCAGGCATGGTTTATATTTTGTTGCCTCTTTGGGGCAGGAAGATGTAAATGGTTTTCTACATTTACTGACTGCCCACTTGCTCCCTGTCTCTCCTCTCTCTTGAGATTTCTTCATATTTTTAACATTTTTGTGGTTTTGTTATTATGGTATGGAAGGCTTAAACAGAAGATACACTAATTTTCAGTTTCTTCATAAAAATTACTTCCCAGTTAAATAGCTTGAAACACACATTTATCATCCCATAATCCCTGTAAGTCCACAGGTTTTGCATGGTTTAGCTGAGTCCTTGGCCCCATACATTACATGAGGCTGAAATAAATTTTTCAGATGTGATCTCATCACAAGCTCAAGGACATATTCCAAAGTGAGGGAAATTTAACTCCTTGTAGCTGACAGGCTCTTTCTTGGTTCCTAGAGGCTGTGGGACATTCCTTGCCATGAAGCTCTGTCAACAACATGGCAATTTGTTTCTTCAATGCTGATTGCTCGTCTCTGGCCTTTAGATTCTCTTAGAATCCAACTGACTAAGTATATTTCATGTAAGATAATATAACTTTTCATTAAAATAATTAATTCTGTAACATATTTTGGGCTAGAAAACATAATATATTCATAGTATTTATATACCATAATATTAAGGCATATTGATCACATTAAAGGCAAGAAGCTTATACAGGTCAAGTACAAATAGACTCAGCATTGTGACTATACTAGAATTCAGCTGCCTTCTACAAACTTGCTTAGAAGTTTGGGATGAAAGTTTGAAATGAAGGTTGTATTCTGTTTATGTGTTACTCAACTTTAGGGGGAAGCAAATTGTAACACTTGGAATTCCACTGATTAACAAAGACGAACATCTATTCTACCTGAATGAGAGAAAAAAGGAAGACTTTTTCTTTCTTAGCCTGAAAACTCGCAAATCAAACTTGCAACATGTGAGGTAACACTAACTGAAGGGGGAGTGAATGAGGGAAGGCAGTGGATATTTGTATCTTTGTGTTTCAGCTATCTTTTGCATAATTTGGAGGGGTCACACATAGGCTGGATCCATGATACTGAAGATATGAAAGTAACATGACTAGAAAGCTGCTGAAGTTCTCCATGCTATGTGTAGTGCTGCATTCTGAAGAGTGCCATTCAGGTATATAAGAAGATGATTGGCACTTTTCTGAGTGTGGTAATGCACACCATATGTCACCATATGTGGTGGTCCTGGATGGAATTTATATGGCTGTTGACACAAATGTATTAAATTCTTCCGTATCATCCATATTGCAAGAGACAATGAATCATTTGAGTTCTCACCTAGATAGAATTTTGCAGAATTTAGGCAAACCTCCCATCCATGTTCTTGCAAAATTAACAGAAATAACATGAAGTTGTCCAGAAATGAATGGCCTGAGCACCTTGGGACACAATGGGAGTAATTGTCATACTGGGGAATGTCAGCACTGGAAGAAAGCAACTGTTAAAATAACCCATGACTTATAACTTGAAATTCAAAGAGAAAATATTGGTGAGACGATTTCATATCTGAGGGAGGAAAAAAGGAAAAGAGCTTATCTGTCAGACAGCAAAACACATGCGCCACCTTGTGTATCCAGCTTACGTGGGTCCTGGAGAATTGAACCTGGGTCCTCAGGCTTCACAGGCAAGTGCTTTCATTGATAAGCCATCTCTCCAGACCAAAACTAGAACATTAAACATGTAGCATCGAAGGTGATAGTCACACAAGGATGGTCAAAAAGGCCAGTGGGTTTGGGGGAGGCAATCACATACTGGAAATCTGTATTGGAGTGAAATCACTTGAGTGTAGTACTCTACTCCAGAGGGTGACACTCATAAACTATGTTATGACTGATTGTCACTTTTTTGAGTAGAGTAATGCATATAATGTGCAATATATTTGGTCACCATGGATGTTAGTATAAATAACTGCATTCACAGAGCTGCCCCACCCCTTTTTGTAATACAAGCACCATCTATGGATTGCTTGGTTACCTCGGTTGGCTCTTATAAGAAGGTCTTGGGAAGGAAGACCTCAGGACTGAGAGTTCCCAGGAATAGTCACACATGTGTATTTTATAGGAATTTGTATGTCCTTGTACCAACAACACATGCTATTATTGTTTTATTATGAAATGCCCACTCTGCATAGTTCATGTGTTGAATGTATGATACCCAGAAGGTGGCACTATTTTGAAAGGGGTGGAAGTTTTGGGAAGCGAGGCCTAATTAAAAGAAGTAAGTCACTGGAAGCGTGCTCTTATGGGCTATACCATGTTGCATCTTTCCCTGCTTCCTGTCCACTATGAAGTGAATAGTCAACCACAAAATTCTGATACTATGATGCTCTGCCTGGCTATTGAACTAATATCAACAGAGCCAAAGGCCATGGACTGAAACCTCTGAAACTGTGAGCCAAAATTCATCCTTTTCTACTTTAATGGACTTTTTCAGGTATGTGGTCATCACTCTGAAAATTTGGCTAACATACTTGCTTACATATCTAAAACATGTGGAAAGAATGTGACTTTCCATCTCAACATATTATTCTTGTAGAATCTGGAAGGTTTTGTTTTGCTTTCTGAAATCACCAAATTGATTTTTTTCCTAGCTACGTTCATTTTAGTTTTAAATCATTGTATTTTCCTTTTGGGTTTTTCAAATTGTTTCCTGCCTGATAAAGTTCTTTGTGTACTCTAAAACTCATCATTCTTTCAGGATTTAAGGTAAGTCTTTCCTCAGGAGATTAAATATTCTTATTTACTTGCCCAAAATGGGATCTGTAATTTAACTATGTACAGGTCTTCAAGTATTCATTGAAACATGTTTACCAATTGTTACTGAGTTAACCACAACCTAAATGCTTAAGAAGATACCTAGAACATTTATTTGATTAGCTCCTTTTACTCTGGTATTTTACATTTTAGAATATGTTATGATGGTCAGTTTGGATTGCTAACTTTTGTTAGATTTACAATGCCTAGGAGATTAGTAAAGCACACTTGTGGCAGTTCTAGAGACAGCTGAATCTTGAGAGCTCTGATGTAATGAGATTAATTCCTTGATATATTTATAGCAGGGGACATTATTGGCTGGTGGTGAAAGGTAGGATTTGAGGACAATGTCATTGGTAGTATGTCCCTGTGGGGACTTTGTTTCCCCCTGGCTTCCTTTTGTCTTCTGCCTGTCCTCACAGGCTCCCACTGCCAAGATGTCCTTCTCACATGGAGGATGTCAAACAACTGTGGACTAAATTCCCTGAAACTGTGAACAAAAATGAATCTTTTCTCTTTTTTCCTGTTTATGTCAGGCATTTATTTCACAATGTTTTATATATATATATATATATATATATATATATGTGTGTGTGTGTGTGTGTGTGTGTGTGTGTGTGTGTGTGTGTGTAGGGAGGGAGGGAAGGGATGGTACTTATTGAAGAGCTCTTGAGAATGATGGCATGTTCCACTGTCTTTTCTACTTTGAGTGATTCCTTCTTAACCCAAGGTCTTTGACAAAAGAAGAGCCACCACACAAGAGTCACAGAGAAGATGGCAACTTCAGTCTGCCTGAGGACCACCTGTGGTGCAGGAGCAGTGAGAGCCATGGAGGAGGATCAATCCAGGAGTGTGTGAGGAACAAGGAAAGGTAAGTATGTGATAACTTAATGTGATATAATAGGAAGGTTAGGTTCATGACCCCTCTCTCATAAGCTCCCCACGAGCTTATTGAAAGGATAAGTGGAGGTTTGGGCTTTCTGTGCTTTTTTCTTTTGCATGGGTATGCATATGTGGTATGTATGCATGTGTGCTCATGTGTGTGGGGTAGACATGCTTGTGTGTGCAGGTGTACATGCTTGAGGCCAGAGGTTGATGTTAGGGTCTTACTCAGTTGCCATCTAATTTATATTTTAGACAGGTTGTCTCTCTGAACAAAGAGCACACCAATTTGTCTAGTAAATCCAGCCAGCAAACCCCAGGAATGCCCTGTCTTTGCCTCCCAAATGCAGGGATTACAGGCCTGCACTGTGATGATTGGTACTTTACGTAGATTCTGTGAATTTCACCTCAAATCCTCATACTTGTGTGGAAAGATACTGAATTACTAAGCCATCTCCCCAGCCTCCGTGACTTTTATTTTCAACTCAAACCAGGTTCGTATCTCACTGTACTACAATTCTTACACGGCATTTCTATTGTGATCCAAAGGACAGAAATTTCTCCATTTTCTCTCTGACGTACCACCATTGTTACATTTGCTCAAATGATATCTACAAACCAAAGTCTTTTCTCTTGTTATATGAGCACTAGGAGTCTCCCTTGACCAATCATGGCCTCATATACATGCCTGACAACCACCATGGCATCACTAGGAATTTTTCTCAGATTTAATAGTGTAGATACTTTGGGGAAGTTGTGGGAAGTTATATGTATCTGCGTTTGTGTTCAGAAGGTAGTTCCTTCATTGAGTTATTTGGTTGGTTTGAGGACATATTAACTTGGCTTTGATTTGAGCTGATTATTTTTGTTTAGTAATATTGTCTAATTTCCAATTAACACTTGGTTTCATCCATTTTTTTCTTTGTGTTTATTTTGTTTATAATTGCTTTCATGCACAGTGTCTGTATATTTGCTTTTAAAATTAGATTTTTGCCTTTTAAATGAGTGAGTTTCATTCCTGTTACACTGTTCATTGTACTCTTGTTTGGTACTATTTGCTAGCATGCCTCGGGGTTTGCTTTCTTTTTAGTGAGGATTGGATTTGTGTTTTGGTGGATGTTTTTTTTTTTTTTCCGGTTTTGGAGGTGTGTTAAATCTGAATTATTTGGTTTTCATTCGACACTAGATTTTCTTTGATTTGATTTCAATATATTTACTGGATTTGTGCTGGAAAGTGCTTGGGAATTTAGTTGTGCCTGTGTGTGTGTGTGTGTGTGTGTGTGTGTGTGTATACACATCTATTTCTTCTACTTGTGCTATCTTTTTGCTTGTTTTTCTCATCCATTTGGCTTGATTCTGTAAGCAAGTATGTGGGAGGATGTAGGTATGCACGCATCTCTGTGACTGTATTTTATTTTTGAATATGGTTTAGGTTTCCAAATATTTTGACTTTTGTATTCCAGGTATTATTTTTTCTGTTTGTATTTATTGCATCATCTCTAAGTGTCTCTATGCTTACTTATTTCTTTTTGGGATGTTTAATTTTATATGATTTCCCTTTGCTTGCTATTGAAGTTTTTTTTCTCTTTAATACTTGTAAGGGAGTATGTATTATTTTTTGTGTTTTTGTGCACATGTTCCATGAGGGATGTTCTGTAAAATTTGCAGGCGTTAATTTGGACTTCATAAGTTCTGCCTCAGGACTGGTGTTTATACTTTAAATATGGCTTGATATTTGAAATATATTTTTATTGATATATTTATGTATTGATATATGGACTTTGTTGTAGTTACTGTATTTGTTATTATTTAATACTTTTTAGTATTTTATTTTTCTTTATTTGAGAGAGAGAAATAGACAGGGACAGAGAAATAGGGAGAGAGAGAAAAAAATGGGTGTGCAAGGGCCTTCAGCCACTGAAAATGAACTCCAGATGTGTGCGCTCCCTTGTGCATCTAGCTTAAGTGGGTTCTGAGGAATTGAACCTGGGTCCTTTGGCTTTGCAAGCAAGTGCCTTAAACACTAAGCCATTTCTCCAGTCCCATTCTTTAATACTTTTTATTGAACATTTGTTAGATGTGGGAGGATTATAGATTTGCTAATGTCTTGTTTTTTCCATTTGATATTTTAATCCATTATAGAAATTTTGATAAATAGGATTTTTTTTTTTGCTTAGCTAGGATTATTTGCAGTTTGAATTGTGTTTACAAATGTTTTGTAATCTGGAGAATTGTATTATTGATAGCTTCATTGTTTGAAAATATCATAGAGGTGTACTTGACATAGATGATAAAGCTTGTTATATTCTGGCAGGTCCATACACCTATGAAACTCTCAGCACGTTCAACATAGGGAATTTTACCCATCATCTGTGAGATTCCTCCTTCACTTTGGTGATCCTCACTCCTGCCTTTCCTCATGATATCACAGGCCCAGGCAAGCACTGATCTTTCATTCACTATAGGCTAGATTTTCTTTGAAAATCAACGACTTAATCAAAGTATATACTATTATCTTTTAGCCTAGCTTTTTCTCATAGAATAATTATCTTGATATCCTTCCATGTTGTTATGTAAATCAACAGTTTGTTAGGTTCTGGAGTCAAGTGATATTCTATTACATGGATACTATGAAGTTGTGTTTAAAACATACTGACTTGGAAGTTTGTCTCTAGTTTAAAGCCATTTTGGCTTTGAATATTAGAAATAAAGTGATGATGGGACTTGACTTAAAAACGCTTGCTGTGAGTCAGACATGGTAGCACAAACCTGAAATCTCAGCATTTAGGAATCAGAGACCCAAAGATTTTGAGTTTGAGACTAGATGGGGCTACAGAGAAATTCTACCACAGTCTGTGATACACAGCGAGACCTTCTCTCCTCTCTCTCTCCTTCTCTCTCACACACATACACCCCATCCTGTTTATGAGCATTTTAGCTGAGATGCATCTTTGTCAGTACTTGTTTATTTCTGATGTTTTAATTTCTGCCATTTAAATACCTGGATCATAGTGTTTCATTATGATATTAAGACCTTCATAATAGGAAGAAAAGATGATGACATTAAAACAAACAAGAGACTAATTGAAAGGAGGTAGGAATTCCAGGGACAGTGGATTTGAGAGGTGGAGAATGGTGGTGAGGGAGGTAATTGTCATGTTTATTGCCTATACCTATAGAAGTTGACACTAAAAAGTTTTAAAAAGATTCTTTTTATTTTAAAACAATATTGAAAATTTTTACATGAGATTATCATTCCTATAATTTTATGGAAGTGCTTGTTGAAGTCTTTTCATTTACCCATTTTCAGTTCTGTTTGGTTTTCTGGTGGTGCAAGAGTCAAAATGTGCCAGTATGCTACACATGCTAGGCAAGCAGTCTACCATTTAGCCACCGTGCCAGTCCCTCTTATTTCTTTTTATTTTTTCTTATTGAAAATAATGAAATTATTTATAAATTTTATATACAAGTCCTTTACCAGGTACCAAATTTACAAGTATTTTCTCCTGTTCTCTCTCATGTTGGTGTTTGCTTTTATTGGATTTTTGGTATCTTTCAAAGAAAAGGCCTTAATTTAGATTAGGTTCAATTTTTCATTTTATGCTTTCATAGATAGTATTTTTGATGTCATTTCTAAGAAAACATTTTTAATCAGAATTTGCAGATGCTTTCTCATGTGCTTTATTTCAGATATTTTCTTGTTTTGGATTCTAAAATTGTATGACTTATTTTGAATGTTTTATGAAGTACAAGGTATGAGTCAATGTTCATTTCTTGAGAAATTCCACTAACTACAACTATGTCCATTATCTATTATCTATTAATAAACTTTCTTGTAACAAACATATATATTTATATATACTACCACAATTGGTTGGGAGAATTCTTTCTCCACTAAATTTCTTTTATGCTACTGCTGAAAATAAATTGGCACTTTATGTAGATCTCTTTGTGTACTAGCCATTGTGTTTCATTCATGTATTTACCAATTTGGTATGATACCATTGCTAAACACTTTTAATTATGATTATTCATTTAAAACTATTAAAGTAAATGGGTGTTATTATACATGTAATTTTGTTTCATATATTTATACTTTTCTAATCCTTTTTATGTACTTTTCAATTTAGCATTAGTGGCTATATTAACAAAATATATTTCTGAAATTTTGACTGGGATCACAGTTTTTCTAAAGATCAGCCTAAGAGGAATTGACATCTTACTATTATTCTTTTGACCCAGAAACATGGTCAAAACACCATATCTATATTTCATTAAGCCTTTAGTTTTTGTCAACAAAGCTTTGTGCTTGCAGTGCACAAGTCTTGTTTACCTTCTTTTATATTTATCTTAAGTATTTTATATTTTTGAAAGTATTATAACTGTTTTATTCATAAACTTTAAATTTGTGATTTTCCTGCTAATGTATGGAGACACATTTTTAAATATTTTGCTTATCCCTCTTTAAGTCTTAGTAAAGTAACCATTATTTTTCAGATAACTTTTCTATCAGATTCATATGCCTAATTAAAGCCCAAAATTGTTTATGAAGCATTTGACCGTTGACCTTCCAGTATTCACATGTGCTAAAGCTACACCATGTCTACTCATTGGATGGGCAATGGTTACAGAAAATGAGACAGATAGGACCTCTGGGAGAGATGAAGTGCAAGTTGGCCCAAGCACTCTGAACGTATGTGAGCTGAAAAACCATCTGGAAGAATTAAGGTTAGGAACTGATTGGTCTGATTTATTTACAAAAGATACCACAACCATTCCTTGTTCTTGCCTATAATATTTTTAAATGTTAAAGCGAAGATCAATAGTCTTTAATATGCCTTAAGAAGAAAGTAAGTGGTTTTTCTTTGAGTGTAATAGGAATCTCTCTTTCACCCTTTATTTAGAGTCATAAGGCAGCTGTGAGTATGAGCCAGAGCTGAGATGTAAATGGGTAGTGAGAAATCTGCTACCTCTGGTATTAAATATCTATGGCAGAACCAGTGCTGAGGTAAGAATGGGGGTTACATAGGTCAGGTGTGGGAGATGAATGTTGATGTAGACAAATCTGATTTCCTGCACCCTCTAGTTTCTCATTTCCATAGTTGTAATATATTATTTTGATTAGTTGGTTGTGATTTTTATCATTTAATATGTCTTGCTTTATGTTTTGTAATATCTCACCTGAATATATATCGCAGGAAATTTCCATTAGTACTTCATCATCCCAATCATCTCTGTGGTTTTCAAAAAAATATTTTTTTGTTCTTTTAGGTAGGGTCTCACTCTAGCTCAGGCTGACCTGGAATTCACTCTGTATTCTCAGGGTGACTTCGAACTCACAGCGATCCTACTACCTCTGCCTCCTGAGTGGTGGGATTAAAGGCATGCACAACCATGCCCAGCTTTTTGGTTTTCAAAAATTTTAAATCAGCCTTCTAAAATATTGCCTTCAATATTTTAAAGTCACTTGAAGTGAAAATATTTTCAATAAAAACAAAAGATCAAGCCCCAATCAGTTTCAAAAATCCCTGTCCTTTTGCACATCTTGGCTAAGTCCAACAGAAATAACATAAGAAACGACATAAATGACTCAACTAGGAACAAGGCTACTTAGGCCACCTTCTGTAGAGATGCATGGCATTTTGTGACTTCACACCTAATTAAAATAGTGAACCTAGGTATGACATTTACCATCCCCCTACCTAGTGACAGAAAGTGGCGTAGATACCCTCCTTGTTCCTTTTCCAGATCCACTGGGAATCCTTCCTATAGGAAGAGGAAGCCCTGTTGTATATGAATTCTGAGGGAAGACACTCTCATCCCAATCAGGTTAAAACTCCCCTGTTGTTACAAGAGACAAACCTCAATAAATTTGAAATCTCTTTCCCAATGATCTGAGAATTCCCTCTGCCTGATAGATTTAGTCAGCCAAAAAGAAATTGCAATAGAGATCTGCAATAAGCTCTTGGATTAGTAAGCCTCGATCCAAGTGTCTGAGACTCATGTTCTCTATTTAGGGTATGCAGGCAGCACTTGCATAAGAGAATCCAGTCTCAAGGATATACTCTGCCACTAAGGTCTCTTTGTCCCTGTAGGCCTAAGACATCCATACTCCTTGTGAAAGTAGCAGATGGCCCAGCCTTTGAAACTCCATTAGATCAAGTAACAGAAACCAGGAACCCAAAATAGTCAGCATAAATATTCTGAAATGTAAGTTGTTCTTGAAATTCTAGTTCACAAAAGTAAGCCAGAAGCCGGGCGTAGTGGTGCACACCTTTAACCCCAGCACTCAGGAGGCAGAGGTAGGAGGATCACCGTGAGTTCAAGGCCACCCTGAGACTACATAGTTAATTCCAGGTCAGCCTGGGCCAGAGTGAGACACTACCTCAAAAAAAAAAAAAAAAAAAAAAGTAAGCCAGGAATTCCATGAAAAAGATGAAAACAGGGCTGGAGAGATGAGTTAGCAGTTAAGGCACTTGCCTGCAAAGCCAAAGGACTTCAGTTCAATTCCCCAGGACCCACGTAAGCATCAGGGAGTTCATTCACAGTGGCTGGGGGCCCTGGTTCTCCACTCTCTTTCTCTCTCTCTCTCTCTCTCTCTCTCTCTATTCCACTATTTCTCTCAAATAAATAAACAAAATAAAATAAAGTTTTAAAAGATGAAAACAAAGTAATTCTGATCAAATACAAGTTGTAAATAGGACCTAGATTTGTTTATCAGAAGAAAAATGCCCTTGTTATAAAGAAAGTAATCCATTTTAATAAGAGGAAGAGTATTCTGATCTAAATGACAAGACAACTCACAGAGTCTAATATTAAGGTGAAATTTTCTGACAAGTTCAAGATAGTCATCCTAATATATTTGAAAACTCAATTATTAGTTTTTGCAGATAATGAAAAGGAAAACCTTAACAATGTAATATAACATAAAAATTTAGTAAGTGCAAACTATAGAACTAAGAAATACAAAAATTGAAACTGAAAAATATAGCAGAATAGATACAATATGTCAAAATTAAAATGACAATATTGAAAGCACAAACATTGGAAATTGCATATTATGTCAAACAGAAAGAGGAGACATTGAAGTTGAACACTGGAGTCCTACACAGGATAATAGGCAATAAATATGGAATAGGCATATTGATGCTCCTAGAAGATAAGTAAATACAGGGAGGGCTAAAAGAGAATTATAGAAAATAATGGGTAGCAGTTTTCACATTTGCCAAAGTATAGAAACCTACAAATTCAAGACATTAAGTGGATCACAGATAAGATTTACCCCATGAAATACATACAAGGAAATATAATGACTAAATTTATGATAATAAAGTGGATAAAGTCATGTCTTGAAAGCAGTCAGAGATAAATGAACCATTGTTATAGGGGAACACCAACTCTGATGAATTACTCATCTGAAATTATAGTGGCTGGAAGGATGTGTGCACAACTATTCCCAAACTAAAAATCATGAATTCTAGAGTTAGTAAAACTATCCTTTCAGAAATGCAGAAAAAATACAGACATTTTTAGATGAAAAATACTAAAAGGATTCTCTTTTTGTTTCCTCTTTTTATTTATTTATTTTATTATTGATAACTACCATAATTATAGAAAATAAACTATGATAATTCCTCCCTACACACTTCTCCCTTCAAAATCCCCTCTCCCTCTCAATCAGTCTCTCTTTTATTTTGATGTCATCATCTTTTCCAGGAACTGTGAGGTTATGGATATCCAGGCCACTTTATTAAATCCAATCGGTTAGTTTTATAAGAACTTTAAACAGTGCTCAGTTGGAAAGTGCTACATGCTAAGTAAGCCGGGTGTGATGGTGCACACTTTTAACCCTAACCTTAACTGGTATAGCCACTGTGGTGTGGAGGTCCCTGAGATAGCTAAAAATAGATTTACCATATGTCCCAGCTATACCCCTACTTCTGCCATTATGGAACTTCCCCTGGATCTGTAAGCTTTAATAAATATCTCTTCCTCCATAACTTTGCCTGGTCTGGAAGTTCATCTCAGCAAACCTGAAGCTGTCTGCTACAGTTGGCTAAAAGAATTTAAACCAAAAGGAAATGGTAAATAAAGAATCTTATATAATTAGAAAGGAAGAAAGAATAACAAAAAGACCATGCTATATATACAAAGGATTCTACTCACTACCTTAGAGATACTTTCTTATTCATGTTTATTGATATTCTATTCACAGTAGCTAGGAAATGGAGCCAGCCTAGATATGCTTCAACTGATGAATGAATAATGAAGATATGGTACATTTATACAATGGAGTATTCAATGGTAAAGGAAAAATGAAATTGTGATATTTGCAGGTAAATGGACAGGTCTGGAAAGGATTATACTGAGATAACTCAGACCCAGAAAGCCAAACATCACGTTTTCTCTCATATCCTAGCTACAAATGTTTAGATTTGTATGTGAGTTGGAGTAAAAGTCAGTAGTACAAGCCAAGAAGCTAGAAAAGGGCTATAAGGAAGGGAGGAGATGGGAGGACTTAAGGGGAGAGTATTGTATATATGTAAGTACAAGAACAGATTATAGGGTATAGAATGGTCTAAGTGGAGTCAGGGAAAGGAATTGAGTAAAGGAAGGGTATGAGGAAGGTTAATCATATTTAAGATGTTAGGAATAAGTCATATTAAAACCTACTTCTTTGAATAGAGGTGTACCCAGAAGCAATAGGTTGTTAGTAGAAAAAAAACATTAAATGTCAGAGATGGGACAACTTTCAGTGAGTTGTTGGCCACTGAGATCTCTGATGCCCTTAAAACATTATAGGCCATTTCCAAGGCTCTTGGTTGCCCACCAGAACTAGGTGGTAAGACCCTACGGCTGAAGATTCCAGATGCATGTGCTCCAGGTGACTGAGAAATCAAACTGGAGTACAGCTGGAAACCTACTCTCTGCTGACTAGCTATCAGAAAGCTTGAAAGAGCTATACTGCATGCAGTCCTATGGGAGAGAGGTCATCAACTCTGGCAAACAGCAGTGGCCCCTGCAAGCCTTAAGGCTGTCCAGCCAGGCCAAATGTGCCAACTGGCATAATAGTGGCATGTCTGATATGAGGGAAAGTAACCCCTCTCCAATTCGTCTGGAGGCCCACTCCACAGGAGGGAATATGTGCCTGGTACTGAAAATCTAGTCAAAAGCCATGGCTGGGGTGGTCATGAGCCCTAGGGAAGTAGCACCTGCTGCTGTCTCACTAACTCCATATATTATGCCCACCAAACTTCCCTGTAAGCACTTTTTAAACTGTTTGTACTCATAAAGTAAGTAATTTTACTCTCTTTCTGTTAAAGAAGCTTCTATTTTCAGATAGCAGTGATCACTGTGGTGACTCAAGTCACTATGGTGCTGAGAAGTGACAATGGAGTGTTCAGCATTGGGACGTTTCTGTCACACCCTTCAAGGCTCAGGGTCCATTGTAGAAGAGTTGGTGAAAGAATGTAGGAGGCAAAGGAAGGAAGGACTGCTTATAAATGCAATCTTCCAGACACAAAATGACTTTGATACTCATGACCTCACAGTGCCTGACACTACCTACACAAGCCCAGGATAATAAGATGCTGATATCAAAATACAAGAGAGACTAATTGGAAGGAGGAGGATACTTGATGAAGTGTGGATTTGAAAGTGGGAGAATGATAGTGGAGAAGGGAATTAATCACAGTTTATTTTCTATACTTATGGAAGCTATCAATAAAAGTTATTAAAAAGAAGGTTGGTGTGGTAGTTTGAATAGATGGCCCCCAATATATTCAGTGTTTTATTAGTTTGTAGTTTGCTGGAGGCAGTGTCTCTGGGTGGATCTTAAGGTGTGGTGGTGGGTTTAGGATTTCAATCTAAAGATATGCAAAGTGTGCCTAGTTGAAGTTCCTGAGGAGTGCTGTGCTGTGTGGCTTTTGGCTGTGGCTTTGCGCTCTGTGTCTTGTGAAAGCAGGCCAGTTTCTTCTGCCATTATGGAACTTCCCCTGGATCTGTAAGCTTTAATAAATATCTCTTCCTCCATAACTTTGCCTGGTCTGGAAGTTCATCTCAGCAAACCTGAAGCTGTCTGCTACAGTTGGCTAAAAGAATTTAAACCAAAAGGAAATGGTAAATAAAGAATCTTATATAATTAGAAAGGAAGAAAGAATAACAAAAAGAGCATGCTATATATACAAGTAACTATATACATACATGCATATAAATATATATTTATACATGTATGTGCATGTATACACACATACATGCATGATACATAATTATATTCGTACATGCATGCACATATATGTATATGTTTGTGAGCATGTATATATCACATACATAAGTCTGATACAAAACAGTTGATTTAAAAAATATGAAACCATCAACAATGATACTGGAAAGTAGAGAAGATAAAAGATCTTAAAAAGCCATTTAGGTTCATTGTCCATATGGAAAAAATAAGCAAATTCTCCAATGGAGACAGAAGTTAGTACTAGATAGATGGGATGGCCATAGATAGCTTGGAGGGAATTTTATATGGGTAGGCCCTCTTCTAGCACACATTTGATGGTATCTTGGTTGGAGACTGTGCTCATTTTTGTACATGGTTTTGACTTATTTCCCAGTTCCAGCAATGAGATCCATTCCACTGAGTGGATCAATTAGCAAAATCAAGAGCCATTGGTTGTCCACCATGGAACCTGAAGGGAGGATCAGCCAATTGCACCTCACCAGGCTCCAGCTGAAACCACAGAATAATGTGGAGGAAAGGAAGAGTTCACCACTCTTGGGGATCATGACACCAGAAAAAGGCTGAAGGAGATAAACAGAGAACATCTAACTCCCACTAAGCCAGATATCCAGAGACACAGAGGCTCCCAAAACCTTATCCCTGAATTAGAACTAAAATGACCCCAATGTGGCTCAGGGAAATTTGTGGAAGAGGGGGCGGAAAGAATGTTAGAGCCACAAGTTGGGGCATTATGCACAGAGACTTAGCCTATCCCCCATAGCTCTTGACTACCCCCACAAGGTGTGAACCACATTCCCCATTGATGAGGGTCCCTATGGAAGAGGGAGGACAGGGAGGAGGATAATGGAGTCACCACTATGAATGTAAAACCAGAATAATATACATAAGAATAAATAAAATTTTAAAAAGCCATTTAGGTTTATTTATTTCTTGTGTGGCGTGCTTGTGGTGTGTGCACATGTATGTGCCCTTGTGGAGTCTGATGTGCTTGTGTGTGGCAGGATGCACTCTCCTACACTGACCAAAGGAGAACATTGAGTGTCCTACACCATTGCTCTTCTGCCTGTTCTTGCTTGAGGCAGTGTCTCTTATCATTGCCAGAATTTGCTTCTCCCCCTCTGATGGTTAAGTTTGTGTCAACTTGATTTGTTTAGGAATCCACAGACATTCCTCATAAGTGTGTCTCTGAGGCTGCCTCTAGGAAGAATTAACTAAAGGAAGAATCCTTCCCCCAGGGGTAAGCCCTTCCTCCAGAGTGGGTGACCCAGAGTGGGCGGCCCCTTTTGGAGGAGGGGGCTGGTTGATAAAAAGAAGGTCTGGGAAGAAAGGCTCTCTCTCCCACCTGGATGCTGGTAATGCTCGCTGCTTGCCACTGGGTGCTTGCTGCTTGGTGCTTTCCGCTTGGTGCTTGCTGCTTTCCAGTGTGGACTGAAGACCAGGGTGGACTGAAGAGAAGCATCTCTCCAGGAAGCCTCCAGGCCTTCAGTGCCGGATTGGGACTGCTGAGGCCTCCAGCCTCGTGGACTGAGCAGCTACCGGGTTTCTTAACTCTTGGACCTGCCACCTGCTATTGCTGGACTGTGTAAGCTAATCCAATAAATCCCCTTTTAATATAATTCATTCTGTCCATTCTGTTCCTCTAGAGAACCCTGACTAATACAGATTGTGGTACCAGGAGTGGTTCTAGAGAAACAGAATTGTAAGGATGGATTTCCCTAGTAGGCTTGGTGCTCTGTGGAGTTGGTTCTCCAACTTCAGTGCCACTAAAGGCTCTGCTGGTAATAAGGAGAGCACTTTAAGTGGTAATAAGGAGGGCATTAATAATCCATGGTGTGCACTATTTAACGAACTCCGTGAGATAGATGTATTTAGTGATCCTGAGTCATGTCTTGTGAGGCGCAAGGAATTTAGTGACTCTGTATCTAGAACTTTTGAATATTTGTGGAAAAGTAAGACGAATGATGATGCTGGATGGTTTCTTCTGACATCTCTAGATAAACTGTTGGGAGAAAAAGCAGAAGCTCCAAAAGGAAATTTCCAAGCTTAAGACCCACATACATTATCTGAAGGTTTCTAAGGGTGCCCTGGAGGAAAAATCTCCTATCTAGTCAGAACAGGGCTCGAATTGCAGAAAACCAAACTCAAGCTCTCATTGTAAGGTTAGCTAACTTGCAGCATAAGCTCAATTCCCAGCCTCACAGGCTATCAGAAGTTAAAGTGAAGGCATTGGTTGGAAAAGAGTGGGATCCCATGACTTGGGATGGGGATGTATGGGAAGATCCTGAAGAATCTGGGGACATTGAACTCTCAGATTCTGAAGAAGTTGTTTTGCATGAGAATGTGGCTTCCCCTCCTTTAGCTGCAGGTGCATCCCCACCCCCACCCCCTGAAGTATTGCCTTCTCCACATTTGCCTGAGGGAATCACTCCTTCTTTGTCTGAGGAAGCAGCAATGACCCTGCCTGAAGGATGTGCTGATGCTTCTCAGAGCCCACCCATCTTTACCTAGAGGCCTATAACAAGGCGTAAGGCTAGGCATGCCCCTAAAGGGGAGTTAGAAAGCGTGACTCAAGAGGAAGTGAGATACACCCCTAAAGAACTTCAGGAGCTTTCTAACTTGTACAGGCAGAAGCATGGGGAATATGTGTGGGAATGGATTTTAAGAGTGTAGGATGATGGAGGAAGGAATATAAGATTAGATCAAGCTGAATTTATTGAAATGGGCCGACTGACCAGAGATTTTAGATTTAACACTACAGCTCATGCAGTTGGAAGAGGTGCCAAGAGTTTATTTGATTGGTTGGCTGAAGTATGGATCCAAAGATGGCCTACTGTGAATGAGCTTGAGCTGCCTGATATCCCTTGGCTTAATGTTGATGAAGGGATTAAAAGGCTCAGAGAACTTGGAATGCTGGAGTGGATTTACCATGTAAACTCATCTTTAAGCCCACAATGGGAACGTGCAGAAGATGTGCCCTTCACTAAGACTATGAGAAACAGATTTGTGAGGGGAGCATCAGCATACTTAAAGTCCCCAATCATTGGTCTTTTATGTAAAGAAGACATCACAGTGGGGGCCGCAGTTGCTACATTAGGTGACTTAGATGCAATGGGTCTAACTGGCTCTCTGGGTAACAAGGGCCAAGTATCAGCACTGAATCGCCAAAGGCAAGATGAGCACATTTACCGAAATGGACAGTGCAGGCAAAACAATGCTCATAACAGTATGACTTGTGTAGACCTTTGGTACTGGCTGCTTAATCATGGTGTTCCCAGAAGTGAAATAGATAAAAAAAAAAAAAAACCTGCTAAGTTCCTGCTTGATCTGTATAAACAGAAAATTTCCAGAGCAAAGAAGCAAAAGGCCACTTTGAATTATAACAACAGAGAATCAAGGCCTCTTAACCAGTTTCCAGACTTGAGCCAGTTTACAGATCCTGAGCCCCTTGATTGAAGGGGTGGCTGGGTCCCTTTGAGGAAGGACCCTCCCATAATCCCCAAAAGTTTCAATATTAAGCTTAGTCCTATCCTTCCTCAGAGGGACCTATGGCCTTTTGCTAGGGTAACTGTACACTGGAGAAAAGGAAATAATCAGACTTTTTGTGGCTTACTGGACACTGGCTCTGAATTGACATTGATCCCAGGAGACCCCAACCGGCATAGTGGCCCTCCAGTTAAAGTAGGTGCTTATGGAGGTCAGGTGATCAATGGAGTTTTGGCGAATTTTAGACTGACAGTAGGTCCAGTGGGTCCCGAACTCACCCTGTGGTTATTTCCCCAGTCCCAGAATGCATAATTGGGATAGATATACTTAGGAGCTGGCAAAACCCCCACATTTGTTCCCTGACTTGTGGGGTGAGGGCCATTATGGTTGGAAGGGCCAAATGGAAGCCATTGGAGCTCCCTCTACCAAGGAAAATAGTGAACCAGAAACAGTATCGCATCCCTGGAGGAATTGCAGAGATTAATGCCACTATAAAGGACTTGAAAGATGCAGGGGTGGTGGTTCCCACCACATCCCCCTTTAACTCCCCTATTTGGCCTGTTCAGAAGACAGACAGATCCTGGAGAATGACAGTGGATTATTGGAAACTTAATCCGGTGGTGACTCCAATTGTAACTGCTGTACCAGATGTGGTTTCTTTATTGAGCAGATTAACCAGGGTACCTGGTATGCAGCTATTGATCTTGCAAATGCCTTCTTCTCCACACCTGTCCATAAGGACCACCAGAAGCAATCTGCCTTCAGCTGGCAAGGTCAGCAGTATACATTTACTGTGTTACCTCAAGATTATATTAACTCTCCAGCCCTGTGTCATAGCTTAGTTCGCAGGGATCTTGATCGCCTGTGCCTTCCACAAGGTGTCACATTGGTCCATTATATCGATGACATTATGCTGATTGGATTGAATGAGCAGGAGGTGGCAGCCACTCTGGAGTTGCTGGTACAGCATATGCACATCAGGGGATGGGAAATAAATCCATCCAAAATTCAAGGACCTTCCACCTCCATGAAATTTCTAGGAGTTCAGTGGTGTGGGGCATGCAGGGATATTCCTTCTAAGGTGAAGGATAAGTTGTTGCACCTGGCCCCTCCTACCACTAAGAAGGAAGCACAACGTCTAGTGGGCCTATTTGGATTTTGGAAACAGCACATACCTCACTTGGGTGTGTTACTCCGTTCCATATACCAAGTGACTCGGAAAGCTACTAGTTTTCAGTGGGGCTCAGAACAAGAGAAGGCTCTTCAACAGGTCCAGGCTGCTGTGCAGGCGGCTCTGCCACTTGGGCCATATGATCCAGCAGATCCAATGATACTGGAGGTGTCAGTGGCAGATAGGGATGCCATTTGGAGCCTTCTGCAGGCCCCCATAGGTGAATCACACTGGAGGACCTTGGGATTCTGGAGCAAGGCCCTGCCATCATCTTCAGACAATTATTCTCCCTTTGAGAGACAGCTCTTGGCTTGCTATTGGACCTTAATAGAAACTGAACTCTTGACAATGGGCCATCAAGTTATTATGCAACCTGAGCTGCCCATTATGAGCTGGGTGTTATCTGACCCACCAGTCCATAAAGTTGGACATGCACAGCAGCAGTCCATCATCAAGTGGAGGTGGTATATCCGTGATCAGGCTCAAACAGGACCTGAAGGCACGAGTAAGTTACACGAGGAGGTTGCCCAAATGCCTATGGTTGCTACTCCTGTTTCAATGCCTTCTGTCCCCAAGCATACACCTATGGCATCATTGGGTGTGCCCTATGATCAGTTGACTGAAGAGAAGACCAGGGCATGGTTTACAGATGGTTCAGCACGCTATGCAGGCATGTCCCAGAAGTGGATAGCTGCAGCATTACAGCCCCTTTCTGAGACAACTCTGAAGGACTGTGGTGAAGGGCAGTCTTCACAATGGGCAGAACTACGGGCAGTACACATGGTTGTGCATTTTGCTTGGAAAGAAAAATGGCCCGATGTGCAGTTATACACTGATTCACGGGCTGTGGCCAATGGTTTGGCAGGATGGTCTGGGACTTGGAAGGAGCATGATTGGAAAATTGGTGTAAAGGACATTTGGGGAAGGTGTATGTGGATAGAGCTCTCTGAATTGGCAGAGGATATAAAGATACTTGTGTCCCATGTTAATGCTCATCAGAAGGTGACCTCATCAGAGGAGGACTTTAATAATCAAGTAGATAGGCTGACCCGTTCTGTGGACAGTGGTCAACCTCTTTCCTCAGCCACCCCTGTCATTGCCCAATGGGCCCATGAACAAAATGGCCATGGTGGCAGGGATGCAGGTTATGCATGGGCCCAACAACACGGACTTCCACTAACTAAGGCTGACCTGGCTACGGCTGCTGCTGAGTGCCAAATCTGCCAGCAGCAGAGACCAACTCCGAGCCCCCGATATGGTAGTATTCCACGGGATGACCAGCCAGCAACTTGGTGGCAAGTTGACTATATTGGACCTCTTCCATCATGGAAAGGGCAGAGTTTTGTCCTTATTGGCATAGACACTTATTCTGGGTATGCATTTGCTTTCCCTGCACATAATGCTTCTGCCAAAACTACTACCTGTGGGCTTATAGAATGCCTTATCCACCATCATGGAATTCCACACAACATTGCTTCTGACGAAGGAACTCACTTCACAGCCAAGGAAGTACAGCAGTGGGCTCATGATCATGGAATTCACTGGTCTTACCATGTGCCCCACCACCCTGAAGCAGCTGGCTTGATAGAGCAGTGGAATGGCCTTTTAAAGAAACAGCTGCACTGCCAACTAGGTGGCAATAGCTTGGAGGGCTGGGACCGTGTCCTCCAGCAGGCTGTATATGCTCTGAATCAGTGTCCTATATATGTTGCTGTTTCTCCTATAGCCCAGATTCACAGGTCCAGGAATCAAGGGGTGGAAATGGGAATGGTACCACTTACCATCACCCCAAGTGACCCATTAGCCAAATTTTTGCTTCCTGTACCCACAACCTTACGCTCTGCTGGCCTAGGGGTCTTGGTTCCAGAGGGGGGAGTGCTTTCGCCAGGAGGCACAAAGAACATTCCATTGAACTGGAAGCTGAGATTTCCCCCTGGCCACTTTGGGCTCCTGATGCCCTTGAGTGCCCAGGCTGAGAAAGGAGTTACAGTGTTAGAAGGGGTGATTGATCCAGACTACCAGGGGGAAATTGGACTGCTGCTCCACAATGGAGGTAAGGAAGAGTATGTCTGGAGTGCTGGAGATTCTCTAGGGCGTCTCTTGGTGTTACCATGCCCTGTTATCAAAGTCAATGGACAACTGCAACAACCCAATCAAGGCAGTGTGATAAATGGCCCAAATCCTTCAGGAATGAAGGTATTGGTCACTCCTCTAGGTAAAGAACCAAGACCTTCTGAGGTGCTTGCTGAAGGTGGAGGAAATACTGAATGGGTAGTAGAAGAAGGCAGTAACAAATACCAGCTAAGGCCACGGGACCAGTTACAAAAACGTGGACTGTAATTGCCATGAGTGTTCCTGTCTTACCTTGTTAAGAGTGTTTGTACATATGTACACCAATATTAAGATGCTTTCATTCTCCCTCTATCTCTCTATTAGGTAATTAATACTGAGTAAGATCATATTGCTAGTTAACCACTGTTGAATTTATATTTGACTTATTATATGAGACTAAGCCTTCCTCAAGGAACTTGCTTTGTGTGTGTGGGGGTGATTGTGCATTTCCGGTTGTACGAGGGATAGTTATACCATGTTAGGCAGAATTATGACCTTGTTATTGTCTTCATTTGGAAAGTAAGTAGAACGTAAGGATATATGGTTTGGTGTCAAGTTGACAAGGAGTAGACTTGTGATGGTTAATTTTGTGTCAACTTGATTTGTTTAGGAATCCACAGACATTCCTCATAAGTGTGTCTCTGAGGCTGCCTCTAGGAAGGATTAACTAAAGGAAGAATCCTTCCCCCAGGGGTAAGCCCTTCCCCCAGAGTGGGTGGCCCAGAGTGGGCAGCCCCTCTTGGAGGAGGGGGCTGGTTGATAAAAAGAAAGTCTGGGAAGAAAGGCTCTCTCTCTCCCATCTGGCTGCTGGTGCTGCTCGCTGCTTGCCACTGGGTGCTTGCTGCTTGGTGCTTTCCGCTTGGTGCTTGCTGCTTGGTGTTGCTGCTTTCCAGTGTGGACTGAAGACCAGGGTGGACTGAAGAGCAGTGTCTCTCCAGGAAGCCTCCAGGCCTTCAGTGCTGGATTGGGACTGCTGAGGCCTCCAGCCTCGTGGACTGAGCAGCTACCAGGTTTCTTGACTCTCAGACCTGCAACCTGCTATTGCTGGACTGTGTAAGCTAATCCAATAAATTCCCTTTTAATACAATTCATTCTATCCGTTCTGTTCCTCTAGAGAACCCTGACTAATACACCCCCTCACCCATCCACTCTGTGAACTTCAGTGATTCCCCCTGGCCTCTGCTATCCTGCGGTTCTTATGTTACAGGGGCCCAGGGCCATGCCCGGTAAGTTTATTTACTTTCTTCTAGCAAGTAAGATATGGATACTGGTAGACTGTGATATATGACATGTATTATATTGGAGTACTTGATATACCTATATGACAGTTAACTATGCAAATATATTAAAGTATAAAACAGGTTTAACTATTAAGCAGGATGGCAAGTAAAAAGAAGTAAGTAAGAAACAGAATTAAAAGAAACAAGACAAAAAGTAGCCAACGCGTGAAAAAACATACTGATAATCATCCTTAAAGGTAAATGCTCAAACTATACTCCATATAAGGAAGAGTTTTTTGCTACATAATAAGGAAAGACATGTGTGCTCTTTATAGGATACTTGTGTCATAATTAATAAATAAGGATACTTAGCAAATAAAAGAATGAAAAGTGTGTATGTATAATGTAAACACTGATCTTTAAAAGGAAAGCTTGTTCTCTTGGTCCCAAAATTGAACCCTTTATTAGTGTAACAGATAAAAGGGGAGGTACTCAGAGAAAGACAGAGGGAAGAAAAGAGCGTGAAGAAGGATGAATGAGATCCAGAGAGTGCTGCATGGACTGTTGCCTGAAATGCAGAGGGTCCTATGGGGGTAGGATGACCATCAGTCATGCTGTGTGCTGTGTACCACTTTAAGGCATGTCATCCATGAAGCTTAAATTATGACTGGTATGTCTTAAGGTGAAATAATGCACACCAGGTACACCCTCGGGGTCCTCTCTGACCCTGATGTACTCTTGGAGGCTTGCACATTTCTTCACTCAATTGCAGGAACTGTTTTGAGAGCATCCTGTGGGATAAAACCTGGAGAATGAGCTTCCTTCTGCATTGACTTACTAGAAGATTCTTCATCGTCTTGTATCTCTCTTAGGAAGGTGAAGCCATTGCCTTCAGCCACGCTGTGTGCAGTGCCATACTCAGTTAGGCAGTTTTCATGTATATTAACATGTGAACACTGCTTCTCTGAGTAAGGTTAATGTACAACATTGGCAACGATTGTGGTAACAAAGAGGGAGTTTCAAGCACCGATCTGCACTGAGGACATGATTTGTGGTAAGAACCTGATCCTTCTTCTCTTTTTGATCTTCATCTTCTGTTTGTGACTCAAACATGTTTCTTGCCTTTCAAAACCACAAAATAATGCATATCTATATGTTTTGCTCTCGCAAGGTTTAAGCTCTTTGTTCGTAGTCCAAGCATAGAGTTGAATTTGAAACTCCTTCCACCCTCTTATAAGGTGGACGTACACTCAGATTCCTTTGAGCATTGTTGTGTAGCTTTGAAAATAACATACTGAGTCTTGGGTCTTTGTGACCAGTGGAGCCTTATCTCTCAGCTCATAAGTGGACTTTACTCCAGGACTAGGATGGTGGATTTTCTACTATCACCAAGACCATGATGACCCATGGGCTGGTGCCTTTGACATACTAAAAGCTGAAATCTACAGATGAAGAAGGGTGAGGTTTTATATAACTGACATTTTATTTGCAAGGAGAAAGAAATCAAACCCATTTAGGAGAAAAAGCAGACAAAATTAGAACTGGCAGGGAATGTGAGGGAACCACAAGAGGATGCCTCTGGTTGACTAGATTCAAGGAATGATAAGGCTTTCTGGCTAGAGAACAACTTGGTCTTTAAAAGGACTAGAATGAGCCAAGGCGGAGTGCAGCTTTGGCCCAGTCATCAGTCTGCACAGGGTGTCCACGTGTCCCCTTTCCAGTCAGGGAACTGATCACCTGCCTGTCGCACACTTCCAAGCACCAATGGAGCAGCTAGGCATGAACTATGAGGAAAGCAGGTTGTGTTGCCAAAAAGAAGCAGAAGAAAACCAAGGACAACAGAACAACCATGCTGCTAGGGCAATAGGGTCTTGTCTAGTTTCCTCTCGGGACTTTGTAAGGGCAGCCAAGTACCTGAAGACTAGCTTTCTTTTTTCCCCAGAGCCCTGTCCTTTCTCTGACCGAGTGAGCTGCTTGTCTAGCTTATACTCAGCTTTAAAATTCCTTGTTCTTCCCAGTATTCCTGACTTCGCCATTTTAACTCAAACATTCACTTCTAACCATAGCATTCCCAAGACATGGACCAAAGGCAAAATTCCTGATCTTGAAAGTTTCTTCCCTAACTACCCAGCAAGTGTCTTTCTCCTACTATCCTTAATATCGGTAGGGGTTAAGATGTTGACTAGGTGGATGGAGAGATTGTTCAGTGCTTAAAGGGGCTTGTTTGCAAAGTCTGATGGCCTGGGTTTGATTCCCAAGTACACTCATAAAGCCAGATGTGCAAAGTGGTGCATGTCTGGAGTTCATTTGTAGTGGCAGGAGGCCCTTGTGTGGCCATTTCTCTCTCTCTCTCTTTGTCTCACTCTCAAATAAATAAATAATATATACAAAGGGTGTTGACTAGGCTTTGTTTGAAAATGCAGTATTTCCACTTTTTTGAGCTGATATATTGTTTTGAGTATATTACTGTCCTCTTTGTAGTTCCTCTGCCTTCAACAAGCACTTCAACTGACCATGGCTCTTTTACTGTTGTTATGATCTATCATTCACTCTTGATGGATCCCGACAGGATTGGTTGTTATAGTTTTTCATTAACCCTAGACACAGGGCATTATAATGCTGAGGTGTCTGAAGTCAGAGTACATTCCAGAAACCCTTTGCTTTTCCTTAGTTGTAGAGCAACAGTCCAACTGAGGTGAAACCGGAGAGAGAATGGAACACCTCTTTTAATTTACTGTCCTGGGAAATGAGATCTGTATCTGGATGTCCCTTTGGAAGTATATATTTTCAATCAAATCCTATGCTACTTTTTATTTTACATATGAGATTTAGGAAGTATGTATCTATTTCAATCGTCTAGTGTTTCTCTTCACAAGAATGCTCAGAACCTGTTTTCCATATATTTTCATCAAACCTGTTGTCATTCTGGTATTCTATGCATTTCCTTACAACTTGTTTCAGGTTTAGTTCATCCAAGGGAAGTCTATACACCTAGTAGCCTGACTATCAAAATGGAAGGATGCAAAACTATCCTGCTAACCATCCTACATCTGGGAAAAGCACTTTTGCACTAGGAAAGCAAACAGATGAGGAGGTCAGGACAACCCTACACAATAATATTTTCAAACTTGTTAGTCTTCTTTGATAACTGAAATGAATTTTTTCCTCACTCCAGATTGTGAGAAGGGAAATAGAAGCCTGGGGCCGGGCATGGTGGTGCACGCCTTTAATCCCAGCACTTGGGAGGCAGAGGTAGGAGGATCGCAGTGAGTCTGAGGCCACTCTGGGAATACAGAGTAAATTCTAGGTCAGCCTGAGCTAGAGTGAGACCCTACCTTGAAAAAAAACAAACAACAACAACAACAACAAAAAAAATAGAAGCCTACCTGCTCCCTTTAAGAACCTACATACCCTATTCTTTGCATATAGGATCCTCCATGTGTTTTCTTCTAAATTTTATGGATCAGAAGTCAAGGTAAATCACTCAGAAGGACTTGGATTTGAGTAATAAAACAGGAGTTTGGAACCATTCTTTTAGATTTTGAGAGCAGTGGAGCCTTTTTCAGCCCTGGGCTAGCTTAGCTTGGGGTTAAAGTGCAAGATACTCAATGGACACTACAACTCCCCAAGACAGTAGTTCTGGGGTTCTTTGTATCCTTGTCACATAGATTAGCAAACAAGTATAGAACGAGGGCATGTAAACATTGGTAGCAAGCAGGACTTACTGGAAATAGATGAAACAAAGCTCCCCATAAACGGACTCAAAAAAATTGCCATAGGCAATGGGGACTGTAACAGATTTCGTCAGCCTTGAACAAGTGTGAGTAATAAGTAATATGGAAATTAGGTATTGGCAGATCGTAATTGGTCTATATAGACACATCTGAGGTTCTCTAATTGGTGAAGAGGTAAGGAGAGACTATGGATGTTCCAAAATTCAAAGGAAGAGGTAGTATCAGGAAATGGGGAGAAAAATGGACAAGGGCAGGTGGTCAGCCCAGTAAGTCAGCAGTAAGAGTAGAAAGTTCTCTTAGAATGTGAGCCCCTGGAATAATACTGCCCTATTGCCTGACGTCAGGGTTGATTGATGTTTATTTTTCTTTAAAAATCTGTGACCCTGGGCTGGAGAGATGGCTTAGTGGTTAAGGTGTTTGCGTGCAAAGTCAAAGGTTCCCGGTTTCATTCTCCAGGACCCACATAAGTCAGATGCACAAGGAGGAGCTTGCATCTGTTGTTTGTTTGCAGTGGCTGGAGTCCCTGGCATGCCCATTTTCACCCTCCCTCCCTCCCTCTCTCTCTCAAATAAAAAAAATTAAACAAAAAAAGAATCTGTGACCCTGACTAAACTGCCATCAATGTAAGCTACCTGGGCCCTAATTGCTATCAGTATGAATTGGATTATCTGCTTAACTATTAGTTGTTGGGAATGCAAATCACTTTTCAGAAATTTATAAATAACTACTGAAAAGAAGGCGAAATGTACAAGGATATTTATTATATGAATAAAAGAAACAAAAAGTAATACTTAAAAGCTCTCAATTCTGAAAGCTGCCATGTAAGATGCTACATCTGATGGCCACTCCAATCTTAAAAACAAAGAGCATTGTTTTTTTAGGATCACTTTAGCAAAGTACCACTGAGTGGCTTAAGCCAACATAAATCCATAGTCTCACAATGAATTCTAGAGAAGTCTAACACTGTATCATCAACAGGGTTGTGCTTCCTTCTGAAATCAATACATGAATCTTCCCTTTACTTTTCTTAGCTGTGGGTAGTTTATTGGCAATCTTTTATACACTCTGGTTCATAAATACATCATTCCAGTCCTCAAATGTCACTATAAGGCATTCTGATTTTGTCTTTGTCTGTGTCTCTTATAAAGATACTAGCCATATCATGTTGGATTAGTTGCCTACCATGTTCTAGCATGATCTCATCTTAAATGAATTATCTCCAAGAAACCCATTTCCCAGTTAGGGTAAATATTTTACAGTTTGCCACCCATATCATCTCTGACTCAAGTACCCAGCTGTCCTTATATAGCATGAAATCAGTTAATGAAAATGTCTAAATAATTTAGAATGGCTTTTTAACAAAATATTTACAGGGACTGCTACCAAGAGCCAGAAATGATTTGTTTTTCTTTATTTTATTTCCCTGCAATCTTTCATCTCTGGTAATTTATTTTTGGATGCAAGATATTTTTCTGTGAAATAATAAGAGAGGAAACATATGATATATTCCCAACCAGAACAATTCCCTATTTCCCTACTTAGTCTGATAATGTGGATACAACTCACTCTAAGGCAATACAGAGCTGCATCTGTGCTGAATGTCAGCTTTTCTAAGAATTAACCCAGCTTTTATTTTTGCCTTGGTTTTGGCATAGCCAGTTAGGCTTATGATTGAGAGATGAACAGATCCTTATCTCCTGAGCTTTGAAAGACTTCAAGAAATTCAATGCTGCCTTTCAGAGATTTTGACCTTCCTGTATTTGGCATCTGTTCTGTGGGGGTGCTGGAAACAATTCTCCATAGATACCAAGGAATGATTATACACCATAAAAGTACTGTGGGAGTTACAGCATTAGCCAACTAATTTTGTGACAAAATATTCTAAGTGTAAGTAATTATGAGTTTTCAATCATAAGATTAGTCAGCTATACACAATAAGATAATATTCTTTAAAGTATTTTATAATAAATTATGTATAAAAATTGCTAACTCTAGAATGATCACTGCTTTTAAATAGCATAATTAAGAAAAATTATGAAAAATTCAGTAACAAATATAACTGAATCTACGCATGGATTATCAAACAGAGAGACAAGGAATGGATGCGATGATGAAACACAGAAAAGCCCTCTAGCATGTTGATAGCAATGCAACCATATAAATAATTGTATTGATACATATCAGGATCCAACTTGACATGAGAAGAGCCATCTTGAGCAATGATCACTCCCAATGCATGCTGAGTAATGTTTAACTGTTTGCTTCATAACATAGGTAAAAATGAGAACTTTTCTCAAAGCAAGTCAAAAATCTAATTCAAATTATTATATCTTTGTGGGTCTTGTGCTGTGGGTCTCTCGTTCCGTTCCCCGGGGTCGTTGGCCACCGACGTCCCAGGCAAGGGAAAGACGAGTTGGAATTGTCTTTCTGGCTGGGCGGATGAGTGCGACTCGAACATACGAACACATGACGGGGCAATGAGCACCCGGGAGACCGTCTGATGGGCAGCACTCATTTTTTGAAAGGGTGGGTGGGTTTATAAACACTTGGGGAAGGTTTAGACGGCACCTACACACTGTATGGCAATCGGATGCATAGTTTATGAGCTGTTATCTAGATAGAGGAAGGACTAGTAACTTCAAAGCTATGGGGGAAGGATAAGGGAAGGTAGGGGGAAGGGCGGAAGAGATTAACAGGAGGCTGTGACTTCAGAACTGTGCGGGGTGAGAAGGCTACGTGACTTTAGCCACATGAGGGTCTCTTGGGCAGCTAGCCACAGGTCAGGAACTGTGGGGGGCAAAGTCTGACTTATGGAATGGTCAGAGCCTTTCGGGTCTAGGGGGAGCACCTCGCCAGTTCTGACCACTCTGGGCGATGACAGCTCACTACACCCTACAACATAGGGAAGGCAATCACCGTGACCAGGGACCCCTGACAGAGGACCAGCTTTGACCCCACAGCCCAGGGCCCCTGGCCATGTCCAATAGTTCAGGCTAGCCTCCTCACAGGTCCAGCCTGTTACTAGCAAAGCCCAACATATTTTGTTTTATGTTTAAAGGTAACAACCTTTATCGTGTCCAATAACTTTAAAAACCATAGAAATCAAAAATCATGCATACAACCTTGCAATTATAAATGTCTCTTATTTATTTATTTATTTATTTATTTATTTATTTATTTATTTATTTATTTATTTATTTGGTTTTTCAAGGTAGGGTCTCGCTTTAGTCCAGGCTGACCTGGAATTTACTGTGTAGTCTCAGGATGGCCTCGAACTCATGGCGATTCACCGATCTCTGCCTCCCAAGTGCTAGGATTAAAGGCGTGCGCTACCATGCCTGGCAATAAATGTCTTAATCTGATATTTACACTTGTAATTTTAAAATTGTTATTTTTTTTCCCAAGGTAGGATCTCACTCTAACTCAGGCTGACCTGGAATTCACTCTGCAGTCTCAAGGTGACCTCAAATTCACGGTGATCCTCCTACCTCTGCCTCCAGAGTGCTGGGATTAAAGGACCATTCCTGGCTAAGAATTGTTATTTTCACCCTATTGCTGTTAACAAAATGTATCACAGACATATACCAAATAAACAGGAGAACCTGGAACCAGGAGCAATAAGGTAAGTGATACTGCTTCCTTTCAAGTCTATAATGATTTGACTATTCTCCTGTTAGTTCTTATGGTCTTTTCCACGTCATCCTGACACAGTCTGACTACTTTTGCTCTCTATTCTTCCAGATTCTTGCATTATTTTATTTCTGGAATTAAGCTATGGGCAGTGCATATGGTATGGGCTTTGAGGGAAACAGTTTGGCAAAGGAGTATTTTCTGCTTATCCTGTGACTTTGAGGGATTGCAGGCTTCTTTTTCATGATAGAACCAAGTAACTGGAAGAAACAAAGCAAAAATGTTTATTATTGTTGAGTCTGAAATTCGCTATGCTAAATTACCATGAAAGAACAAAAGAGGGAAGTCAGCCCCAGCAAATGCTGCATAGTTTCTTGGCACAAACTTTCGCGGCTGAATGTGGAAATGAATGAGATCTCCCACAAAATCTTCAAGAATGAGGATGCTGTCCTGTGTGCAGTGCCTTTCACAAGAAGGTGTCTTTCATGTGTTCTAAGATATGAACGACTCTTCTTGTGAAGAGCAATGTACAACATATAGTGCATGTATGGATGAAGCCAAAGATGTGAGCATAGAGGTGCTTTGTATGGGATCCCAGACACCTACTCTACTGGACTGGGAAACTGCAAGGTTTTTTTTTTTTGATATTTTTTTCACATTTTCTAGGGAATAATAGGAATTGTAGATTACAAGGAAACATTTTTTTAGATTTTCTAATTTTCTTTCTGTCTCTGCTCTCCTCTTCTATTTCTTCCATTCCCTCTCTTTCTCTATCACACCCACACATTCTCAGAACTTCCTTATTAGTATGTGTGTGTGTATATATATATATATATATATATATATATATATATATGTATATATAACATATAATATTATATATTTTCATAATAAATATTATACATATTATATTTTATATAATTAGGTTAATAGTCTTCTTTTAATAAACAGAGTAAACTAGAATGGGGAACACTTTGTATTAATTGTATTCTCTGACACTATACTCCTTGTTCAGTGGAGAGTTTTGCTATACATTCAAATATGTCATAAGCTGCTCCTGCCTATTGACACTTTTATCTTATTTTGTTGATTTTTATAACTTCTAGCAATTTGCTACTAATTTATATGGAGTTAAGCAATGTTTTTCCACAAAGCTATCAATGTTTTAATTATTAGATTTCTTCATTTGTATTTTTATCATTGTGTCTGAGGAATGGAAGAACAAAATAGAATCAATAGTCTGGAAATATCTCCTCCTATATTGCCATAACATGTCTCTTAACTTATTTTTTTTTCTTCTTTATTTGTCTTGACACAGTAACTGACCCTAGGGCCCAAGTTGAAAATCTATCATTTTAGTTCACTAATTTGTTTTTTCTTTAAAATATATTTTATTTATTTATTTGTGAGAGAGGAGAGAGGAGAGAGAGACAGAGAGAGAGAGACAGAGAGAATGGGCACACTAGGGCCTCTAGCTACTGCAAACAAACTCCAGATATGTGTGTCACCTTGTGCATCTGGCTTATGTGGTTCTGGGGAACCAAATCTGGTCTCTTAGGCTTTGCAGGCAAGCACCTTAACCGCTAAGCCCTCTCTACAGCCCTAGTTCACTAATTTCTTAATAATTTGTTACAGCAACAACAGAAAACCAATAAAAATCCATACACAAAAAATTTAAATAACATGAGAAAATAAAAGTAACTCATTTCTGATTAACTGGAAAGATATCTTATTTTTGGACAGAAGTTTTATAGAGAATACAATTTTTTGGGGTGGGGGGAGAGACAGAGAAAGAGACAGAGAGAGAGGGACCGGAAGACAGATAGAGATGGGTGCGCCAGCAGCCTCTCAGCTGCTGTGAATGAAATCCATATGCGTGCATGCCCTTGTGGTCAAGTGCGGCATTGTACCCCTTTGCATCTGGCTAAACGTGGGACCTGGAGATTGGAACTGCTGGAGATTGGAACCAGCATTTTTAGGCTTAGGAGGAAGGCGCCTTAACTGCTAAGCCATCTCTCCAGCCCAGAGTAATACAATTTTAACTGAAACTCTGGTAGAACGTTTGTACAAGTGATCATAGTTATTCTATAACTGTTATGAAAGGTGATGAAACTAGAATATCCAAAACAAAGTAAAAAATGATTTACAAACCTGGGGTGGTAGCACATGCCTTTAATCCCAGCACTTGGGAGGCGGAGGTAGGAGAATCAAGTGAGTTCAAGCCACCTTGAGACCCTGAGACTACATAGTGAATTCCAAGTCAGCCTGGGCTAGAATGAGACCCTACCTTGAAAAAAAAAACAGAGAAAAAACAAAAAATGATTTACAAACTTGAGGAATTTGCATTTGCCTTCACCCTATTTCTACTATAACTAGGTTAGTCAAAACAGGGTGATGCTGGGTCATGAGATACAACTACAATAAGACCTAGCTATACCACTTTTGAGCTTATACCCAAGCAACTCTCTACCCTACTATAGAGAGACTGGATCATCTGCCTTTATTGCTGTTCTGGTCATAATAGGTAGTAAATAGAACAAGTTTAAATGTTCATCAACGGATGAATGGATGTTGATTATGTGGTACATATATATAATGGAATTTTACTCAGCCATTAAGAAAAAGAGATTGTGAAATTTTAATGAAAATAGATGGAACTTTAAAAATATATTGAGTGAGGTAACTCGGGCTCAAAGAGACAAATGTGTGTTCTCCCTCATCTGTGGATCATAGCTTCAAATCTCCAGACCTGTAAGTACAATTTAGAATACCTACAGAGATCATGAAGTTAGAAAATGGGTAAAATTTGGTGTGTGGGGGGACAGATGTTAAGGAAAGAATATAGTGGAACACAAGTGAGATGAAAACTGGTGTTGGCATTGGTTTGTTTGGAAAGAAACAGAGATGAGAATGGAGAGATGAATGAGAGGAAGTTATAGGGGAAATGATAACAAATCTTAAGAGATAGGAAAAAATAAGAAAACCTACTATTTAGCAAATATTATTTAAAATATAAATAAAAAAAAAATAGTGAACGGAAGTATCCTATACAGATGGATAGTGCTGCTCCTAATAGCCATGGGCAATTACAAACTAATGTCAGTGCCAGCCATGGTATACCTCTGTTGCAGTCAGGTTCTCATTGCTGGTAGAAATCACCGAACCAAGAGCAGCTTGAGGTTTATTTTGGCTTATAGGCTCCAGAGGGAAGCTCCATGATGGCAGGGGACAATGATGGCATGAGCAGAGGATGGACATCACCCCCTGACCAACATCAGGTGGACAATAGGACAGGAGAGTGTGTCAAACTCTGGCAAGGGGACACTGGCTATGATACCCATAAGTCCACCCTTAATAATACACTGCCTCCAGGAGGCATTAATTCCCAAATCTCCATCAGCTGGGAACCTAGCATTCAGAACACCTAAGTTTATGGGGGACACCTGAATCAAACCACCATGCTCCATCCCCATAAACTGATATCCATACGTGATATTAAATACAATGCATTCAGTACGACCTTAAGAGTCCCCATAGTTTTTATCAATCCTAATGATGTTCAAACATTCCCATAATCCAAGGTCTTTTAACTGAGCCATAATAGAAAAAAAAATTAAACTCAAAAAACCCATAATGGCACAGAATAAACATTCACACTGCTAAATATGGCATTGGGCATAGCAAAGAAATATTCAAACAATACAAGATTTAAAACAACCAGGGCAAACATCAAACTCTGTAGCTTCAAGTCCAACAACTCTAGCCAGTAACAAATCTCCAAGTCCAATAATTCTAACCAGCAACAAGTCTCTGGAGTTCCAATTCTACCCTTCCAGCTAGGCTACTCACAGTCCTGACAAACTTCATCTGGGGCTGGCAGCTCCTTTGGCAGCCATCTCGTGGTCCCGGCATCTCTACTGGGTCTCCACTGCAACCCACCGTTCATTCTCACGGCTCCATCAGGTCTTCATGCAGGCTATCCTGCTTCACACTGCCCGTGGCCATTTCCAAAACACAAGACTGTGTTGCAAATTCAATGACCCTCTCTTTCCTGAATTTCTTATTCTCCATAACACTAGGTAGAGTGTCAATCCACATCATTTCTGACACACTGAAGTGCACAACAGGCCAGGCCACCATGAAGATTAATACACAGAGAAACAAGTTCCAACTCTGACACTGAAGTGAGGAGGAAAGTGCCACCGAAAAAGGGCATGCTCATAGGGACTCAGGATTTATTGGGAGCCACAGTGATTACAGCCAACAGACCCATGACTGGACATTTGCACTGCACTTCACCATGATTTTGCAAGGGGAACCTCACAGTTACCAGATATAAAAGTTGGGAGCACTAACAAAAATCAAAGATTGCAAACACTATTTTCATTCGGTTTTTTGCCTGTTTTGGACCTGGAATAGCTCACCTTGACTTGGTGTAAGCCATTTGTTTCCTAGCTTTCACCCTGCTTTCTGTATAAAACTGGAAGACGCCTGGGGACTCTGCTGATCAAATACTGCTCGAGTCATGATGCTCTTTCCAACTGACTAAGGGAAATCACTGGGTGTTTACCACTTGTACCCATTTTTGGCTAAGGAGGGAGGTTGATTGTCCTCAGAACAAGTAAGTCAGTCTTATCTTGGCCTCAAGGACCATTGTCATTGGAAGAGAGAACTAAAGCAGCCAGGAATCTGAGAATGCAGCAAATATGGCAGTGCTGCCATTGACAAGTCATGCGCTTTGAGTGGGTCTTAGGACAGGAGCTCAAGCAGGTTGATGGGGGCGCTGTAGATCCTGCCTTGCAGATGCAAGATGTCATCTCCCTACAGCCTGCATGAGAGGGTCATAACTGAAAGCAAAGTCAAAGATGGTGAGACTTGAAACGTCAAGACAGGCTGTGGGCACAATAGTCATGCGAATCAGAATACAGGACCGCAGGGCCGTCACATGAACCTTTATCCTCACCCCAAACTACAGTTTCCCTTGCCACTTCACTGTACCTCTGGTGGGGCACAAAGAGACACATGGTTAAAGGTATCTAATGTTTCCTTCTTTGCCCCATCTACTCCACTCTCACCAGCTGTCCCAGAATATCAACTAGAAGATGGGAGATTGTATTGGGAAATAGAAGGAGATGAAATAAGGATCAGATGTATGTTACACTTTCCAAAGTTGTGACAAGTAAGGGTGGAGAGATGACCAAAGGACCCAGGTTTGATTCCCCAGGACCCATGTAAGATAGAGGCACAAGATGCTCATGCATCTGGAGTTCATTTGTAGTGGCTGGAGATCCTCTTTCTCCCTCTGTCAAATAAATAAATAATAAAATATTTTTGTAAAAAAATTATGACAAGTCGATAGGAGACAAAAAATTTACATTGGCTCATATTTTCAGAATATCTAGTTTGTGGGTGGTTGGCTCTTTGGCTTTGGGTCTGAATCAAGGGAGACTATCACAGTGGTTGAAAACCTGAAGAGCAAAGCACATAATCTAATGGAGGACAGGAAGCAGAGGGGGAAGCTGCAAGATATATCCCCCAAAGATAGGCCCCAGCTAGAACCTACCTCCTACTTTTTCACCCCTTCCCAACAGTGCCAACATATCACCAATTCGTAGAGGGTTTATTCTGCTGACTGGGTCAGAGTGCCCGGGGTCCACTTACTTCTCACTAGTCTTCAGTCTGCCCATCTGGCTCTCCGTTCATCAGTCTATTTTAGATTGAAATCTCAAGAGGATACAAACGAGCCAATCACTACAAACCCCTTTTATCTAGACAAGCCCTCCTAGCTGTCATTCAGTCTTGAGCATACTGGGCCCACATCCTCCTTTCTTTGCCTTGGTTTGATTCTTCCTGTGTTATACTTACAAACTGTGGGCAGCAATAGCCATGGTCCCGCCTTCAGCTGCCTTGGAATAGCCATATGTTAGTGTAAGCACCCTGGCCCAAGGGCACACATGCTTTTAACTGAGAGGGAGAAATACCATTATTGGTGAGCCAACCCCACTTTCTACTATATTCTGGAAGGAAGAAATACCTGAAAGGCCTGCATATGTTTTCCAAAGGGGCCTGGGCAATGGGAAACCATGGATTTTCAGGGGTTTTTTTTGTTTGCCCCATTGACTTTCAGTTTTCCATTGGTCTGACCTTTGCTTGTTATGTCACCTTTTCTCCTTTTAGGAATAGGAATGTTCACTCTGTGCCATTGGTTGGAGGCTAGAGTTAATAAAGGATAATGGTAACATTAACTTCTGAGGACAAAAACACACTGACATGTCCGTTTAAAGAATGCAGGCAGAAGTTGCTCTTACTTGGACTTTTTCTCTTATTCAGGTCTTCAATTTAATGTTAAAAGCCCACCCACACGAGGAAGGTGCATAGGCTTTATCAATTGATACCATTGAAATGTTAATGTCATCAAGAACCTATACCCACAGTCATGCTCAGATTCCTCTGATAAAATGTCTGTATACCATATCACAAAATAGTTGATAACTATATTTAACCATCACATATTATCCTACAGGTTTAAATCATTAGAAAACTGACAAGATACAGTATTTGTTCAATCATTCCAAACTATGAGAGTATCAAATATGTTATGCTTCCATTATAGCTAATTATTGTCAATATATAAAAATATAATCCATTTCTTTTGTAACTGTATCTCTGAGATTTACTATTTTCCCATACTAATGGTCATTGCAATACTTTAATTTAGAATTGACTACTTGGATATCCTTTCTGTGAATTTCCTAATTATACATTAATCATTAAATTAACTATATTCATGGGGAGAATATATATTTTGATTTATATGATGTACATATATATGTGTGTGTAATGTGAAAGCTTTGTTGGATTATAAATTATGATTAATGTATTTTTCACATTTATGGCATATTTTTTCACTTGCAATTATAGTCTGATGAACAAATTATATTTGCTGAAAATTAAGCTACTAGTTTATATTTAGTGGCAGTTTTGTTTGTCTCAGTACTACTAGATATTCTTACAATTTTTCCTCTAAGAACCTTGTTTTGCTTCTGAAATACTGAGTGATTATATGTGAAATCAGATTTTTGTATTTGAGGTTATGTTTGATTTATGATTGGATACATTTAAAAAAAACTTATATACTGAGTGTAGAGGAAATAACTTATCAGGTAAGAGTACTTGATGCACAAGAATAAGGGCCAAGAGGAACCGATTCACCATGAATTAAATTCCTGGGCACACAAACAGCTGGGCATGGCCACGCATAGTTATAACACCAATTCTGCAGGGGGCACAGACCAGAGTATCCAGAATCCCCAGGTCACAGTGTTCAGCTAGCCTGACCAGAAGTTGCAGCTCCAGATTCAGTGAGAGATTTGGTCTCCAGGAAACTGGTGAGAGACTGATAAAGTCCAGGGAGACTCAGCATTCTCCCCTGGCTTCCATATGTGTACGCGCAAGGCATGTGCATCTGCACACACATGTGCATACACTATACGTACTCCACACATGTGACAGACACACACATACTACACCCCAAAATACACATATATTTGTGTCCTAGTATTATTTACTGCAAAGGTCAGGGTGTGGTTCATCTCATGATAGGTTCAGGGGTGGTTCATCTCATGATAGGGAGTCAGCTATCTTTTCTTGTCTTGATGATAGATTTTGATTGTCCTGGATTTTCCCAGCCTTCTTTAAAAGAAAAACAGATTTTCCCAACAGAGAGTGCAATAAGCATAGGTGAAAGGGGATAAGCGTAGTTAATTAAGAGAGACTTTGATGGATGTAGAGAGACTTTGATGGATGTAGAGAGACTTTGATGGATGTAGCCTCCTTATTGGTCAAATAGTGCTGGGAGCTTCTTGTCGGAGTCCATGGCCTTATATCCATAGGACATTGACTTGCTTCCCAGTACCAGTTATGGGTTCCTTTCCACTGAGCAGGTCTCTTAGCCAATTAGAGAGCCAGCTAAGCCACTCCTCGCAAGCCAGATAGGATCCAGGTGAAACTGTAAAGGAAATGGCCGTATGAGCAAGAGTCCTGCTCCCATGGGAAGCTTGCAACTTGCGCCAAGGTGGTGGCAATGAACACAGGAAACTCAAAACGTATCAAAGCAGAAATCCAGAAGCTGCTGAGAGCTGAATATAAAAGTAGACTTAAAACTCACCCACCAGGGCTCAGGGAATTTTTCAGAAGAGGGATGGAAAATTGTAAGAGCCACGGGGTGGGAGAGAGTATCCAGAGGCTCTGCAAACCCCCACCCCAATGCCTGACTGCTGCTCTCATGACTCATAAACCACAGCCCCATAGGAATTGGGGCAGGGAGGAGGGGAATGGTGCCAACACATAATGTGTCCATACAAAGTTTCTACTTAATAAAAAATTATACTTCACTAGAAATAAAATTAAGTTTAGCGTGTTGCATCTGAATTATACCATGTCCTTGAAAAATACATATTTGATTCGAGTCTTTCAAAAGTCATTTAAATTTTCATTGCAAATAATTGTGTTTAAACGAGTAGAAACCATTTCTCTTTTCTTAGTTTTCAGTCAGTGTGTATGGTATGTATTCCTGTCTTTTGCTTTATTCAGTGTCTAGTGGCTAAGTCCTTCAGTAAAATGTTAAATGTCAGTTTCAGTAAAGGACCCTCTTATGTTCTGATACTAAATGTTTAATATTATGTCTTAAATAAAATAATCACATCTGTACAGTCTTTTGTAGACCCATTATAGATATAAACAAGTACCTCTTTAATCCCTATTTTTTTACATGCAGTGGTTTTCAGTGCGACCAAATGCTTCCATATTTATTTGAATGTCATGCCATGAGTATTATGACATTTTCATACCTGTTTTAAAAAATGTTTTATTTTTATTTATTTATTTGAGAGATAGAGATACAGAAATAGGCAGGTAGAGATAGAGAGAGAATGGGCGTGCCAGGGCCTACAGCCACTGCAAACAAACTCCCTATGTGTGCTCCCCCTTGTGTGTCCTTGTGGGTCCTGGGGAAGTGAAGCATCTTAACCACTAAACCATCTCTCCAGCCCTTCATACACGTTTTTAACATTAAAGGACCTTTACAAATATTTGTGTAAAACTCTAAATATTTAATTATAGTAGCATTGGTTGATTGCTTGGTAAATGTATAGTTAACTTTATTTAAAAATGGCATCCTGGTCATCAAAGCATTTTACCCTTTTGTCTTTCAAACTGTCCTGTAAGAAAAATCCACAGTGTCTTCTACAGTCTGCTCCAGGTTAGGTGCCCAGGGGAAATCCAGAGTTCCGGAAACATCAATTCCAAGCACAAGAGAAAAGAAGCAAACAACACCAAAGCTCATTTCTCACATTGTTCAAAATCAAGGATGCTAAGCAAATTTCATGGAAACCAGGGATAGGGGAAACATATGTTGCACACAAAAGAACAAAGACAGAAACAACAGTTATTTATTTATTTTCTTCCTAACATTTAGCAGATTCTAGATTAACAACATTTCAAAAAAGGATAAACAATCTAGAATTCAATATTTAGCAAAAAATGCAAAAGTGAAGACAAAATATTTTTTAGTCACACAAATTTCAAAATAGTTACTAGCAGAAGGTTCACAGTGTAAGAAATGTGAAAAAGTCTGTCAGCAATAGTAATTACATGATTCAGAAATACAGACCTACACAAAGGAAAAGTGTTCATAAGTGATGATTACAAGGGCTCTTTCCTATCATTTGCATTTATTTAAAGGTAAATTACTGCTTAAACAATAATAATTTAAAAATAAAATTAGGTAATAAAAATAACATTCAGGGACTTGAGAGATAACTTAGTGGTTAAGGAGCTTGCCTGTGAAGCCTAGGGACCCAGGTTCAATTCTACAGTACCCAAGTAAGCCAGATAGACAAAATGGTGCATGTGTCAGGAGTTTGCAGTGGCTAGAGGCCCTGACATGCCCATTCTCTGTCTTTATATACCTATTTCTCTCTTCCCCCCTCTCTCTTTCTCTTTATTAAATAAACAAAATATTAAAGAAAAATACAGATTGGGGTCTGGAGAGATGGCTTAGTGGTTAAGGTGCTTGCCTGTGAAGCCTAAAGACCCATGTTCAACTCTCCAGACCTATGTCAGACAGATGCACAAAGGTGAAGCAAGTGCAAGGTTGCACATGCCCACTCAGAGACACAAGTATCTGGAAGTTTGAGTGTAGTGGCTGAGGCCCTGGTGCAACAATTTCTCTCTCTCTCTCTCTCTTTCTTTCTCTCTTTCTTTCTTCCTTTCTCTCTCTCTCTCCGTATCCCTCTCTCTAAAATTAAAAATAAAATAAAATAAACATACAGATTGAGAGGAAAACTTTGACATAAGTTTTTATATGTGAGCATATAATGACTTCTTGAAAATGGAAAGTATAACAGAAAGAGGAAACTAGTAAGATAATAAGTGAAGATTTTTGTTGAAAATCCACCAAAGAGAGATCAAAACATGAAAAATAAGGGTCTGGAGAGATTGCTCAGTGGTTAAGGTGTTTGCCTGTAAAGCCTAACTACCTGAGTTCGATTCCCAGGTACCCACATAAAGCCAGATGCACAAAGTGGAACATGCATCTTGAGTTTGTTTGCAGTGGCTGGAGGCCCTGGTGTGCCCATTCTCTCTTTTGCCTCTCTCTGTCTCTGTCTCTGTCTCTCTTTCACTCTCTGGTCTCTCTTCTCTCTGCATGCGGATAAGTAAATAAAACATTTTTTAAAATATGAAAAATATTTAGTACCATGAATTTAGACAGAGAAGCAAAATACTAAAGAACCTTTGAGTTGAAAACAAGTAATAAAAAGACACAAGCTGATTTCTAATAAATCACATTGTATGTAAGTTATAATTAGGTTCGAATGAAACAGTATATTGTGAGATTTTTCCTAATCATACGCTGCTGTAGAAAATGTGTCTAAATAAAAAGACAAAATAAGGTCAACAGAGACATATTATTGTAACACTAATTAAAATTATTCTGTAGTGGCTGAATCTAGCATGCAAAGCAAATTTCAAAACAAGTAATATTTCTATAGATAGCGAATGTCATTTCATAATGATAAAAGAATTTCCATTCTTGGGCTGAGGAGATGGTTCAGTAGTTAAAGATACTTGCTTTAAACAACTGCTGGTGCCTGGATTCTGTTTCCCCATATGCACATAAAGCCAGATGCACCAAGTGGTGCATATGTTTGGAGTTCTTTTACAGTGGCAAGAGACCCTGACATGCATGTGCTCTCTCTCTTTCTCTCCCTCCCTCCCTCCCTCCCTCCCTCCCTTCCTCCCTCCCTCCCTCCCTCCCTCCCTGTTTTCCTCTGTCTCTATCTTATTTAAACATCTTACTGCTGATTTTCATTGTGTATTATTTTTGCAGTTACATTTGCATTGCCAGGACAAATATCTGACCAGAAGCAGTATATGGAAAAGAAGGGCTTATTTCAGCCTTACAAGTTCCAGGGGGAGCAACATTCTGACAGAGGAAGCTGGCTCACTTCAGCATCCACACCTGGGAGAAAACAGCCAGCACCAGAAAGCATGATGAGCCAGAGCTAAAATGGACTCTACTTACCTAGTAGAACAGGACTCAAAATCCACCTCAAATGACACACCTGTAGTATGGCTCTACCTACTAAAGACTTAAGTAGGAAGCTTAATCTTAATCAAAAATACCTGATTGTATGGACTACTTACATTAAACCACAACAATTACTTTTTCATTCATTTGTGGTTTTGAGTGTACATACATGTGTATATGTGTTCGTGTATGTGCATGTGCCATGGTACTTATGTAGAGGTCATAGGACACCTGTGTTTGTCCATGAGGCACGGTTTCTAACGATTTCACTCTGCTCTTATTTATTTTGCTGCCCTCAAAGTGAGGTTCTGCGAAATTCTCCTGTCTCTGCCTCCAATCTAGGCATCAAAGTACTGGGATTACAGAAGCCTGTCACAGTTTCCAACTTTTTCTGTGATACCTGAGGCTTGAATTTAGGCACTCAGTTTTGATCAGTGAGAGCTTTATCCGCTGAACCATCTCCCCAGCTCATTTAATCTTCAGATTTATTTATTTTTTAATGTGTGGGTTGTGTTATTTTTCTTCTTCTTGCTGCTGCTGTTGGTGACTGCTGTGCTCAACTTGAACTTCTGAGTTTCTGGGAAATTATGTCTCCCCTTCCCATCTCATCATTTGCATGCTGAGATTGCAGTAGCCCTTTCCAGCTTTTTAAGTGAGGTCTGGGATTAAACTCAGGCATTCAAGCTTAAGCAGTAAATGTTTTATCCACTGAATTGTCTTCCCTGCCACGATTATTCTTTTATGTCATTTTCTTATACAAAAAGTACAAGGAGTCTGGTAGCTCTTTCAGGCAGTTAGGGTGACTGCTCCTCTGAAAGTAAGAAACATTAATGTCTTTGGGCTTATCCTTACACGATACACTTAGCTAGAGATCCAAGGATGATATGACCTCTTAGCTCTTACCTAGATCTGCTTTTCCACAAACCACCTGGGCCCTTCCTGGGAGGAGGTCTTTCCTAGGATTTAAATCTGATCCTAACATTGTGCTTGGTCAAGCTGAGCCCCCAGATCTTGGTGTTATGGCCAACTTCTTCATGAGGTAACCTCTAACCCAAACCAGTCAACTGTCACCTGAGCCAGAAGGTAGGGCCCACCACCATAAGGTTATAAATACATTTGTGAGGGGAGGGCATGTTCTCTGAGCTGCCTGACCACTTATGAACACTTATGATGCTGGTAAGTTTCCCATCAGCTTGGCCCAGGCCCAGCCAGTCAAGCAGAGGGGAGAGCCCCATAGCCCTTACTTTCCACACAGGCTCTTTCTCCACGTGGCAGAAACTCTTTGAATTCTCCTTTCTGTCCTTTCTGTGGTTTTGCCAGTATCACCACATGGGCTCCCAAGCTATGTGGGCATATTTGTTCTCCTTTCCTTTGTTCTGTACTTCCTCCAATAAATTTAATAATTTAATAATTATCCTTGTCAGTCTGATTTTATTCAATTACTTGCTTAAAAGTAAACATGAACCTAAGCTTTAGGGTTCAAGGACTTTCCTGATACCTTATCACCCAGTTACAAGTGTCTGTTGCATTTTAAATTTAACATGTTTTCTTATCTGCATGTTCGCTGAAAGCTTCTAATTCACCTTTTTACTAGGATGTCTCACTTAGCAACTTCTATAGACACTGTATAATAAACAAGAAGCTGCTTAAAATGTATTTTTTCTGACATTTTTGTTGTTGCTGTTTGTCTTGGCAGTATTTTTTTTTCTTTTGCAGTGTTAAGCATGTTTTCCAAGATTATATTTTCATGACCATAATCAATTGTCTGCTTTAATTTTAATTTTTTAATTGGGGTTTAATAGTTACTAAAATGAACTACTTTAAAGCTGCATTTTCTTTTGTTTGTGTTAGCTTTTTTCTTATGTTAGCTTTTTGAGGTCGGGTCTCTGTAGCTCAGGGTGACCTGGTTCCCACTCTGTAGATCCAGGCTGGCCTTGGATTCACAGTGATCCTCCTACCTCTGCCTCCCAAGTATTGGGATTAAAGGTATGAGACATCATGCCTGGCCTCTGTATGCTTTTATACACTGTATTTTTTTTCATTGAATGCATTCAATTTTCTCAATATTAGGATTTTTGGGTTATGTTGGTAACATCTTTTTTATTCACAAATCCCTTTAGTGGCTGGGTATCACAAACATGGCCTTCTATTCTTTATTTATAAAACTTGACAATATAGCATATATGTCTATATGTTGTCAGTGTGTTGACTAACCGTTGCACCTAAATTTCTATATGTGTTTTGTCTTATTAATTTAGGAAAATATTCATCTTTAAAAATTTCCTTTCTCTGCTTAGTAATTAAAAGAGACAATTGGGCTATCCTAATTTAGTTTATATTTCTGTTTGGGAAACAAACAGTATAAATAGTATTCTGGACTATATGTCCCTTCATTACATGAGCCTTCTCTTTCACCACATTTCTAATACTCTTCCCTAATTTAACCCTGATTCTGCTATAATAGACTCGTTATTGTTAAAGGATTTCACATTTTAATGGGATGGTAAATCCAGGAAACTAGACTGCAGACATCTAGAAAATATCATTTGGAGATATAATCGTAATTTGAATTAATATAACAAAGATGAAAAAAAAAAAGATGTCAGAGTGAGCTTCACTTCCCTGCATGCAGTAGAAGAGTGGGAAGTGTCCTGATGCTGGCTGTTATGAAAGTGTCACTCATGAGATTTGCTGTTAGATCACGTGTGAAGTGAGAGGTAGGAACCAGGATACTTCCAAGGTTTTGAGCCCAAGCTAGTGGACGATCGATGATGTTTTTTATGAGATGGGGATGGCTAATGACAAAGCAATTTTAGCAGTGGAAGAGATCTCTAAATCCCTATTAGACATTCAAATGGAGCTTTTGGACAGTTGTATATGGGAGACTATCATTCAGGGGAGAAGCAACAAAGCAGAGAAAAATGGAAGTGCATCTTTTTTTTTGTCTAAATTCATACATTTTCACAATGTAGTCCATTCATTTTCTTCAATGATGTCTTACTCATATTACATATAAACCAAATATTATCCTCTGCTCCTCAAGATTTTTACATATTTCTCTATTAAAGTATTTTCTCATCTTTTTTTCTTCCTTTGGTCTGTCTCTCATGCAAGGAAATGAGCTCATTGAAAGCAGGCAGTTTATCTGATTTATATTTGTACTGTTTTCTCCTTTTCACTGGCTTGGCATACAATTGCTCCTTGGGAGATATTTGGTGAAAGTACTGTACTGAGGAGGGAAGGTCAGGAAAAAATGTCTCATTTTTATCTCATCTTTTTCCCTCTGCAGAATCTTTTTATCATGATCTTTACATGTGAGAAAAATTTTATTGGCTGACTGGGAGAAGATAATTGTGTTTGCTCCACTTCAATTACATCTTGTTGCTACAAAATAGATGCAGCATAAACAGAGTTGTTTCTTTTCTGAAAATGGGTGACATCCAATTAAGCATTACAAAATCTTGTCACATCATATAAGATGACAAGGATGATGAGCTTAGTCATCAGAAATGCCTTAGCCAGTTCTTTCCTGCCTCCCTTCCTCCCTCCCTCCCTCCCATTTTCCCTCCCTCCCATTTTCCTTCCCTTCCTTTCTTCTTTCCTTCCTTCCTTCCTTCCTTCCTTCCTTCCTTCCTTCCTTCCTTCCTTCCTTTCTTCCTTCCTTCTTTCTTTCCTTTTTTGTAGGTTACAAATTTTTCATTACAAGATCACAGGAGACAAGACAGTTTACTTCAAGATTGCTATAGTATGTTCTCCAATTTGGGAATGCATCGTTATAAGTTTGGGATTTTTCCATTTGTATACCACTGTCTCATGAAAATCTCATACTTTGCTTTAAAATAGAGCTAATTTCAAGAAACAAAATATACCTTATTAGGAGAAATTGACATCTTTTTCTTTTTGGGGGTACAGAAAATTTTGTTCCAGGCTCAGTATCACATTACTAACTAAAGGTACACTATTCTCAAAGGTAAATATTGAAGAATGACTTCATAAACTATCTTGCCTTAGGCAAATATCCAAAGAATAAGTTAAATTTTCCTCATTAAGGCATTGAAGAGGTAATTTGATATCTTTGTAAGTTATCCTGAGCCCAAATATCAGTAAATAAAATACAGCATATTACTTGAACTAGAGGTTACTTATTAGTTGCAATATAAACATATCACAACTCTATCACACCCTCCAAGGCTCAGGGTCCATTGTGGAAGAGGTGGCGGAAAGAATGTAAGAGCCAAAGGAAGGGTACCACTCCTTATAATGCAACTGACCAGACAGAAATTGGCCTCGATATCCATGACCTCGCAGAGCCTAGCAATACCTTCACAAGACCCTCATAATAGGAGAAAAAGATGATGACATCAAATTAAAAGAGAGACTAATGGAGAGAGGGAGGGGATATGATGGAGTAGTGGAGTTCTGAAGGGGAATGGGGGAGGGGAGGGAAATATCATGGTTTATTGTCTGTAAGTATAGAATTTGTCAATAAAAAACTAACAGTCTGTAGAATAAAATTGGTAGTTACTACATAAAAGAGGAAGGCCATTTTTATACACAAAAGAACTTCCTCAGTCATGCTCAGCATCCTCTAGGAAGCCTATAATCACTTTTATCATTCCTCACCTTTTCTACATGGCCACTAACTAAAATTAGTCCTTTTCCATTATTTCTAAAATTTTGCTAGTCTATCACTAAATCGTGGATTATCTTTAGTAATTAATTATTTGTTCAGAACATACGGCCATTCTGAAACTCATTTTCAATTAAAATTCCTATTTAATTGTGTTGTTGCAGTCGGAACCTGTAAATTAAGAATAACCTCCCCTGGGCATTGAGAGATGGCTTAGCCATTTAGTGCTTGCCCATGAAGCCTAAGGACCCTGGTTCGAAGCTCGATTCTCCAGGACCCACGTAAGTCAGGTGCACAAGGTGGCACATGCATCTGGAGTTCGTTTGCAGAGGCTGGAGTCCCTGGCACGCCCATTCTCTCTCTATCTGCCTCTTTCTCTTTCTGTCACTCTCAAATAAATTTAAAAAAGAGATGTATGATTTTAGAAAATAGAAAAGAATAATATCTCCAATTACATTGTAGCCTGGGATGATACAGGCATCTTTGGACAGTTCAGTTCAATGCTTTCTAACAGAATTGCATTCACATCTGCAAAGTGAGTGCAAGTGGTCAAGAATGACACAGATAGGGCTGGAGAAATGCCTTAGAGGTTAAGGCGCCTGCCTCCTAAGCCTAAGAACGCTGGTTCCAATCTCCAGATCCCACGTTTAGCCAGATGCAAAGCGACGCAAGGGCACAATGCCGCACTTGACCACAAGGGGGCACACACATTTGGATTTTGTTTGCAGCAGCTGAAAGGCTGCTGGAGCACCCTTCTCTATCTGTCTTCCTCTCCCTCTCTCTTTCTCTGTGTCTCTTTCAAAAAAAAAAGAATGACATAGATAGAGCTACAATTAACACTTAGATTGGTGATTATTATGTATTGCTTAAAACAAACAAATATATATATATATATATATATATATATATATATATATATATATATATATATAAAATCACACATAGAAAATCTCCTTGCTGGTGTAATATCAGTACTGCCATCTACAGATATTTCACATTGAAAAGCTTTTAAAATAATTTTATATATTTATTTGCATGTGTGTATATGAGTATATTTGTGTGTGTGTATGTGTGTGTATGTATGTATGTGTGTGTGTGTGTGTGTGTGTATGTACTACCAAGGTCTCCTGTACTGCAAAGGAACATCAGGCTAACAGGCTGGCTTTATGTGGATGGCTAGGGAACTGAGCCCTGGCTGGCAGGATTTTCAAGCAAGCACCATTAAAATTGCCGAGTAATCACTTCAGCCCCTCTTACTTAATTTTTCTAAATTTCTCCAAAACTTTTCTAAGGCAGCAGAAACTATAGCAATCCAATGCCCCCCTATTCATGAAGCACAGGACAAAAATTCTTGAAATATTTATTTTGAAAAATTACTTATAGTATTTGGTAAAATGAATATTCACGGGCATTCCGTATCCCTAAGGAAGTTTCTTGTTTGTTTTTGCTTACTTGTTTGTACTTTTATAAGATCGCTAAAGGTATGTGGGTCTCTAAATATAGTTGGTGCTAAAATATGTTTTGGAGGAAAAAAAAAACTTTTGTTTTCTAAGAGATCAATCGAATCAAAGAGACAACTGACAGGGAAAACCTGGCATTTTGCTTCATAGACCTCACAGTTTACTTTCTAATTCCCTGTGATAAAGAGATAAGCAACCTCCTGAGACATGCTTGAATAATAATCATGACTCTAGTAAAGACTCCTCTTTTCCCAACTAACTGAAGCTATTGGAAAACATATTTCATTGATGAAAGGATAGGTTAGGTGGCCAAATAGCTTGAGGAAACACTGTTGCCCATTCTTTTTATGGACAATGTCCAACGAGTAGTAATAGCCTCAGTAGTTCTTCAGAAAATTGTTCAGTATTAGCTGAGCATCCCACAGGCTTATCTGCTCTTTGAACCATTTTTCCCCACAAGAAAGGCCTATTCAATCACCTCTGCATAATATTTTGGATGGAGCCATCTTTTATCCTTCACACAGGATCTTATACTGAAAGGTTTGAAAGGGTATTGTTAAGAGTTCCTAAGCATAAGCTCATGTGACTTCATGCTAGCATCCTATGATTACTAAAGCTATATTAAGGGCTGGGGCAAGGGCTTAGTGGTTAAGGTGCTTGCCTCCAAAGCCTAATGACCTGGGTTTAATTCCCCAGTACCCATGTAAAGTCAGATGCACAACGTGACACATGCATCTGGAGTTCTATTTGCAATGTCTGGAGGCCCTGGAATGCCCATTTCTCTCTCTCTCTCTGTCTTTCTCTCTCTTTCTGATTTCAAATAAATATTTTTTTAAAAAAACCTATGCCATGGCTGGAGAGATTGCTTAGTGGTTAAGGCACTTGCCTGCAAAGACTAAGAACTCATGTTCAAATCGCCAGGTCCCATGTAACCAGATAGTTGGACAGTGACAAGAAATGCAATGTCGTACATGCACACAAGGGGATACATGTGTCTTGAGTTCATTTGCAGTGGCTGAAGGCCCTGGTACATCCATTCTCTCTCTCTCTCTCTCTCTCTCTCTCTCTCTCTCTCTCAAAATAAATAATAAAAAGCTATGCCATTGTTCATCATCTCCTGAACTCTTCAGAATTAACTAGAGATTTGAAAGGTTTGAATTTCTACATAAGAAGAGGTTTATATGTGAGAGGCTAAATAGGAGCTTTGACTAAAATGACAATTACAAAAATGACTGCTTTCTCATTGGACAATTTTTCCCAATCATTCTCACCATCCACAAATATCTTCACAGAAACATAAAGGGTCAATTAAAACAACCATATCTAGAGTTGCTTTCTGTAATCTTTCATCATCAATCAGGGTTGCCACAGAGTACAATATTATAGCCAAATACCTTCATGGATTTTGAAATTTTCATAAATTGTTTGATTCAGTCAAAGATAGTGAAAGGTTAATTCATAAAGCAATTTGTTTTCCTTTAAGAGATTGTTATTGAGGAATATGGTTTTGAAAGAAGACAGGAGAAAGCTAATTTCTTTTAGGTAGTTTTAATTAAAATTTGTCGCCCAGGGAAAACCAGGTGATGCCACCCCACATGCCACCTCACCCTGCTGTAAGAATGCAAATCTTGGCAGAAATGAAGCTCCTTTCTTATGGAGACTGACATACAGAGCCCCCTGCTGCCCACAGTCTATCAAGCTATTTAAATAAGTGGCCCTGGTGGGCTAGCCAAATTTACAAACCAATCAGGTCTTCCCCTTGCCTACCTGGATCTGATGAAATAACACGTTTTCTGTACAATAAAGACTACAGCCTCCTTCCTGTGTCCTCTTGCTGGTTTCTCCCTCATCTCTGCTTAGATACACATGAGTGGCTTCCCTGCTCCCCAAGCCTGGCTAGATTGGAGGGGTGAGGATGGGCAGAACAATGCTTCTTGGTCTGAATGGTCATTCAGCTTGCCTCTGCTTTATACCTTGGGGTAACTTCCCCCTTCAGTGACATGTATGATTTTCTCTACCACTTGCATGCTTTCCTTACACTGTAGATTTACCACGTGGGTGCTTTCTCTAATTTTACGTCTTTTACCTGTGTAATTACTCTAAACTTGGGGTAACCATGGGCATAACACTCTTTACTACTCATTTATCATCTGATTATTTTCTCTCTGCTATTCTTCCTTAGGTCACCACCATTTATCCTCTTTATTTCCCTACACAGAAAAGCACATGGCAATTTCCTCCGAAATTTTCCTATACAAGCTCCTAGATTCTACTTTCCACATGTCTGTGGCTTTAATCTCTCTTCAAAAGCCTCTGTTTCTCTTAAGTGAGCTTTCCACATGTGTGTAACTTTACTCTAATAAGCCTCGGTTTCTCTTAAATCCCAATTCCCCTTAAATAAACCCTAAAATTTGTGAGTTACCACTAAATAAAATTATTGATTCAAAATTTATCCTTTTTGAGGCCATTCTTACCAATTCTTTATTAAAAGTAGAACCAGAAACTTGGGGTTCATAATTTCTGGGGACCCCTACTGAACCCCAAAATCCTGCATCATATTGTCTCTCCTAAAATTTAATCTAAAGATTTCAAAGTCTTACCTTTGTGCCTAGTATGTCAATCCTAGAGATTATGTGATTATTTTAGATTGGTTCACCCATTTGCTCAGCACTTTATATCTTAAGGAAGTGTTACATTTACGCTTACGCTTATTTTTGAAAATAAGAAACTTGCTTGCTGACAAACAAGATTGGGACTCCATGGCCTTCAGAGGGTCATAGTAAATTATCAGACATCAAGCAATTTACTGAAATATATGTTATGCTAATCATTTAACCTGAAATAACAAGGAAAAAGGAGTTGGTTTTAAGTGGAGAGTAATACTTTTCTCATCTAGGGACTTTAAAAAATATGTGTTCTTTCTTTTATTTTCTTTTAACACTTTTTTTTTCCCAAAATGGATGTGGGTTATTAACTGACATTTACTGCTAGAATCAGAGAAGTGATAAACCTAAAATTTGTAGGGCAGTGATACAAACGAAAATGCCAATGCCAATGGTGACTCATTTGAGAAACATTGTACTGGATCTGTGCAGATCCTCTCAATCTGTGATTCTAATTATATAATTGTGAAATTTCAATTTGTTTTCATTTGTTGGAACCTTGATCAGACTTAAAAGATTTAAAGAATCTTGTAATATCATTCCAAAAAGGCAATGTGTGATTGATCAACATTTTAAATTGCTACATTTAAGATGAAAAACAATTTTGCATGGGACAATGAATCATTTCTCTATGAAACAAAAAATCAATTTATAAATACAAATAATTTGAATTTTTATCAATTATGATATGCAAGTTACAGAGTTGTATAAATATCAAATAATACAAATTCAAATATTACAGCATGATATAATGCCTACTTTTCCAGGGAATATGCTCTATTTTGTCATTAGATACACATATGTACAGATATATGTGTATGCTTGCAAACCCGTAGTTTTCCTTATGACATTTTCATGAATTCATGATTTTGTTGATTGCCTGCCCAGCTCCTCCATCCCCTTGGCTCCCATTTCCCTGCTCTATCTTCCCTCTTAGTGTGTCCTAGGTCTCATGTGATCTATTATCTTCATCTCTCTCCACTTAAGCTTCTTTCTCTGTCTCATGGACCACTTTGTAGTTTCTGGCCTCTGCCTACACTTACTCCCACCTAAATGCAAATATTTAACAATTAGAAGCTAGGGCCTACATATGAGAGAGAAAATATGCAGTATTTCTCTTTCTGAGTCTTCATTGCCATACTCAGTATAGTATTTTCCAGATCCATCCATTTCCCTGCAAATTTATTAATTTCACTTTATATCTGAACAGAAATCCACTGTGAATATGTATCACATTTTCACTATCCATCCATTCTGCTCTTTTAATCCATTTAGAAGTCATTCACAAATTTCCTGACAAGATGCAGGTATAGTTTTGTACCTTGTCATATTTCCTCACAAAGTAAACATTGTTAGGCATCTATAAATATATTTTTGTTTCTTATGTCAGTCAGAAATTACCAGCAGAGAGACTGATGCTCAAAAACTACTAATCCATATGTTTGCCTTGGTGAGTCATGGGTATATTCAGGCTGAAGATGTGGGGTTTAGAAGGTAAAAGAAAAACTACATAAGTTGTTTTGAAACAATTATCATTGGCTGCAGGGGTCAAAATCCAGGGTGGTACAGACAACATTAGACAGGCTGCTGATCCACTCTTGTTCACAAACAAATATGTGTGAGGACTCCCCACTCCTTGGGCAATTTCCAACTCTGTATCGTTAGGGTTTGACATAAGGTATTCCATTTTGTCTGAAAGACAGCATTCCAAAGCACTCTCCCCTATCCTCTTGGCTCTATTCTATCAGTGACCTCTCCTACAATGTTCTCTGTGCCTTCAAGAACATGATAAAGATGGATCATCTAATTTAGCACTGAGCACTCAACAAAAAATTATTGTCAGCACTTTTGATGAGTTTTGAGTCTCCCCCGGAAGTCACCACCACTGCACAAAGAAGCTTCTCTGACTGCAGGTGAGAACATCATTTATCTATGGGCAAAAATACAAATATTCAGAGAGAATTTTGATGGGTATATCATATCCATTTAGCCAAATACCAATAGTAGGTATTATCCATTCATCAGTTAACAGATATCTAGGCTCATTCCACTTCCTCACTATTGTGAATAAAGCGGCAATAAACAAGGATGATCACGTATCTCTTAAGTAGGGTTATGCCCAAGAGTGTCATAGCTAGATCATATAATAGTCCAATTTTTGACATTTTGGGAAACTTTCACAGTGATTTTCATGGTGGCTGTGCCAGTGTTTAAACACATCAACCGTGAATAAAGGTGCCAGTTTTCCCACACCCTTGCCAGAATTTGTTTCCATTTGATTCTCTTTTTAATGATAGCCATTCTGACTGGAGTGAGATGGAGTCTCAAAGTAGTTTTATTTTGCATTTCTCTGATGGCTAAGGATCCATTTACAGTTTATTCTTATGTATGGAAAGAGATAAGGTTCTAGCTTCATTATTCTATATGTCCAGTTTTCCTAGCACCATTTTTTAGAGAGGCTTTACTTTTCTCCAGTAAATATATATTTTTTTGGCTTTTTTGGTCAAAAAAACCAAATGGCTGTACTATATGGGTTTATATTTGAAACTTCTATTCCACTGATCTACACGTTTGTTTTTGTTCCTATACTATGCTGTTTTGTTACTATTTTTAACAAACCTTGAAAGCAGTGACCGGGCTTATATTATCTCCAGGCTTATATTTTCTACTCAGGATTCTTTGGCTATCCTAAGTTTTTCTAGATCCAGATGAATTTTAAGTTTCTTTTATTTCATTTGTAAATGACATTGGATTTTTGGTGGGGATGTCATTAAATGTGTAGATCGTTTTTGATAAAATAGTGATTTCACAATAATTGTTCTTCCAATCCATGAACATGAGATATACTGGTTACAAAGCATGTTCACCTGGATTTGATTCCTCAGCACCCATGTAAAGCTAAATGCAAATTGGTACATGTGTAGCATATGTGGACACTCCATATCTTCCTCTCTCTCTCTTTCTCTCTCTCTCTCTCTCTCTCACACACACACACACACACACGTACGCATGCACACACACATACACAGATATGTAAATAAATATTTTTAAAGAAATTAAAGTTTTCCTTGAAGATGTCTGTTTGGTTAGGTTTATTCCAAGGTATTTTATTGTTTTGTTGAGGCAATTGTGAATGGGATTGTTTTCCTGACTTCATCTTCAGCACATTTGTTATTGGTATATAGGAAGGTTACTGATTTCTGTGTGTAAATTTCATATCCTGCTACTTTGAGGAAAGTGTTTACTAGCTCTAAAAGTTTTTGGTCAGATTAATCGGGATAGCTAATTTGTAGAATTATCTGCAAATAAGGATAATTTGACATCTTCCTTTCCTAATTGTATCTGTTTTATATGTTTCTTTTCTCATGTTGTTCAAGCTAAGACTTCCAGTACTGTATTGAGTAAGAATAAAGAAAGTAGATACCATTATTTTGTTCCTGATTTTAGTGGAAATACTTTAAAATTTTCCCAATTTAGTATAATGGTGGATATATATTTGTTGTATATAAATTTTACTATGGTGAGATATGTTCATTATGTTCCAAGTTTCTTCAGGAGTTTTTACTTTATTTTATTTGAGAGAGAGAAAGAAGCAGACAGAGTGATCATTGGCCTGCCAGGGCCTCCACTGCAAATGAACTCCAGATGCATGCTCCACTTTGCACATCTGGCACTAGGTGGGTACTGGAGAATCAAACCCAGGCCATCCGGCTTTGCAAACAAGCACTTTCAACCACTGAGCCACATCTATAGTACAGAATTTTTTAAAAGTATTTCTTTTATATATGTTCGGGGAGATAGAGATCGAGATATAGTAAAGCCCGAGATAGAGACTGAGGTTGTGAATGCCAGGGCTCAGTGTCACTGCAAACAAACTCCAAGCATATGTGCCACTTTGTGCATCTAGACTTACATGGTTCCTGGGAAGTCAAACCTAGATCCTCAGGCTTTAACCACTGCTCCATCTTTCCAGCCCATTCAAGACTTTATTCCTGAAAAGATGTTGGATTTTGTCAAATTCCTTTTCTGCATCTACTGATATTATCATGTGATATTTTCCCCTTGAGTCAAATTATATGGTGCATTACATTTATTTATTTTTGCTGATTGAACCGTCACCATATCTTTGGAATAATAAACAATATCATTATGTTGAATGATAGTTTTTATGCATTCCTGTATTTGTTTTGAAAATATTTTATTGGGAATTTTTGCACCTAAATTTATGAGGATGATTGGCCTGCATCTTTTTTGGTTACTATGTGTTTGATTAGTATCATGGTAACACTGGTTTCATAATAGGAGATGGCTAATGTTCCTTCCTTTCCAATTTTATGGAATACTTTGAGAAGCATTAGTGTTAGTTCTTTGAAGATCTATTAAAATTTATCAGTGATTAAGGCTTCTTAGAGTTCAACATTAAGAAAATTTATAATATGTCCTCCAACGCTCAGGGAACATTGTAAAAGTGGAGGCAGAAAGGGTCTAAGAGCCAAAGGGTGGGAAGGAGCATTCTGAATCATCACCACCCTCCCAGCACTCCCCGCCTGCAGTCCCTGCTCAGAAGAGTCTGATTCATGCATCCAGGACCCCAGAGTGAATACAAACAACCCACTGAGGAGGTTCTCTCTGGAATGGGAATGGGGAGAGGAAACAAAGAGAACAAACTGATGGAAATATTAGGCAATATGTTCATACAATAAAATTCTTTAAAATTTATAAGTATACATATATAGAAGTATTATTAGACAGAACTTTCATATAGTCATTCATAATAAATATTTGTAAAATCACTGAACATGTTAGAAATAATTTTAAACATTAATAAAATTACCAGTGAATCCTTGTAAGTCTTGATTGATTTAGTTGAAAGTTTCATAACTGCTTCAATCTCATTGTTATATATTGGCTCAAATGGTCTATTTCATCTTAGTTTAATTTTGGTAAGTCATATGTATGTAGAAATTCATCCTTTCATTTAAAAAATTCCCAAACTTAGTAGTTATGCTTTTAAGGTATGTGCTAATGATTTTCTCAATTATATTACTATCTGTTATAATGGTTCTCTTTCCACCTCTAATTTTACTAATTTGGGTCTTCCCTTTCTTTCAGTTAGTTTTGCTAAAGGTTTATCAATCTTGTTAATCCTTTCAGAAAACCAACTCTTGTTTTATCAATTATTTGTATTTTTTGTTGTTGATTCCATTTCATTAATTTCTGCTTTGATATAAATTATTCTTTTTCCTCTACTGATTTTTGACTTGGCTTTTTTTTTCTTTTCCCTAGGCCATAAGGTGTATCATTAAGTAGTTTATTTATGATGTCTCTGATTTCTTAATATAAGGCACTTATAGTTATGCACTTCCTTATTAGGATTGCTTTCACTGTATACCATAAATTTTTGTATTTTGCATTTTGACCTTTATTCTTTACTGAGAATTTCTTGATTTCCTTTTGATTTCTTCCATGACCCAGTCAACATCCGATAGTGTTCTCTTTAATGGTCATGAGTTTGTATATGTTCTAGAGTTTCTCTTTGTGTTGGTTTCTTACTTCATTGCTTTGTGAACAGATAATATGATGAAAATTGATAAAAATTAACAAGTATACATTTTGTGTTAGAGACCTGACTCGGCTCCCTTTCCTGTTCATTCTATGAGTGAAGGGTCATACAAAAGCTGCTACAACTGCCCCTTCCTGCCTCCATGCTGCTGGGACCAGCTTAGAGAGTGATAAGGGAGGGAGCAGAAGGACACATATCCTGACTGGCACCATCTGCAATTATGTCAATCCATACCACCACAACTCTGAGGCTTCCTCATCTTGCAATTGTGTATAGTTATCCAAGGTTGCACAGCTCCCTCCCTAATTTACGAGCTTGGATTTTGGCCACAGTTCCATATTGTTCTTTCTGTGTTCTAGCTCTGTAAAACTGTCTATTAAGACATACAGCAGCCCCGTCTCAGGCACTGGAGATACTTTTGAAGTACAAGCTTCCCTTCAGCCTGCTGACTTAATAATAAATTCTTGAGTTCTCCAGTTTTCTCTAAGTGGCTCTTGACTTTCTTGTTGACTAGAACCCACATCTATGCAACAATAATACAAAGAATTATTTCAGTTTTCCTACATTTATTAAGTTTTGATTTGTATCTAATATATATGATCTATTTTAAAATAATTTCCATGTGCTTCTGGAAAGAATATATAATCTTCAGCATTTGAATGAACTATTCTGTAGATGTCTTTTAGGTCCAGTTTTTCTATGATATTATTTAATCCAAATGCCTCTCTGTTTGTTTATTTATTTATTTGTTTGTTTGTTTGCTTTTTTAGGATGTCCTGGCAATTGTTGAAAGTGGGATCTTGAACTCAACCACTACTATTGTGCTGGAATTAATCTATGTGTTTACATCAGGCAGTATTTGTTTAATGAAATTGGGTGCACCCATGCTTGGCGCATATATGTTTCAAATTACAACAGTCTCTTTTTGGATTGTTTCCTTATTCAGAAGAATGTGCTTCCTGTACTTGTATTGGCATTTCATTGTCTAATTTTGGAAAATAATTTTATGATTTTGTTGAACATATTTAATATGCATTTAGACTGAAATTCTTCTATTCACAGATTTTTTTTTAAATTTGACCTCTTCATAATGTTGTGGATATCTTCAAAGTCCCACACATATGATCTTATTAACTTATATTTCTCTATGTTGGACTATTCCAATTTCTTCACTTGGTCTTCAGGTTCTAATATTTAGTCTTCTCCATCTTTCTATCTATAAGAGTTTCTACATTTTTTTTTTCTGTTTGGATTACTGTGGCTTTTCCTTTCCAGTAGTTCAGATGTGGTTTTTTTATCAACATTTTCTATTTCTTTACTCATATCTGTTATCAACTTATTTACTTAGTTCAACTGATTTTCTGTGTTCTAATGGAATATCTTCAGGAGTTTTTCATCTTTGAGTCATTTGATTTGTTCTTTGATTACTTTGAACACACAAACTTGCATTCTTTTGAATTACGTGCCTGACATTTCATACAATTCCTTTTCCCTAGAGGCTATTAGTATGAGAACCATATATTTGCAGAAGTTATGTTGCCTTGAATTTTTGTGATTCTTATATTACTGTATTAGGATTTTTCATTTCAGGCTATTTTTAAAATTTTTCTATTTTTTTATTTTTTTGGTTTTGCAAGGTAGGGTCTCACTCTGGTCCAGGCTGACCTGGAATTAACTATGTAGTCTCAGGGTGGCCTCGAACTCATGGTGATCCTCCTACCTCTGCCTCCCGAGTGCTGGGATTAAAGGCGTGTGCGACCACGCCCGGCTCATTTCAGGCTATTTTATTGCTTGGATCTTCTGTTTCTTTTTCTCAGACGTGTTCTGAAGCATGCAATTCAGAAGTTATATACCCAATCTAGAATCTCATGGTGCCTGGTGTTATCACTCTATTACTCCCAGAGTAGAATAATAACAGCAGGGGCGATCAAAGCTGGTGGATATACCTGCTCTGCAATATCATAGTAGCAAATTAATAAGACTAGTTCATTTGATTTCAATAACTGTTGGTGGGAAAAATGAGATAATCTGGTATGGAGTACACTAGGAATTTGGTCATGTTGAAGTGTGATAGATGTAGGGTGGGTAAGGATGGAGGATTGCTATTAACTTTGAAAAAGATGCAGGTAGCTAAATTATCTGGGAGAGGAAAATTGAGATACTGCTGTATTCCACTGATTTTAGAGGTTGTTAATTCTGTGGACAGTTGTGGTTATGGAGACTAAAGAAGAGGAGAAAGGAGAAGAAAATGTGGAAGAAGAGGTTGTAAAGAGAGGGAAAGTATATGTGTTGTGAATGGGAAAGTTAGAACAGAAATCATAGTAGTAGATTGGGTGGAGAAAAATGCCAACAAAACTAAAATCCAATTGAGCAACATACAAACACACAAAAAAATCATCAAAGAATATATGTGTAAGGGTGGAGATTTTATAAAAGATACTAAAATATAAAAATTCCAAAATGAGGGCTGGAGAGATGGCTTAGCAGTTAAGGCACCTGCCTCCTAAGCCTAAGAATACTGATTCCAATCTCCAGCGGTTCCAATCTCCAGGTCCCACGTTTAGCCAGATGCAAAGTGATGCAAGGTTGCAATGCCGCACTTGCCCACAAGGGGGTGCACACATCTGGATTTTGTTCGCAGAAGCTGAGAGGCTGCTGGCGCACCCATCTCTATCTGTCTTCCTCTCCTCTGTCTCTCTATGTCTCTCAAAAAAAAAAAAAAACCCAAAATGATAAATGTTAATCCTAACATTAAAAAAAGGATTTTAAGCTGGGCATGGTGGCACATGCCTTTAATCCCAGTACTTGGAAGGCAGAGGAAGGAGGCTCGCCATTTCAAGGCCACACTGAAAGTACATAATGAGTTCCAGGTCAGCCTGGACTAGAATGAAACCCTACCTCAAAAAACTAAAAAAAAATAAAATAAAATAAAAAATAAATAAATAAATAAATAAATAAAGGATTTTAAAAGATAAAGGATACTACATATACATGAAATCTTAAAAGTCAGTATTCCTGTCTTGGTAGGGTGAGTTTCAAATTCTTTCTCTTCCTGTGATGTTTCCTTTAGCAACTTGTCCTTATATGGCAGGCGTGATTTGTACTTCCAGTTCCCAAGCTATGAACCAGATTCAAGTTACGTATTGTCCCAGTGGAAATCAGCTCAATTACTTTTTGAAGCGATTTTCTCTATCACCTATGCAGAGTAGTGATTACAGTTCACTCCTTGGTACACTCTTGTCTTATCTACCATGGTTGGCCGAAGCTTAGATTCTGCTGGAAATGGCAATCTGTTGGGGAGGGCAAGTATGAACCTTTGGCATCTTGCAATCTCTGTTCTGTGTGCTGGAATATGGGGGAAAGGAATTTGTGGAATGAATCCTAGAAGTGTTCATAGCCAGCTCAGATGGTCCTTATTTTCTCCATCATGAAAGGTTCCTGTAATTGAGAAGAAACCTTTCTCCCCAGTTCCTGAGGCTTTCACTGGCACCAGAAGGACAGGTTTGTTGTGCGCAAGGAGAACTTGCTGGTGGCTGGCCAGTCCACATTGCAAAGCAGCAGCTCTGCCCTGCTTCTCTGCATGGATCTTACTTGTGTTAATTACTTTGTTTATGGATCATGTCTCTTTCTGAAAAAAAGCATATTTTGTTTTATCTTGCCTTCTTTTCCCCCAGGTTTCTTTGTTGAGGCCCCTAATTCATCATCTTTACCAGGAAGTTCTCCACTTTTTATTTATTTTATTTTATTTATTTATTTATTTATTAGAGACACAGGAGAGAGAGAGAGAGAGAGAGAGAGAGAGAGAGAATGGGCATACCAAGGCCTCTAGTCATTGCAGAAGAACTCCAGATGCATGTGCCACCTTGTGCATCTGGCTTTCGTGGGACCTGGAGAGTTGAACCTGGGTCCTTAGGCTTCACAGGCATGCGCCTTAACTGCTAAGCCATCTCTCTAGCCCACACTTTTTTATTTTTTGAGATAAGGTCTCTCAGTGAACCTACAGCTCGTTGATTCAGGTAAACTAGCAAAACAACAAGCCCTAGGCATCCTTCTCTTTCCAACTCCCCCACACTGGGATAACTGGTGCACTGCTGTGCCTTGTTTTGACATGGGTGGGGGGAATCCTGCCTCAGGTCCTCATGATTTCATGGCAAGAACTTTACTCATTGGGCCATCTTACAAGCCCCTATGAACAGTTTTATATGTTTTTCAAAATTGCAATTTTGCTACCCAGTATGCTCCTCCGTATCATTTTTATATACTTAATTTGTTATTTACCTAGCAGAAGTAATGATGGTCTAAAATTTAAAACATTAAATATAAAAAATACAAGTATTATAAAATGTTAAAAATGGGAAATGTGGAGGGAAAACTGTCAAAAAAATCTCATGATCTAGTGAAAATTCAGCTTAAAATTGTTAATATAAGCTAGGGCAAAATGATACAAGTTTCTGCAGAGGTTTGATTTACAAAAACACTTTCATTACGAAAGGAAGGTTTGAAAGAACAAGTGCTATTGCATCTTTGAGAAGCACTATAAACTATGTACCCTGTATACTACTGTTGTAGTCAGCTCCATGCTGTGGGATGAATCTCCAAACTAGACACAATTTATGGGTGGAGCAGTATTTTTTTAAGCTTACAGAGTCAGGGAAAGTGCCACCATGGTGAAATAGGCTGGCCTTCTTTCACAGATCCAAGTTAGAGAGAGAGAGAGAGAGAGAGAGAGAGAGAGAAACTACCACAGTCACCACCAAAAGCAAGCTCATTCTGGCAAAAGGCAGGGAACCCAGGCAGAGATCAAGCACTCTGCGTGCCTTTAGGCTAGAAATTAGATCCACCCCTAGTGACACCTCCTCTAGCTAGGCAGTTGAAAATCTAAGTTGTAATAAAAACACCTGAATCTGTTGGGAAACATTCAAACTACCACCACCATAAATAGCATTTCTCACAGTTGTGTTTCCTCTCCACATAAACTCTCTCATAACTGGAAATTCCTCAGACCCTCTCACTGTGCAAACTACCAGCTCTCACAATGACAACCAGAGATCTCCCTTCCTCTAGCTTGCTTCTTTCCAGATCTTAATTACAGATTAACGTAAATTATCTGAATTTGTTTCTGTTTTTTTTCTATGCATTGACCCTTCATCCATAAAACTTCATGCTGTGATTTGGTAAGTACAGGCTATTACGTAGTTGGGCAAAGAGAAAATATGACCCAGCAGATCAAAATTTCCCTTGAGAACTGACTGGGTGGACACCTGTTAAGGCTCTTGCCTGTTAAACATTCAAGTTGTTCCATCCTTGTTTATTGAATCTTCAAGGAAATGCACTTCATGCCATCAATACTCTTTACTTTTAATTCAAGCATGACTTTATCCACTTTTTGAATCAAGTTCCCCTTGGAAGAAGCTGAGAGTAATTATCATTCTCACGCTGGAAGAGATGTCATTTCTGGTCATTCGGAAACCTTGTATCATGATTTCTAAATGAGGCGATGAGAGTTCTAACAACGGTTGGTTTTATTTTCTTTGTATGTTATTATTATTTGCCTCTTCAAGGCTCCTTTAAATTCCACATAAAGCAATTACAAATGTGGGAGAACTACTTTTGTCATGTTGCTGTATCTTTTCTGCATATCTTGGCTCACCTCTTATGTCACTCAGTTCTTCCATTATAGACTTTTGAACATATCCTATATATATGACAATTTGTGGTTGGAGAGATGGCTCAGTGGTTTAATAAGCTTGCCTGCAAAGCCTGAGGACCCAGGCTTGACTCACCAGTACCCACATAAATCAGATGCACATGGTGGCACATACATCTGAAGTTTATTTGCAGTGGCTAGAGGTCCTGGCACACCCATTCTCTCTCTCTCTCTCTTTCTCTCTTTCTCTCAAATAAATAAAAAAAAATATTTTTAAAAATGGCCAGGTATGTAATCCTGGCATGGGAGGCCAATACAAGAGGATCAGAAATTCCATGACAGCTTGAGCAAGACCTTACTGAGGGCTAGGGAGATGGCTCAGCAATTAGAGGCACTTGCATGCAAAGCCTCGCAGGCCAGGTTCAATTCCCTATGACCCATGCAAAGCCAGATGCACAAAGTGGTACTTCATTTGCAGTGGCAAGAGGCTCTGGGATGCTGGGCGCCTACTTTCTCTCTCACTGTCCTCCCAAGTAAATAAAATAAGAACATATTTCTCATCCTACCCAATGTTTATTCAGCTGTCAATCACTGCTAATGTTGCTGTAAAGGCCCATCATGCTGATTTCGTGCAGCTTCCACTGGAGAAGGATGTCTGAGGCAGGAGAGTAGATGAGAGACTTGGGGAACTCAGGGACATGTGAGGAGGAGCAGGGGACAGGAGGGGCAGCAGGGTGAGGTGGTGTGCAAAGATGGATTCCGGGTAGAAAAGTGCCTCGATGCAGAGGCTAAGACCAGATGCTGATGTGTGTCCCCACTCAGTGGCCACAAGAACACTGAGGAAAGACATTTTCTTCTTTTCTGTCATGCATTGGTGACCAAGAAGGAAGGACCAACGAAGGTCTCTGGACTTTGCCTTCAGGGCTCACTGCCACCCAGCCAGGGAGGCTTTGATGGTGACAACTAGCTTCAGAAAGTTGCTCTCGGTGTCCACTAAGCTATCCCCTTCCTTCTTGGAGTGAACCAACTTCCCAGCTACCACCATTTCAAAGAATCTGGTTCTTAGACAAGACCCCTCACTACAGATGTCCAGATGCCCAGGAACTCATCTTCTGGTTGCTCCTTGAGCTGGAGATACTTCGGTTTGGAGACTTACATGACGAGTGACCTGGCTTTGAATAGCAGCCCTGCAACAGCATGAACACTGGACCTGAATGAGCTTCGTATATCACAAGGTCTCATAAAAATTATTTTTTTAGCAGGGCGGGCTGGCACACACCTTTAATATCAGGCAGAGTTAGGAGGATCCCTGTGAGTTCAAGGCCACCCTGAGACTACATTGTGAATTGCAGATCAGCCTGAGATAGAGTGAGACCCTACTTCAAAAAAAAAAAATTAGGGCTGGGCCTGATGGCACACACCTGCACTTGGGAGGCTGAGGCAGGAGGATCACTATGAGTTTGAGGGCAGCCTGAGAATACATACTAAATTCCGGGTGCCTGGGCTACAGCATTACCCTACTTCAAAAAACAAAACAAAACAAAACAAAATTTAGAAATACCTTACTGAGAGCAAGAATATTTGTGTGAAGCCTGGCGTGGTGGCACATGCCTTTAATCCCAGCACTTGAGAGGCAGAGGTAGGAGAATTGCCTAGTTCGAGGCCACCCTGAGACTACATAGTTAATTCCAGGTCAGCCTGAACCAGAGTGAAACCCTACCTCGAAAAAAAAAAAAAACAAACAAACAAAAAAAGAATATGTGTGTGTATAGGTTATGTGTGCTGTGGGTGTTATGTGTGGTATAAGCATGTGTATGCAGATATGCAGGTGCCGTGTGCATGCATGTGGTGGCCAGAGGAGAACTTTGGGTGCCCGCACACCTCTATTGCTCACCAATGTACCTTTGAAAAAGTATTTTTAGCTGGGCATGGTGGTGCACGCCTTTAATCCCAGCACTCGGGAGGCAGAAGTGGGAGGATCGCCATGAGTTTGAGGCCAGCCTGAGACTACATAGTGAATTCCAGGTCAGCCTGGGCACTAGAGAGAGACCCTACCTTGAAAAAACAAAAACAATATATATATATATATATTTATGTGAAAGCAAACAGAGACAAAGAAGAGAGACAGAAATGGGTGCACCAGGGCCTCCTGCTGTTGCAAATGAACTCCAGATGCACGTGCCACTTTGGCCATCTGGCTTTATGTGGGTATTGGGGAATTGAACCCCAGGTGTTAGGCTTTGCAGGCAAGTGCCTTAACCACTGAGCCATCTCCCCATCCCCGTGTCTTTTCTTGAGACAGGGTCTCTCCCTCATCCCAGAGTTGCTGTTTTCACAAGGAGAAGCTGAGGAGCTTATGTGCTATCTGAGGACACAGTCAGAAGCTGCTGTCTATGACAAAGAGGACATTTGTTGGTGGATTGATCTTGCCTTCCCAGATTCAAGGACAGTGATGTCTATGTTTGCTTACTGGATTTTAGTTTCAGCAGCCCAAACAGATCAAGACACGGAATATGTTCATATTTAAAAGATGGTACTTCAGTACAAAATTAACATGAACTTCATCCTGGCACCTAGGGTCAACCATTCCTTTTCTGTATTTGGGGAGTAGGCTCAGACAGCATGCCTACTATGAAGGGCATCCTGGAGGCAGGGTTTAGTGAGGCTCTTGAGGGGCCTGCCACATCTGGGTTCATGCTAACTCATAGCTGTCTTCAGCTCCAGAGAATTGCCTGGGCTGCCGGACCCCAAGTCCAACCCTGGGCTCCTGACCACCAAGAGACTGCCTGGTAGAAAGTGTCAAAAGCCAATCTCCTCATCCCCAGAGGTCCACACAGTGTACTGGTCATGGTCATGTGTCCCCCGTCCCATGGGTCAGGCCTCTTCCTTGCCTGGCTTTCCCCTGGACTTTCCCGTCCCTTCCTCTCTGCCACCCACGGTAAGTCACTAGAAAGGAACTCACATGTCAGGCTCTGCCAGAGGGGCGGAGTGGGTCAACACCTAGGGCTTGTCCATGCTGGGATCCTGGGACAGGCCCTGGGTCTCTCTGGAGCTCCCCACCTTTCTGCTGCTTCTGATATACACAAGACATATTCTCTGGCCCCAAAGGGTTTCCCTTCTGACTAGTGAGGCATGCCATGCTTGGAGAAGGGGAAACGGAGGCAGCAGCAAACTGCAAAGCCTGCAGGGGTGGGAAGAAGGGAGCAGGCAGGAAAGACTCTAGAAGGTGCAGGCTGAGTACACGTGGGGCTTCCGATGTTCAGAGAACTAAGGCTGGTGCAGGAATGGGAATGACCAGACCCAGGCCACGTGGCCAGAGTGGAGTTCGACAAAGCAGCTAAGATGAAGTGGCGGCAGAAAGGACAGTGGCAGTCACAATGGAGGCTTGCTGCTTTCGGGGTGCAGGGAGATGGGGTGCAGAACAAGGAAACCCATTTCCTTATCCACTTCTTTTGCTTGTGTATGAGGCATGTGTATGTGTGTCCATGTCCATGTATGTGTGTGAGCAGTGCTCGTGTAGAGGTCAGAGCACAGCTCCGGGGTGTTGGTCCTCGCCTTGCACGTCATTTGAGGCAGGGTCTCTCACCCTCTCCCGTCACTGCTCCCTGCTGTGTTCGCCAGACTAGTCATTCCGTATCACTCTCTTTCCACTCTCCTCCTTCCTCTGGTACACTTCATCTTTACAAATAGTCTCCCTTCTACTTTGATGGCGTTTTTCTTACATCTACATTCCACATGAAAGAAAACTCGCTATAATTGACTCAATGTGTTTGTCTTATATCACTTAACCTTGTGATATTTTTGGTTGCAAATAGTTTTCTTCTTTATGACTAAGACTACATTGTGATTATAGGAACCACATTTTCTTTATCCATTTATCTGTTAATGGGCACACAGCCTAATTCCATAAACGTTTCTGTGGTACGTAGTGTTACAGTAAACATGGGTGTATAGATTTTCTGAAGGATAGCCTTATCAAGGATAAAATGTATGAGTTGAAATAATTTCCAATTTCCTTATCTGTATTTAAATTGTTTGTTGTTTTCTTAGTGATATTCCAGTGGTTATGACTAACAAATTCATAACAACCCAAGTCGAATTAATTTTAACTTAGTTTCAGGCTTTTGTCTTTTCAATTCATGTTCTAATTATTGTACAACTTTATACATTATGTAGCATTGAATGTAGTTTTGTAAGTATTTTATATATTTATCTTTTAAGTCACATTGGAAAATAAAGATGAAATATAAACCCAGAAGTTGAGCACAGACACAATGCTTTTTCTGATAGCTAACTCAATCAAACACACCGTTCCCTTGTTTTTCTCTTTCTTTCTTGCTCTTCTGTAGATGCTGCCTGAAATTCTGAGCTAGCCATGACACTTTGGTGTTTTTTACAACTTTTCCCCAATAAATCTATTCAGCCTTACTCACAAAAAAGAAATAAAAATACAAAATTTGGGCTGGAGGGATGGCTTACAGTTATGGCGTTTGCCTGCAAAGCAAAAGGACCCAGGTTTGATTCCCCAGGACACATGTTAACCAGATGCACAAGGTGGCAAATATGTCTGGAGTTCCTTTGCAGTGGCTGGAGGCCCTGGCATGCTCATTCTCTCTCTCTCTCTCTCTCTCTCTCTCTCTCTCTGTGCCTCTTTCTCTCTGTCAAATAAATAATTAAAAATCTTAAAAATATTCTTTAAAATGCAAACTAAAAACTACTGGATTACATATGTAGATGCTTTTTCTGGTTGCAAGCAACCTTTTCTTGACATGCTGCAGAATTACTAACCAGCTCCCTTTCTTTTCTATCTGAAGAAATTTCTGACACATTTCTTGTATTGATGATAGTGACGACAACTTTTTCAGTTTGTTTATCTGAAAATGTCTCAAATGTTTCTCCATTTCTCTGTGCTTTTTTTCTGGATAAAATTCTCAATAATCACTTTTTAATTTTTTAAAAATTTCATTTATTATTTCATTATTTGAGAGAGAGAGAGAGAGTGAATGGGTGCACCCAGGCATCCAGCCACTTGCAAATGAACTCCAGATTGCATGTGCCCTCTTGTGCATCTGGCTTATGTGGGTCCTGGAGAATTGAACAGGGGTCCTTTAACTTTGCAGGCAAATGCCTTAACCACTAAGCCATCTCTCCAGCCCTAATTACATTTTTCTTTCAATACTTAATTTTTTTTTTATTATTTGTGTTATTTATTTTTGGAGAGAGTCACAGAGAGAGAGACAGACAGAGAGGGAGAGGGAGACAGATAGAGATGGGCACGCCAGCAGTGTCTCAGCTGCTGTGAACGAAATCCAGATGTGTGCGCCCCCTTGTGGGCAAGTGCGGCATTGCGCCCTTGCGTCACTTTGCATCTGGCTAAACGTGGGACCTGGAGATTGGAACCAGCATTCTTAGGCTTAGCAGGCAGGCGCTTTAACCACTAAGCCATCTCTCCAGCCCTCTTTCAATACTTTTGAATGTATAATCTTGCTACCTTCTGAGTATCATGGTTTCTGATGAGATATTGCTCAAGTTGACTTTAAAATTCTTTTTAAAATTCAAGAGAACAAAGTGATGTGTTAATTATATTTATGAATCAAATCAGAGGATTTACTATAGTATATATGAAGACCATTTATTAAACTATAGTAAATCTATAGAAATTAATTTCATGAGATGGTGAAAGAATAGACACTTTAACAAACAGAAAATAATAAACTCAGAAACAAACCAACCCAAATCTATTTACTTGATTTAAAAAAATTATTTATTTATTTGCAAGCAGAGAGAGATAGAGAGGAGAGAGACAGTCAGAGACAAAATGGGTATGCTAGGGCCTCTAGCTATTGCAAACGAACTCCAGACACATGTGCCCCTTATGCATCTGGCTTACATGGGTCCTGAGGAGTTGAACCTGGGTCTTTTGGCTTCAAAGGCAAATACCTTAACCACTAAACCATCTCTCCAGCCCTATTTACTTGATTTTTGAGAAAATATCAGTCAATTACAATAAACTTAAATGTGTATATTTTCTGAGTTTGAACTCCATTCTTATGTATATGCAAAACATGGGGAGTTTTAAAAATATTTTATTTTTATTTATTTATTTAAGAGAGAAAAAGATACAGGGAAAGAGAGAGAGAGAAAGAGAGAGAGTGAATGACCTTAGCCATTGCAAATCAACTCCAGATGCATGCAACACCTTATGCATCTGGCTTTAGTGGGTCCTAGGGAATAGAACCAAGGTCATTTGGCTTTGCAGGCAAGTGCCTTAACTGCTAAGCTATCTTTCCAGCCCGGGAATTATTTTTTCATAAAATATCTATTCATAAGATACTAGTAACAGTACACTGGACAACTGAATTGTATTTTAGTCACAGAAGTAAATATGTACACATTGTGACAAGATAGAACAAGAAGGAACTACCTGCAAAGGTCAAATGCCATTTTTAGGTCTCACAGAGATAATGCTGTGTTAAATTCCAGATATAAAATACTATATAGCTTATGATTTCATTGATGCCAAGGTCAAAATGGGCAAACCTATTCCATGGTGTTAGACATCACGTGGGTGGTAATTTTTCCAATTAAGAGAAGAAGGAACTAGGGACATAAAGAAGTTAGGTCATGGGTACTGAAACAGATGTAAATAGGAGGAATTAGTTCTGATGTTCTATAGCATAGTAGGGTAATTGTCTAGAATTTAAATGCATTTAAAATAAATAGAAAACAGAGTACATAGGTTTGAAATGTACAAATGACAAACTTCTGACAAGGTGGAAATCATACTATTTTAGCTATTCCACAGTTCTTATATGACTTAAGCTACCAGACTGTACCCTGTTAATATGTGCAAGGATTAAATGAAAATTATCAAAGCAATCAATAATAAAAAAATCAATGGAGTGGTTATTTAACGGAAAAATACAATTCTGTGGCATTGCAAGCAGTTCTAGATGCTTTAGCTCGGTGTTGGTTGAATAGGTTTTATCAGTTTTGACAATTATCTTAGCTGTACATTTATGGTATGTGCTCATTCATAGAGACATACTATGATTTTATTGAAAAGAAAAATGTAATGTAATTTTTAAAATGTGGATTCTTTTTCTGTCCTTTCTCTTAAACATGTTTTGCAGACAACTAAATTCATATAATATTTGTACTGAAGAAGTAAAAGAAACAATTTAAAAAATACTTAATAAAAACATAAAATGTTCAATACCTAATGTCTTACCTACTTTTAAATAAATATCATTTAGGTATATAAGATGTTAATGCACTTTTTCATGTTTCATTTCAGTTTTGATAAAATCTTAGGCATTTTTAAAGATTATATAAGATGAATTTTGATGAAAGAATAGAGATTCCTGTGTAGACACCTGTATTGTTGTCAGTCTCTGTAGGGAATTGGATGTACATTTCTGTAATAGTATTAGTTACTCCATCACACAAGATTGGAAGATACTCCTACTGAGAGAGCCTAAGCTGAAAATCAAATGTACTCCATTGTGCATTCCAGGCAAACTACGACTTCAAAATGATGGTTTCCCTTTTTTATTTTCTTCATTCCATTGTAAAATAATGAAGATAGACCACATTCAATTGTATTTACTGAAACAGTATAAAAGTGGACACATACTGTTTTAGAAAATCATCAATAAGCTTTTTGATTCAGAGGAGAGCTTTCATTAACATATTAATGTAAATTGTTAATTGTCAAGAAATAATGGATGATGAAACATTCCAAAACCATTTTATCAGGGAAGCATTTATTAAGGTGCTGATATTTCCAGGAACATTATTTGTCAACTTCTCAAATTAATGAAATCTCCTATTCCTTCTCACAGTGAGTGTGCTATACCTATAGATCCTACTTGAACAATGACACTTGTATTTGCATTTTCTTCACAATCTTACTGCCAATACTCATGATAAGTGTGGATTATATCTTCCCAGACCAATTGTTATTGACTTCCAACAGAGATCCATCAGATGTTCTTAGGGAACACTTGGGCAAAGAGATCTTCTGAGTGGAAGAGTTCTGACATTGTCTCTAGGAGAATTCATTTGCTTTCTCATGAACACCCAGTTCTCGTTTCCAGTAACCTGACTTTTCTTTTCCTTTTTTATAATTTTTTTATTTATATTATTCTAATTTTACATTCATATTGGTGACTCCATTATCTTCCTCTTTGCCCCCCCCTCTTCCAAAGGGACCCTCATCGATGGGGAATGTGGGTCATGCATTGTGGGGGTAGTCAAGTGTTATGGGGGATAGGCCAAATCTCTGTGCATAATGCCCCCACTTGTGGCTCTAACACTCTTCCCTCCCTTCTGTGAGTTTCCCTGAGCCACGTTGGGATCATTTTACCACCCACACTCCACGCACTGCCCCCCTCCCCTCAGCACTGAAGACACCTCAAGGTAAAGGACAGCTTCAGTTAAGAAGACTCCTACACTGTGATGGGCAGACCACAGGGCAAAAGAAATAACATGAATAATCAAATGTAAGTAAATACAATAAGACCACCCAGTCCCACAATGCACGACTCTAACCAAAACATAGTAGAGATATTAGGATCAGATTCCCAAAATGAAGACATAAGCAATGCAACCCTGCCCAAGAAAATAGCAGAACTTGCAGAAAATCAACAAAAGGCCAATAAATGTATGAATGCTGTTCTCGCAAGATTAGACCTAATAGAAAAGGGTCAGGAAGGGCTCCAAAAACAGTTAAACGACCTGAAGAGGAGTGAAAAAAGAGACGACCTCAGTAACCAGCTGGCTAAGCTCAATAATGACATAAATAAATGCAAGGAGGAATTCCAAGAAGCACTAAAATATCAGAAAATGTTGTGAAAAAGGAACTCCACAGAGGATTGGAAACTATACATAAAAAAAGTAGTAGAAAATACAAACCAAACTGAACAAACCCAAAACTCCTTTGAAGCTCTCAAGAATAGAGTCAGCCATGTGGAAGATAGAAACTCAGAACTGGAAGAAAAAAACAGAAGAAACAGCATGTGAATCCAAAAGTTTCAATAAGTTCAAAAAATTTTGTGAACAGAACATGCAGGAAATGTGGGATAGCCTTAAATGTTCCATTGAAAAAATTATTTATTTATTTGCAAGCAGAGAGAGGGAGAGAGAGAAGAGAGACAGACAGACAGAGAGAATGGGCACTCCAGGGCCCGTAGCCACTGCAAACGAACTCCAGATGCATGTGCCCCTTGTGCATCTGCCTTATGTGGGTCCTGGGGAATCGAACCAGGGTCCTTTGGCTTCATAGGCAAATGCCTTAACCACTAAGCCATCTCTCCAGCCTGTGACTTTTCTTTATTTCATTGTTTTTATGACAGACATTAGAGTGACCAAAAGCCATTATGTGCTTACTAAATTGCACTTCACTGCTTCTTGCATAATAATAAACAAAAATTTTTATTGTAGCCAGTATGCAGAATGAACATCCAAAAAAGACTACAGAATGTATAGTTTTACTTGTGGTACTAGGGTTTGAATAGAGTCATGTGTGTTCTAGTCAAGTACTCTACCACTCAGCTTTATTTTTATGCTTTTTTAAAAAAAAATTGAGATAATGTCTCACTAAGTTGCCTAGTTTGGTCTTGACCACTAGCTTAGCAGGCTTTGAATTTGTGATACACCTACTTCAGCATCCCAAATAGCTACATGTACCGTATACAGCAAGGATGGAGGTTTTGTCAAAAAATTAGAATATTAAAGCTCCATTAGATCTTTGCATCTTACACAACATGTGTTCATTGGTATCCTTCATGTCAATGCTCCTAAGCTACTGCCCAGGAATAAAGATTACTTTTTAAATTTCTGTTAGTCTCATTTTCAAGGCAAAATGTTAGGATTTTCATCTGGTATGAAAGCTTAAATGTTAGACCTTTCATAACTAGCTGCTTTTGCATGTTTGCATATTTGCAACACTGATTGAATCAGAAAATTATCATACTGAATGGAAATGGTATTTAAACGTGGCTAAAATTGCCCAAATATGCATGGTAAGATTTTTAGAGGAAAAATATTAATAGAAAAATTAAGAACAATTTGAGGGCTTTTGGAAATTTGAGATCAACACAGTCTTGCAGAGTATGATGAAAAGTAAAGCACTGTGTTTGCCCTTGGATGCAGTGGTATTTGGCTGAGCCTGGGAGAATGATGGACGGAGATTGGCCAACAGATGCTCTAAGTTACACTTATAAAAGAATAAGTTAGGCTGTACTAGTACATAGTAGGATGGATTTTGATAACAAGTGCATATTGTACATTTTCAAAAGCATAAGATATGCTGGGAAAATGGCTAGTAGATAAGAGCACTTTCTGCACAGGCATTGTGGTGGTTTGATTCAGGTGTCCCCCATAAACTTCAAGTGTTCTGAATGCTAGGTTCCCAGCTGATGGCAACTTGGGAATTAACGCCTCCTGGAGGCAGAGCATTGTTGGGGGCGGGCTTATGGGTATTATAGCCAGCTTCCCCTTGCCAGTGTTTGGCACACTCTCCTGTGACTGTGGCTTTGGCCTTTTGAAGCTGATTTTCAAGAGGAATGTGGAAGGATTTGAAATCTTGGCCTAAGAGATGCCTTGCAGTGCTGTAAGTACAGCTTGATGGACTATTCTGGTCAGAGCTGAAAGACCTGAATGCAGTAAGAACTATGGACTGTGAGGTTTGGCTTATGAGGGTGAGAAAGAGCTTTGCTTGGACTGGGCTAGCAGTTTGTGTGAGAAGCTTCCTGTCCTGAGAAGATGTGCAGGGTTGCTTTACGTAAAAATGAACTGGTGTGAGCAGAGGGACATGGCACAGAAAAAATGAAATCTTTGGGTGAACTCTACCTGTTCAGCTGCAATTGAGAGATTACAACCTTTGAGATTGGGCCAGCTGACCTGCAATGGGGCAACAGGAAGAATGCAGACTCTTTTGAAGGGGCCTGAATGCTGAAGGAGTGTCCTGTTCTTCAAAGTCTGATTTATTCCCCCCTGGATTAACAAATTGGCACCCTGCCTGGTATTATGGAGTATAACAAATGCAGGAAAGAGAGGGTCATTGAGTTTTTAACGCTGTCTTGTGTTTTGGAAATGGCCATGGGCAGTGTGAAGCAGGTTTTGCTGGATGCCTGCATGGAAATCCCATGGGGCCATGAGGATGGACCGTGGGTTGCAGTGGAGACCCAGTGGAGATGCCGGGACTATGAGATGGCTGCCAAGGAGAGCTGCAGGCCCTGGATGAAGTTTTCCAGGACTGTGAGTAGCCTAGCTGGAGGGGTGGAATTGGAACTTCAGAGACTTGTTGCTGCTCAGAAGTATCGGACTTGGAGATTTGTCACTGACTAGTTGTTGGATTGGAATTACAGAGTTTGACGTTTGCCCTGGTTGTTTAAAATCTTGTATTGGTTAAGTATTTCTTTGTTTTGCCCAATGCCATCCTTTGCAGTGTGAATGCTTTATTCTGTGCCATTGTGGGGTTTTTTGGGGATATTTTTGGTATTATGGCTCAGTTAAAAGACCTTGGATTATGGGGATGTATGAACATCATTGGAATTGATAAAAACTATGGGGACTTTTAAATTTGCATGAATGCATTGTATTTTACATCATGTATGGTTATCAGTTTATGGGGGCCAGGGGCGGAATGTGGTGGTTTGATTCAGGTGTCCCCCATAAACTTCAAGTGTTCTGAATGCTAGGTTCCCAGCTGATGGCAACTTGGAAATTAAAGCCTCCTGGAGGCAGAGTATTGTTGGGGCGGGCTTATGGGTATTATAGCCAGCTTCCCCTTGCCAGTGTTTGGCACACTCTCCTGTTGTGTTGTCCACCTTATGTTGACCAGAGTGATGTCCACCCTCTGCTCATGCCATCGTTTTTCCTGCCATCATGGAGCTCCCCCGAGCCTGTAAGCCAAAATAAACCTCTTTTTTTCCAAAAGCTGCCTTAGTCGGGTTTTTCCCAACAACCTGACTGCAACAGTAAAGTGGTACCGAGGAGTGGGATTGCTGCTAGACACCTGACTGTGGCTTTGGCCTTTTGAAGCTGATTTTCAAGAGGAATGTGGAAGGATTTGAAATCTTGGCCTAAGAGATGCCTTGCAGTGCTGTAAGTACAGCTTGATGGACTATTCTGGTCAGAGCTGAAAGACCTGAATGCAGTAAGAACTATGGACTGTGAGGTTTGGCTTATGAGGGTGAGAAAGAGCTTTGCTTGGACTGGGCTAGCAGTTTGTGTGAGAAGCTTCCTGTCCTGAGAAGATGTGCAGGGTTGCTTTATGTAAAAATGAACTGGTGTGAGCAGAGGGACATGGCACAGAAAAAATGAAATATTTGGGTGAACCCTACCTGTTCAGCTGTAATTGAGAGATTACAACCTTTGAGATTGGGCCAGCTGACCTGCAATGGGGCAACAGGAAGAATGCAGACTCTTTTGAAGGGGCCTGAATGCTGAAGGAGTGTCCTGTTCTTCAAAGTCTGATTTATTCCCCCCTGGATTAACAAATTGGCACCCTGCCTGGTATTATGGAGTATAACAAATGCAGGAAAGAGAGGGTCATTGAGTTTTTAACGCGGTCTTGTGTTTTGGAAATGGCCATGGGCAGTGTGAAGCAGGTTTGCTGGATGCCTGCATGGAAATCCCATGGGGCCATGAGGATGGACCGTGGGTTGCAGTGGAGACCCAGTGGAGATGCCAGGACTATGAGATGGCTGCCAAGGAGAGCTGCCGGCCCTGGATGAAGTTTTCCAGGACTGTGAGTAGCCTAACTGGAGGGGCGGAAGTGGAACTCCAGAGACTTGTTGCTGCTCAGAAGTATCGGACTTGGAGATTTGTCACTGACTAGTTGTTGGATTGGAATTACAGAGTTTGACGTTTGCCCTGGTTGTTTAAAATCTTGTATTGGTTAAGTATTTCTTTGTTTTGCCCAATGCCATCCTTTGCAGTGTGAATGTTTTATTCTGTGCCATTATGGGTTTTTTGGGGGATATTTTTGGTATTATGGCTCAGTTAAAAGACCTTGGATTATGGGGATGTATGAACATCATTGGAATTGATAAAAACTATGGGGACTTTTAAATTTGCATGAATGCATTACATTTTACATCATGTACGGTTATCAGTTTATGGGGGCCAGGGGCGGAATGTGGTGGTTTGATTCAGGTGTCCCCCATAAACTTCAAGTGTTCTGAATGCTAGGTTCCCAGCTGATGGCAACTTGGGAATTAACGCCTCCTGGAGGCAGAGCATTGTTGGGGGCGGGCTTATGGGTATTATAGCCAGCTTCCCCTTGCCAGTGTTTGGCACACTCTCCTGTTGCTGTTGCCCACCTTATGTTGACCAGAGAGTGATGTCCACCCTCTGCTCATGCCATCGTTTTTCCTGCCATCATGGAGCTTCCCCCTCGAGCCTGTAAGCCAAAATAAACCTCTTTTTTCCCACAAGCTGCTCTTAGTCGGGTGATTTCTGCCAGCAATGCGAACCTGACTGCAACAGGCATGAATGCCAAGGAAGGCTAGAGAGCATGTGAGATGGATCTCCAGCCCCTACACAAACAGCTGAGCATGGTCATGCATACCTTTGACCATAGTCTTATCGGAGCTCATATTAGTCAGCCAAGTCTAACAAAAAATTCCAAAGTAAAACATCAACTCCAGGTTAAGTGAGATTCCATCTCAAGGGAACATGTGGAAGAGTGATAGAGGGGACCCAATGCTCTCCTCTCCAATGGTCTCTTCATGTGTGCACACAGAACAAGCACTTCTGCACACACAGACATGCATTCACTATACTCATATGTAACATACCACAAATATTACACATACATATATTCCAAAGAAGCCATAAGAAAGCATTTTTGAAAGTTTTTACCATAAAGAATTTAAGTTTGAGGAGATAGACATTTTTCATCTATTTTAAACATTGCATAATGGATACATGTTAAATCCTCAAATGTCATCCCATAACATTATATAATATTATATATTATTTTTGCTTACATGTGTTTTTATAGTTACATTTCTGTTAAAAATTTAGAATGAAAATGATTTTAAAATAAATGAAAACTATATGTTTTATATTAATTTGATTTACAAAATTTGCTTTTCTTAAGGGATGTGATCTTCTAAGTAGACCTAAAACTATCTACATAAGATATTTTACTACATTAATAACATATGATACATAGAGAATTTAAAAGATAAAAATATATTTAACTTGAAGTATTAATTTGAATTACTAGTTACTATGTAGAATACATAGGTGAAATTTTTGAATCGGCTTGCATTTCCTAAGCACTACAAAAGTTTCTTAATCATTTGTTACTTTAAAAAAAATGCGCCAGGCATGGTGGTGCACGCATTTAATCCCAGCACTCAGGAGGCAGAGGTAGGAGAATCGCCTAGAGTTCGAGGCCACCCTGAGACTACATAGTGAATTCCAGGTCAGCCTGAGCTAGAGTGAGATACTACCTCGGAAAACCAAAATAATAATAATAATAATAATAATAATAATAATAATAATAATAAATTCATTTATCATTCATCTTGGAAAGTCATAGTTAATCAAATATCACTTCATAATCACTTTAATATGAGAATAATAAAATAAACATCCATGTTATACAACCTTTGTGTTTCTAACTTAAAATTTGACCCTTATTTTTAATGTATGGTGATCAAAATATAGTCATTGAGTTTGAAACCACTTACTAGCTCTATGCCTAGGGCAAGTTAGCTAACTTCTTTGTTCCTTATTTTCCACATCTATAAAGCACAAATAATGATAATGCTTCCACAGAATCACTTTCAGTTTAAATAAGTTAATAATTACAAAACATTGTGATAGTTTATCTCTACTGATAACTTGATCAGAAAAGGAATCAAATAAGAGACAGGTCTCTTGGACATGTCTGCAAGGGCAAACTCTGCAACCTGCCTACATCATGTAAATCTGCCTAATAAATCAGCTTTATAATATTCATTCTATTGGTACTTCTCCTCTAGACTCTAGGGTATGCAGTCTAATACACAAATGATACTGCTTGGCATACCACAAGTATGCATTATCATTATGGTAATATTTTCATATACATATTTCATATATATGGAAACATTGATTATATACATATATATGTGTGTGAGTACATGTGTCTGTGTTTTATCTCATGTTTATGTAATGCTTTGTGTAGCTATGAAACAAGAGATTAAGAACAAGAAAACTGGTGAATGAGAGTAAAATGTTTGGAGAAGTAGGCTGTCATTTTGAATGACAATCTGCTAATGCTTACTTGCTGAGCAATCTAGGGAGTATGTCTTTGTTTTCATCATATAGAAACTGAGGGCAGGAGAGATTGCTCAGTGATTAAGGCACTTGCTTTCAAAGCCTAATGACCCAGGTTTGATTTCCCATTTCCCACATAAGATCAGATACACAAAGTGGCACATGAATCTAGAGTCCGTTTGCAGTGGCTGGAGTCCTGATATACACATTCTTTTCCCTCTCTCTTTCTCTCTCTCTACCATTCTCTCTGTCTGTCTCTCTCTGATTTCAAATAAATAAAAACATAAAAATTGAAAACTTGGAGCACTGGGATTTCTGAAGTAGAAAAAAGGCACTGACTCTGGGTGCCCCTGATTTATGGAATCAAACTAAGATCAAAATTCATCTGGTTTTTTAGTAGGAATTGGAGAATATGATATCCTAACCTGATATTCTAAGGTGACAGTAACACTCCAAATAGAGCTTCTGCATATATATGCAGACTAAATTCAAGGATATCTTATAGTTATTTTTTTATTATAGCAGATATGCAAAACCATTAATTTGCATATATTCATAGGCTGCCATATAATAGTCTATTAGTTACCCTACTCTTTTTTTGTGACCAAATACATGACAGGCAGCAACTGAAATTGCAGAAGTTTTTATTTTGATATAGATTTCAAGGAAATATATTCCATCTTGGCAGGGAAGCCATGGCACCAGAAGTAGGAAGCTGTGTGGTTACATTGCCTCCATTGTCAGGAAGCAGAAGACAAATAGGAAGTGGGGTCAGGCAATAAAGACTCAAGCCCGGAACAGTGACCCACTCACTTCCTTCACCAATGCTCCACCTTCCAAAGGTTCCAGAACCTTCCCAAATAGTGCCACCAGCTGGAACCAAGTGTTAAAACACAGGATCCCATGTGGGTTATTTTACATTCAGTCACAACTACTAAGTCAATATATGCATAACTTGTATGATATTTAAATCAAATAAGACATACTGATATCCTCACTTATTCATTGTGGTTAACACTTTCAAAATCTTTTCTTCTAATTTCATAAAGTATACAGGAAGCCTCTTTTGATCTCTAGCAGTCACACTTCACAATAGCACTGCAGAACTTGATTCTGTATAACTATGATGAATATCCATTGATTAGCATACATCCCTCTGTCCCTAGGCTTTGGGGACTACTATTCTCTCCCCCCTCTGTGAGATCAGATTTTTTTAATTCCAAAATTGAGATCATTCAGTACTTAATTATATTAGTCAGGGTTTCCTAGAGGAATAGAACCAATAGAATGGATTGTATTAAAAGGGAATTTATTGGATTAGTTTACCGCAGTCCAACAATAGCAGGTTGCAGTCCTGAGTCAAGGAGCTCAGTAGCTGCTCAGTCCACCAGGCTGGATGCCTCATCAGTCCCAATCTAGCACTGAAGGCCTCGAGGTGTCCAGGAGAGATGCTTCTCTTCAGTCCACGCTGGTCTTCAGTCCACACCGGAAAGCAGGAAGCAGACTGGAAGCCAGGTGGGAGGAGGGAGTACTTCCCAGAGTTTCTTTAGATAAAGCACCCCCTCTGAGAGGGGTCACCCACTCTAGGGGAAGGGCTCACCCTGGGGGAAGGATTCCTCCTTTAGTTAATACTTCCTAGAAGCAACCTCAGATACCCACTTTTGAGGAATGTCTGTGGATTCCTAAACAAATCAAGTTGACACAAACTTAACCATCACATATTCTTTCTGTGCCTAAGTTAGTTAACTTGACATAATGATCTCCTTTTCTACCTATCTTGTTACAAATGACTGGATCTCATTGTTTCTGGATGAATAGTATTTGGTTGTGTACATATGCCACGTTTTCTGTATTCATTCAGTCAAGTGTACCATCACTTACATTTTTTTAAATATTAATAATTCTTCCTGGTGTGTAGTGGTATCTTATTGTAGACTTATAATTTTTTTCTGCGTTTTCTTAATGATTAGTGAGAGTGAGCATTTTTCATATACTCATTTACCATTTGATAGTTCCTCTTGAAAAATATCAACTTTCTGTTTTGGCTGATAGGTAGATAGTTTGAGTGAGGGTCTCACTATGCAGCACAGACTGGCCTTAAACTTGCAACATCTGCCTTAACCTTCAAATACTGGGTTTACCATTGTCCATTACAATCCTGATTTTGGTTGTTTTTGTTTTCTTATCTTTTCTAGATATCAACCCCTTGTTATATACACACATTGCAAATAATCCTCCAGTTGAATAACTTGTTTTGCCCTCTGTTTCCTTTGCTGTGCAAAAGCTGTCTATCTTCATGCTGTTCCATTTGTTTAATTTTGCTTTCAGTTCCCATATCTTTGGGTCTTTCCAAAATGTTTTTCTCATTCCAATTACTTAAAGCATTTGCCTTAGTTTTTCTTCCTGTAATTTCATAGTCTTGACCTTACACGTATGTCTTTAATTTATTTCTTTTCTTTGTAACTGGTGGAAAATAGAGATGTAGTTTTATTCTTTAACATGTGGATATCCAGTATTCTCTGCACCATTCATTGAAAACACCTTTTACTCCAATGTGCATTCTTGCATCCTTGTCAAAAATCATGTTGCTATTGATGGGTGATCCTACTCTTCAATCTGTCCCATCAATCCATGTGCCTTGTTTTGTGCCACTACCAAGTAGTTTGATTGCTACAGTTGTGTAGTGAGCTTTAAAGTCAAGTAGTATCATTTCACGTGCTTAGATCTTTTTACTTGGGCTTTTCAATAGTTTCAGCTATATTTTAAAATTTGTTTCTAGTCCTATGAATAATATTTATGTGTGGATAAAGATTTCATTGACTATGCAAAATACTTTCTAGTATGTACATTTTGACACTGTTCTTTCAACCCATGAACACAGAATATTTTTCCTTTTTAAAACATTCATTGATATATATAGATTAGTTTTTCTGAGGTAAGGTCTCGCTCTAGTTCAGGGTGACCTGGAATTCACTATGTAGTCTCAGGGTGGCCTTGAACTCTCAGCCATCCTCCTACCTCTGCCTCCTGAGTGTTGGGATTAAAGGCATGCACCACCACACCAGGCCAAAATTTATCAATATTTATAATATTTATTTTTTATTTATTTGAAAGAGAGAAAGTTAAAGAGAGAGAAAGAGAGAGAATTGGCATGCCACTACATTGTTCTGGCCCCTGCATACAAACTTCAGAAGCATGAGCCACCTTGTGCATCTGGCTTTATGTGGGTACTAGGGACTTGAACCCAGATCTTTAGGCTTTGCCTGCAATAAATTTAACCACTGAGCAATCTCTACAGCCTGAATTCATCATTTTGAACATGTATATATTTACATGTTTGGCTCATCTCATTTCATTGTATTGTAGTATTATTTCTATTGTATGATTGTATTTTCTGTTGTATGATATGATATCTTACATCTGTATAGGATAATATATGACAGGAAGCAAAACAAAATACATAATGATATCCCAAACACTCTGGTGACTAATCATATTATATAGATATAATTTGAATTTCCTCTAAGGCTTAATGCATTGATTTTTAATGCCAGTTATGTAGTATTGACAGGATAGAAACTTAGTCCAACTAGGCTATTTATAAATATGGGTTTGGGGAGGTAATTCAGATTATATAATGACACTAGGATGGAGTCCTTTAATTTAATCCTTGAAGCCTTATGAAATTTTATAAGAAAAGTGAGAGAAAGAAGAGAGAGGCAAGAGAGAAGCAGTCACTAGCTTGTGCACTTCTTGTTTGTTGGGGTATGGTTGTGTGAAGCCTTGAACCATCTAGGGATTCTGTAAGCAAGGAGAGCAGCCTTCTGATCTTGTACTTTCAGATCTTTTCCAAGTATTACATCATAAAAAGACAAAATGGACTAATGCAAATAGTATTCTCATTTTAAAGATGTAGTTCATAAAAGCTAAACGTTTTGTTCTAAGTAGCAAAGCTAATGAGTGTCAGTAGACATTGTTCAGTCAGCATTCTCATACCATTTTTTCTTTACACCTGATCACACTGTGTGAGTTAATTGATTATGTTTTATTGGTGTTAAAATGAATAGCAAAAATGAACACATATAAATAATTTTCACACTGACATTGTTTGTTTATGAAGAGTTTACAGGTTGATAACTCAAACAACTTTAGGATTGTGGCTTTTTTTTTGACTCATATACACAGGGAAATGGGGCTTCCCTTTGATAGATTACTTTGTTTAAACTCATTCATTTTCAAATGACTGTCATTGAATTTCGAGTTGGCTATAAAATGTGAGGCAAGAGCTACAGACTTCAGTGATAGAGTATGTAATTATCTTAGTTTTAGGTTAAGAATATTTAGTATTTAGCTTGTTTGACCAACATTTTAAAGGAATTTTCTTGTGTTGCATTTTGCACTAAAGATATTTTATAGAACGCTATATAAAGTCAAAGGTTTGAGTTCCACATTTCACTTTACTTTGTTCCTCAAACATCTGCCGAGGAACAGATTTATTTTACCATTAAAATGTTTGATCCCAGCTGGTTGGTTTGAATAGTGATTTAATGAGAGCTAGCCCAGGAAATGGGTTGCGTATATATCATGCACATAGAGTCTTATAGTGTGCATAATCATCTGGATACATTCTTCAATCCTGTGAATGAGAAATGGTTGTAGAAGTGTTGAAAGATGACCTGCAGCTGCTTCCTTTCAAAGACAGAGGCCTGAGGTCAACATAGATTTGTGAATAAACTTAGTTGAGCATGAATGTCGTTAAAAGAATCTAATACTTGCAGAGGCAGTCTTCATTCTTCTTAGTTTCTAATCTGATTCTTTTTCTTGTTTTATATAAGAAGCTTTTTGATATAATAGAATGGACACGAACTTAAGCACTAAAGGAGAGTGTTCCTTTCTTAAGGCATAATTACATATAGATAATTAGCTGCAGGTGGTGAAATAATACACACAGTTCACTACACATGGAATTAGCCAACTGTTATAATTTTAGAATAGTTTATAGAGCAACTGGCCACTTAAAGGTTATTTAGTGAGTTCAAGCAGCCAACTGTACACACAGTAAATCTTTTAGAATCTAATTTTTCCACATGCAGTTAATTTGGAACTGGTAATTGTATGTGAATAGTAGGATATCTGTGTAAGTACATTTATTATAAAGGTGATATATAAACTTACCTAGAACACTGAGAGGGAAATACAAAAGATGAGGATTTGATTCAAATCTAGACAGGTAGGACCATGCAGATATTATACATGTGCACAGATCTGGAAACAGAGTCAGTCAATGAGCATACAACCTACATCTATTTCTTCCATTCCTTCCACAATTCTTAGCATTGAGATTTTAAAGAAAATAAGGTATAATCTTTGTTAACAAGTTCTTGCAATCCCAACTTGCATGGGATCTATAAAGCCTTATGTGGCAATAGTCACAAAAAGTGGTGTAGAAGTTTGGGGAAAATGATAATATATTTAAAAATATCCTCATGGTCTATTTCTCATCTCAGTCCTAGTTACTGTCATTACATCTAGGGATATTGTAATTACTATCTTCCTCTTGGTCTTTTTCACTCCCTGCTCACATATTCTCTTTTCAGGCCTCCTGATTACCCACCTAAGTGATCTCACTATTCTGACCCTGGGTCATTTTCTTTACACTTACTGCAGCCTGACATCCCCTTTTGCATTTACTTTTATATTAACTACCTCCACAGGAATCAAAGTTTTCTCTGCATCATAAATTGCTAGGATAGTATGCTATATAGAATACATATTTAATTTTATTTTAATTAAATGAAATACATTTGGGTAATCAGAAAAAGTTTGCAAAGAAAATGACATTTTAACATTAAGCATTACTTACAGATTTATATGATTCTGAAACTTTTTTAAATGACTCATGTATGATATTAAAAAATACTTAAGTATAAAATAGTAGTAACTAAAAGTGCAAGATAAGCCAGTGGATTTTACTATAACCAAGGATAAATATTTCAACCAAAAACAGTTGATAGTCTACAATGCACTTAGCCATTTTTGATGTTTTTTATGTATTTTTCTTGATACATGTATGCATAGTGCAACAAATAATTTGAAATGAAATATAAAAAATTTGACTTTATTTGTGTACAAAACTATTTGTGGTGGTTACTTTGTTTCATTTCTCCCAGTAGATAGTTTACTATTCTAAGATTTTCTTAACAAACTTAAAATTGATTATGGCATTTTTTGTTTTTATTTGGTTGATTCTGTGTGTGTGTGTGTGTGTGTGTGTGTGTGTGTGTGTGTGTGTCTTTGAGGTTGGGACTCATGCAGCCAAAGCTGGCCATGAACATCCAACCCTCCTGCCTCTACCTTCTGAGTGCAGGGATTGCATACATGCACCACTAGGCACTGGTATATCAGTTACCTTTTGAACATGGTCAAACTTCCTAATAATTGCCCAATATTTAGATATGAAGGTCTAATTTACTTATATAAATCATGAAGGCATAAAGTTTTTGAGGTAAATTTGTTTTGAAAATTTCCCACATTTATTTCCATTAAAAGGAATATTTGCAGGCTGGAGATATGGCTTAGCAGTTAAGGTGCCTGCCTGCTAAGCCTAAGAACCTGGTTCCAATCTCCAGTGGTTCCAATCTCCAGGTCCCACATTTATCCAGATGCAAAGTGACGCAAGGGCGCAATGCTGCACTTGGCCACAAGGGGGCGAACACATCTGGATTTCGTTCACAGCAGCTGAGAGACTGCTGGCACGCCCATTCTCTGTCTCCCTCTCCCTGTTTGTCTCTCTCTGTGTCTCTTTCCAAAAATAAAAATAAAAAATAAAAGAATATTTGCCATGTGGTGAAAATCACTTGCTGTTTGAATCACGTTTAACAGAAGTGGGGCTAGTTAAAGCATTTTATGAATATAGAAGAACTGCATAACATTTTCTGACCTTCAGATGCTCCATGGAAGCAAAAGATCTGAAGGAGAATTCCATCTTCTGTATCCATCAGGCAAGGTGATGTATTAGCATTTTGTTAATGGCTTCCTGTTTTATTTGTTCTTTTTCCCTTTATTATTTTATGAAATAGAAATTTTGTAGGAACAAATCTTATATTGGTCCCATTTCCCTACTCCTTGCCCCCATTCCACTGAGGGAGTTCCTCAGTGGGGTTACTGGTATTCACCATGGAGTTGTGGGTTAAGAGTTGTGAGAGCAGCAGTCAGACACTGTTTGGGGGTGGGGGCGTCAATGTCTCTGGATACTCCTTCCCACCCTGTGGCTCTGACAATCTTTCTGCCTCCTCTTCTGCCAATGTTCCCTGAGCCTTGGTGAGTGTGTTGTGTCTACTTTGGCATCAAACCCTCAGCAACTTCTAGAGTTCTTCTTTTGAGAGTCCTCAGTGTCTATCACCATCACTCTGTCACAGGTTATCAGGGTTACTATGAGAGCAGCACCTAAATCCTGGCTGATATACAAGAGGTGGCTCTTGTCAAGATAGGGAGTTGGCTATCTTTCTTGTCATGCTAATGGATTTTGGTTCTCCCCTGGTTTTTGCTGCCTTCTGTAAAAGAGAAAAAAAAATAGATTCTCCAATGGAGAGTGACAGCAGAATAGGCTAAAGGGGAGAAGCATAGTTAATCAAGAAAGATTTGGATGGGCATAGCTTTTCTTTTGGCCAAAGACTAGTGGGAGCTTCTCACTGGAGTCCATGACCCTGGTTCACTCCAATTGAGTGGGTCTCTTATCCTATCAGAGAGCCATTAGTTACCCTCCAAGGCTGAGAGCCACTATTGCACAGGTGTGTACACCTTGTCTGACTGGTTGATTTTGTATCTAGCAGGGGCTTATTGACAATGTTGGTGGACAATTTTCCCCAGCAGCTCATGCAGCACTTTCTAGAACTATGAGGGTTAGCCATCAGGGAGCTGGCTGCTTTCAAGATTTCAGCATGATCTCCCATTCTGTGTGGGCAGCATGTGGTGTCTTCAGCAATGGGGTCTTACATTTTATCTCAGGCAAATGCTTTGATAGAAGCTTGTCTTATTTTGGGGACCTCCTAAGTCTCTAACCAACAGTTCACTGAGGGGTGTAACCCATTTCAACTGGCAGATACAAGCCATAGTCAATAGTTTTCGAATTATGCTTCCTCCAACCCTCTCCAAGGAGCTTCTGATAAGACTGAACTTCTATTGAGGCTTGGATCTTTTAGTCTGCTATCCATAGGAGAAATGTTTCTATGGCATTAATCCAGGTTGGCTTTAGTTTTGTGCATACCTTGCCCCACCCTCCCTTTTCTCTTCCTCCAAACTCTTCCCCCCTAATGTATGTCCCTCAATTTGCCTGTCAGGTATGCCTGCAACTCAAGCTTTTAGGGACCACATATGGGAAGAACATGACTCATTTGTCTTTCTGTGCTTCTGTGAGTTCGCGTAGTATGATTTTTTCCAAGTCCATCCGTTTTCCTACACATTTTATTATTTCATTATTCCTTACCACTGAGTAGAATTCAATTGTGTATATGTACAACATCTTCATTAACCATTCATCTGTTGATGGGATCTGGGCTGATTCTAGATCCTACTTATTGTGAAAAGAGCAGCTACAAAAATGGCTGAGCAAGTGTCTGTAGTACAGTAGGGTCTTTGGGGCATATGCCCAAGAATGGTATAGCTGGATCAAATTGTAGGTCTATTTTCAACTTATAAAATATTTTATTTTTATTTGTGTGTGTGTGTGTGTGTGTGTGTGAGAGAGAGAGAGAGAGAGAGAGAGAGAGAGAGAGAGAGAGAGAGAGAGTCGGTGCTCCAGCAACTACAAATGAACTCCAGATGTGTTTGCCACCTTGTACATTGGTCCTAGAGAATCAAACCTGCATCCTTTGGCTTTGCAGGCAAGAGCCTTAACTGCTAAACCATTTCTCCAGGGCTCTATTTTCAACTTTTTGAGGAATCTCCACACTGGTTGCCATAGTGGTTGTACAAGTTTGTATTCCCACCAGTAGTGGATGAGGGTTTCTCTTTCTCTGCATTCCTGCCAGCATTTGTTGTCAACTGATTTTTTTGATGATTGCCATTCTGACTGGGGTAAGATGCTATATCAAAGTCATTTTAATCTGTATCTCCCTAGTTGCTAGGTATGTTGAACACCTCTTTAAGTGTTTATTAGCCATCTGAATTTCTTCCTTTGAGCATTCTCTGTTCAAATCCCCTCCCCGTTAAGTGAATAGGTTGCTTGATTTTTTATTTAGTTTTTTTAAAAAATTCTTTATAAATTCTAGATATCAGACCTCTGTCAGGTGAATAGCTGGCAAATATATATATATATATTTTTTTAATTTTGTTTTACTTATTTGTGTGTATTTGTGTATATGTACATGTTGGAAGTATGAGTGTGTGCATACTACCATGTGCATGTGGAGGGCAGATGACAACTTTTGGTCAGTCCTCTGCTTTCCCATCTCATTTGAAGCAGTTTCTTGCTCTGGGTTTTCATTCTAGTCTTTTTTGCTATGCTCATCTTGAACTTCTGGGAAATTCTCCTATCTCTGCTTCCCATTTTCAGCTTCACTGTTTGCATGCTGGAATTAGAGACACCTATCTCCCCACCCAGGCTTCTGTTTTTTACCTGGAACCTGGGGATTGAACTTGGGTACTCCAGCTTGAGCTGTGATCACTTTATCCACTGAGCCATCTGCACAACCCCCAGTTTTAATATTCTTGGATTATACTGTTGGTCCCTTTTACCGAATTCTTTTAATAGTTTGAGCCAAAGCTTTAGCCCATCAGATGTGGACTGGAGTGATGAATAGCCATGTAATTTTTTGCCCACAGAATTACATAAAAATCTTATATTTTTGCCCATTCTCTATGTGATTACTAGAAGGGACGATCAAGAATATAGAAAGAGTAAATTGATAAAGTGGAATATTTTTCCCTAACACATCAGCTTGGAATATGTCTTTTTAGGCTGTGGCATGAATGAGAATTCATATTGTTCTATGCCAGAGCACTGAGATTTTTCTTTATTTGCAGTAGAAGCTAACATCAATTTCTGGTATGGTAGAGAATGCTTCATAGAAACAGAGTACTATTATAGCAAAGAATGATAATAAATAGTGCTTATTTATATCTCATAGAGTGGGTGGCAAGAAAGAATATAAAAGACAAGAAAGTATGGAATGCAGTATGTTTTTTGGAAACATTACCTAAAATTTTGACTAATAATTGGTTGAGGGGAGTTATACCCTGACATTTTCTTGGGAGGATGTGAAAAAATATCTATTTACTCCAGATAGGGCACCAGACACAGGTCAAAGTAGTGATTTCATCCGAGGTACCAGACACAGGTCAAAGTAATGATTTCATCCGAGTCCAGTTTGGCGATCCAGTGATTCTATTGGGTCTTCTTCAGGAGCATGCATGAGGGGTTCCTTACAAGGGCTTCAGTAACCTCAAAATAGTCACATCAACAAAATTTCTCACCTTCTCATGGATGATGACTTCCCCGTAGTTACAGGCACACTTCTCTTCCCTTAGCCTTCAACCCTCTGTATATGCTAGCACCTCCAAGACCATGTGCAGCTGACATGCCCGATTATATACAGCTGAGACTAAGTGTACAGTGGAGGGGCTGAAATCTCAAGTGAGACTCTAGTGACTCTCTCTAGACCCTCCTTCTATGAGAGGAAGACAAAAGGCTTTATCTTGAGGGTCTCTTCCTGGTGATGAACACAGCTGCCTGGATGAAGATGGTAATGTCTATTATGCATCACGGGTTGCCATTCTATACCAGGAAAAATAGATTTTCATTTTGGTAAGTTGTTATCAGAATGAAATAGGTTCTAGTCAAAGTTGAGAAGTTTTCAAACATGATAACATTTGGGAAAAATTCTACAGTCTAAATCCAGACAGATATTCATAAGCCATTCTTAAAGAACATGCTGTATTGTCACCTGTACACTTTGGGCATATGTTTTTTAACAGTTACTTTATGGTTCTTGTTGTTATATGACAATAGTTCACAAAGAAGGATAGCTATACTGTACTGTCAAAATTTTTCTTTTAGCCACTCAGTCTCAAGTTTATCATTTTTTAAATACATGACCTTTACAGTATTTTATGAAAGCTTAAAAATTTATTGAAAGAGCAGATTTAAAATTCCCCTAAGCCTGCATTTTGTCCATATTGTAGTTTCAAAAATAAACGTATCTGTCAACTGACAGTTCTCCTGGTTCCTGTGTGACAAGTATTTTAAATCAATTTAGTTTATTGTACTGAGAATTTTTTTTATTTTATTGCCCAATTCACAATCTCAAATTCCAATCTATGGATAAGAAAAATAGCTTCAGAAAGTGCTGAAAATGTAAGCATTGACTGACATTTTATGAAGATGAACTCACATACTGTCTCCTGTGAAGAATATACTGTCTTCAAGCACAATGGACTGAAAGCAAGATCTGACCTAATCCCTCTTGGTGCTAGGGTTGAAGGAAGAGCCCAGGTCTTTATACATGCTAGGCAAGCATGCCCCACTTGAGCTCCACATGTGCTTTCTCTTAGACAGCAGTCAATAGTTAAGAGACAAAGCCTTAACTGAGTGGGGTGATTAATCTTGCTTGTCAACTAGATAGGATTTTGAGTCACTTTGGAGACCCAGGTGTGTACGTGTCTGTGAAGGTATTTCCAGAGAGGACTAACTGAAGGGAGGAGTACCTGACATCAAAGTGGGTAGCATTTTCCACCTGGAGGTGCAGATCTAAAGAAGTCTGAGGTAAAAACTGTGTTGCCTATTTTATTTGTCCTGAGTGAGTCTATCATTGGTATTGCTATCCCCTATTGACATCAGACCAACTTTTCTGACCTTCCAATGAGTTAATACTAGAAAATCTCAAGCACACTTCTTGGCCAAAAACCTCATAAACTGAACATTACCTTGTTCTCTGCCTCTCCAGCATTTTTGGACTACCCAGTCATTATTGTGTGAGCCAATCAAATAAGGCCCTTTTGATTTTATATATATATAGGTCACATATTTTTACATTCTATAGGTTTTGCACTACTAAAGAAACATACCAACATTCTTAGTAAGTATGTCTTCACAATAAGATGTCTTTATACTGGCCAGGAATCATGCTATACAATCTCGTCTTATTTGTCAGCAAGCAAAATGACAGACACTTTTCAATCAAGGTATTTTATTAAGAGAAATAATTTGGGTCATTTTAGTTCTGCTTCCTTGATGAGGTGGCTCAGGGAAAATCGCGGAAGAGGGGGTGGAAAGATTGTTAGAGTCACAAGTTGGGGCATTATGCACAGAGACTGGGGCCTATCCACCAGAACTCTTGAGCAAACTCACAATGCACGATCCACATTCCCCATTGATGAGGGCCCCTTTGAAAGTGGGAGGACGGGGAGGAGGACAATGGAACCAATACTATGAATGTAAAATCAGAATAATATAAATAAAAATATATATTTATTTTTAAAAAAATAAAAAAAAAAAAAAATTTAAAAAAAGAGAAATAATTGATTAAATTGTTATCTTCCAAAGGAAAGATAGTTAGGGGTTTCGTAGTTTTCTCAGAATATGACAAACTATTTCACCTGTACAATTTCCAAAATACCTTACTCTGTTCATTAGGACTTCAGTAAAACTATGTAATGTTTTCAGGGTGAGGATTACCATACAAGTTTCAAATGACTTATTCCCATTTTCTACCAAAAACAGAAGAGAAAAAAATTCTACAAACTTCAGCTCCGGGATTTAAATTTCACATAATTTAAAGTTCACTGAGCCTGAAAATCCATGGGAGAGTTTACCATGGGTGCTGACCACATCAATCTTCCCTAAGCCTTTAGCTTTTCCTTCTTCTTGTCTCAGTTCATCTATCATGACTCAGGGCAGGGATTTCAAAGGCTCAGATACTTTGAGAATATTATAATTGCTAACATGAAAGAATTCTCTATATCAACAGTTTTAGGATTGTTGAATCCATATTTTTTAAAACAAAGTTCTATAAAGTTCTCATCTTCTTTTGGTTTCTATAACTCTAAAAATGGTTATGCTGATAGTTGATGACTTTGAGTTTATAATCACGTTTTGATGCCAATAACTCTGTGGTCTTAGGCAAATTAACCATGGGCATTGCATATTTAAGCAGTTCCCATTTTGAAATGGTGACAGCTTAGTACACTTAGTCATAAAAAAGATGGCAGAGATAGGAAGATGTGTCAATTGAAACTTGCAAGTCTTATCTCCATTGTGCTTCCTTTAGACTTTCATTACCATGAGTAAGATATTTGTAATAGTTCAATGTTTTACAAGTAAAATAGTGATGCGCATAGGGCTTATCTTACATTTTAAAGATGTAACCTGTGCATTTTGAAGGAGCATATGTAGTAAATATTCAGAGCAAGTTAATTATAGAATCATAATATTTATAGAACTATGGAATTTTAATTTTATAATGGCCATTATAGATATCTTAATTTTTCACTCAAAACATAAATGCAACTTACATCTTAGCATGGTAGGCCCTGTAGTCCAAGTACTTGAAAGGCTGAGAGAGGTAGATTTCAAGTTCAAGGCCAGCTTGGGCAGCATAGGGAGTTCTGAGCTAACTGTGGCTACACAGCAATACATTGCCTCAGAAATCATCACCACAAAATGCAATTTACAGCATATTTGAAAAGGATATTTGAATTTTTCTAGATAAATAAATTAAGAACTTTTTTTTTTTTTTTGGTTTTTCATTTTCTGTTTTTCAAGGTAGGGTTTCACTCTAACCCAGGCTGACCTGGAATTCACTATGTAATCTCAGGGTGGCTAGAACTCATGGCAATCCTCCTACCTTTGCCTCCTGAATGCTGGGATTAAAGGCATGCGCCACCATGCCTGGCTAAGAACCTTTCCTTTTTGATTTAAAATTTTGAATCCTGTCTGAAATCTATTATAAGAATGTTAATATATTTATCTTTAGGAGATAAGAGCCACATTCAACAATGCATTTCCTCTTTTACAGAGCAATACAAATCAGGTTGAAACATTTTTGCACGTTTATGTTGTATGTGTTCATGTGTGTTTATATGTGTATGGGTACATGTGGAGGCAGATGTGGTACATGTTGGCATGAGCACATGGAGGCAAGAAGTCAATGTCAGGTATCTTCCTCAAAATCTCTGCACCTTATTCTCACTGAACCTGGATTTCACCAGTAAGATCTAGGGATTATCCTTTCTCCACCTCCTCTTTGCTGGCATTTTAGGTGTGTGCCACCATGCCTGACACTTTATATGGGCTTGAGGGAGTCAAGCTCACATTCTCATAGTTGCCCAACATATAGGTTACCCACTAATCAATATTCCCAGCATGTTTTATCCAACATAATTTTAAAAATACTCACTTTTAAGCTTTAATCTTTTGAAGATTCACTTTGGCAGTATACACTCATTTATTTATTGGGTGAAAGTTTTTGAGCAAATTTATGTCAGACATTAAGCTGGGAACTTGGAAAAAATATGGAGTAGATTTGGGCTTAGACTTTGTGGAATCTTTGTTCTAGTAATAATTTATGAAAACAAATTTCACAGGGTGAAAAGATGAAGCAATCAATTCACACCTGGACATAAACTTTTACTTTGCAAAACAAGAAGACACAAAACTTTTACTGCCTAAGAAACACTATTATTCTCATACTAACTGGTCATTAGAAAAGGTGATTTAAGGTTTCTTTTGACTTTTACAAACTAAAATTGCAGTGTTAATAATTCCTGACTGACTCATCCATAATCCACCTGAGGCAAGCACCAATCAGGATAGTGGTAGACTTTATGACCACAACCAAGAACAGTGAATATATTTTGTCTAAAAATGCCAATGAAGCTATCTTTTCATGGTTTTATAATAAATTTGAGAGAATTAAACAATTAGAGAACATCAGACTTAAAGGGAAAAAAATGAGGGATAAGGAAAGGGTGAGAGTGGATAAGAAAATATAACACAATTTGAAATATGTGAAAATGTCACAATGAAATCTCTTTCACTAAACAGTTACATAATAATAATAATACTTTAATCAGCCATGTCTTTAGTTTATATTTGTAAGATAAGATGATTGAATTAAACCAGATTAGCAGGACTGGAGAGATGGCTTAGTCGTTAAGGCACTTGCCTGCTATGCTAAAGGACCTAGGTTTGATTCCCCAAGACCCTAGTAAGCCAGATGCTCAAAGTGGTGCATGTGTCTGGAGTTTGTTTGCTGTGGCTAGAGGCCCTGGTGCGCCTATTGTCTTCCTCTTTCTGTCTCCTCTCTCTCACCCTCTTTTCTGCTTTTTCTCAAATAAATAAAAATACATATATATATAAAGCAGATCAGCAGGGCATGGTGGGTGCACGCCTTTAATCCCAGCACTTGGGAGGCAGAGGTAGGAGGATCACTGTGAGTTCAAGGCCACCCTGAGACTACATAGTGAATTCCAGGTCAGCCTGGACTAGAGTGAAACCCTACCTTGAAAAATCAAAAAAAAAAAAAAAAAAAAAAAAAAAAAAAAAAAAAAAAAAAAAAAAAAAAAAAAAAAGGAAACCAGCAAATGGATCCTTCCCTTAAACCTAAATGGAGAAATATAAATTGTGAATGAAATATAAGAAAACAAGACAAAATTATAGTGTATAAAATAAAATTAAGGGTTCAAATTCATCAGCCTTGAAAAGTGACCAAACTTTCCATATTTTATCAGCTGCTCCTTCATCTGCATACTGAGAACCAGCAATAACTACATACATTTTAATGTTATCTAATCAATTAAAAGACTGAATAATACAAATGTTGGCCCTCTCCCCAGTAACAAGGTCTGTTTACTGCCTGACTGCTGAACTGGCACATCATTTTTTCAATTTTCCAATATAGATTGGAACAGTGGATTTTGTTTCAGTCTAAAGCCTGCCAAATTTCTTACTCGAACATATGTATTGTTTTTTCCAATTCCTACAACTTTAGGCTTGGAATGAAACCTACCAGGGACTATTATGTATCTCCAAGTTACTGATTGTAGTGTGTGATGGCTCACCCTTGATGGACATGTGAGCCAATTCTTATTATAACTTTCTCTCTCTTTCTCTCTCTCTCTCTCTATCTCTGTCTCTGTCTCTCTCTCTCTCACACACACACACAGAGTTGGTTAAATTTCTCTGATGAACCATGCCTAATACAAATTTTGCAAGCATGCATATTTTTAATAGAAGAGAAAGTTAAAGATTAATTTACATTTTTTTGAGTTTCTAGAATTGGTTCAATAATCTTATTTGATTTAATGATGCTAATAAATCTTTCCTTTAGTAAAGTGAATATAAATGGTACCATTATGGAACATAGCATCTCACCATTGGATGCTCCTGAAAGAAACAAGACCTGTATGACTTGGCATGTAATACATTTGATATTTTTTGAAAATTAGCATCTATACATTGGCCAGTTTCTCCTAATGTTATTGGGAGCAACAAGGAAAGAAAAGAATGATCTCATATATAATTCAGAAGTTGCTACAAGTACCCTGAAGATGTACATTATCTCCTCTACTTACAGAAATGATACTGCTTAAAGTCAAACTCAGAATCTCAAATTGTAACTCAATGAATTATACTACATAATGTCCTCCAGGTTGATACATGTTGTTGAAAATTATATGACTGTCAGTGTTATGGCTGAAAAGTATTTCATCTTGCATATGGTACCACATTTTCTTTATTTCTCCATGGGTTGGGGGACAATTAGGCTGACACTATTTCTTGGCTACTGTGAATAGTGCTGTAATACATCATGTGGATGTCACAAACATACTGTTTTCATTTTTCTTATGCATATATATACATACATATATACACACACATATATATTACAAACACACACACACACACACACATATATATATATATATATATATATATATGTATAGCCTTAATTGAGTACTTATTCTCTAACTTAAACTATTTTAAGCTCAGACTAAGGTAGTGAATAATATAATATAATATAGTATAAACTCCTGCTCACAAAGAATAAAAAGGACTTCATCTCTTCCACAAATTATAGATGTACATTTATAATATACATTCATCTATTACTTAGAGTCAATTTTGTACATTTGTAAAGCTTTAGGGGATTAAAATATTTTCAATTTATCCTTGAAAATAAAAGTTTTAAATATAATATTATCTTTACCTTAGCTTTGGATATAATACTTTAAAAAATTGTCAATCTGCCATTCAGAATTTGGAAATTGACTGTCAAATAAATTAATTGCCAAAGATAAGCCCCATTGTCAAACCAATAAGAATTCTTCTGTCAGAAATTCTGACTTCCTTTATTTTTACTTTTCAACAAGTGTTCCATCTTTGTGACTAAATCCTACTTTGAAGTTTTAGGCCTAAGATGGATAATACATAAAACCTACCTTGAATTTGTCACTTATATGAAATAAAATCCAGCCACATTTCACATACTTTAACAATTCTCTCCCTTTTTCTTTGTCACAAAATGCCAGCAATTCAATGATTTATTTGGAAATATCTGGAAGTCAGAGGAAGTCTGCTCATTAAGCAAATTTTTCCATAACTACCCAATGACACAATATACCTGAATTTAGAACACCCCACAAGTGTCCAAACACTACATTTTCTACTTCGACTTTTGGTATAAAGTTTCACAGCTATTTAAAATCCCCTCTTTGCTGTCAGTTTAACCAGGAAACTAAAGCAAGAATCCAGGTATGTCAGATGCCTTTCTTTTGTAAAATGAAGAAGGACATTTTTGAAATAAACCTCTGAAACTAGAATATGCATGTGGCTGGTACCAGATAAGTGTTTATGCAGATTTTTTTTAAATAGTGAGAAAGAGAGAGAGAGAAAGAAAGGAAAGAAAGACAGAAGAAAGGAGAAAGAAAGAAAGAAAGAAAGAAAGAAAGAAAGAAAGAGAGAGAGAGAGAGAGAGAGAGAGAGAGAGAAAGAAAGAAAGAAAGAAAGAAAGAAAGAAAGAAAGAAAGAAAGAAAGAAAGAAAGAAAGATAGAATGGGCATGCCAGGGCCTCAAGTCATTGCAAAGGAACTCCAGATGCTTGTGTCACCTTGTGCATCTGGCTTTACATGGGCACTGGGGAATTGAGTCTGGGTCCTTCAGCTTTGCAGGCAAGTGCTAAGCCATCTCTCCAGGCCCAGATAATTTTTGAAAAAATATATACAATGAGGATAGACAGTAAAGAAACGGCTACCTTAGATGATGCCATCCATGTGGACCATTTGGAAATCCTTTATACTCCTGGGGGCATATACCTTGCTTTACAAGTTAAGCACTAAGTTGTGAAAGGTTAGAATGACATTTAAGCTGCAGTCTCTGCCCTGTCCAAGTTGATACTGTGCACTAAAAAGTAGGAAAATCAAGCCAAATTCAATGATCAGCTTGGGCCAGCAATGAAGTCTTTAGTCAACTTATTTACATCAGTACTATGCTATGTGGGGGGGGGGGTTATTGTTTTTTGTTTTACCCTTTTCTAGATATATAGATGATGATGCATAATGATTTAAGTCTGCTGAAGGCTAGAGATATAGAAGAATTTCATATTCAAAATTACAAGTTACACTTAAGTAGAATACATAAGACCAAAAGTTGCCACATAGTCAAGACCAGGGAAAGGTAGGATCTAATGTTTTAACAAGTTTTGCAGCAAAGAAAAATTTTGATTGAAAAAAACTAATTGAGATTATATATGCTTAGAGATATGAAAGGAGGAAATAAACTAGTTGACTGATGGTGAAGACTTTGGGAACATATAATGTTCATTGCTTCGAGTGTGTTTTTTGTACAGATTGAACTTAAATACCATCAGTTTACTTAGTGTGTTGTGAAATATTATGTTTATTTTCATATGATTTTTTTCTAAGAATTTAGAAAACATGCAGTTTGAACAAAATTGTATTCAAGCCAAGTGTGGTGGTACACACTTTTACATCCCAGCACTTGGCAGACTTAGGAAGAAGGACTGCAGTGGGTTCAAGGTCAGCCTAGGCTACAGAGTTAGTTCTAGATCAGTCTCAGTTAAAATGAGACCCTGACTTAAAAAATGTATTCCAATGTACTTTTGTTACAAATATAAGTATAAATAAATAAAGATGAGTTAGTGTATTTGCTACTTACTCATTGCTGCAAACAAATATCTGAACAGAAGAGGCTTAACAAAGGAAAAGGGTGAATTCAACTTACAGTTCTAGGGGATAGAATCTATCTTAGTATGGAAGGCAAGGCAGGCCCAAGAAGGCAACTGGCATCAATCACATAATCACATGGAAAAAAAGGATACAGAGAGACAGAAGAGAATGTGGGACCACCAATGCCAGCTCAAGACAACTGCCTGAAGCAAGACTCTATGTCCTAAAGGTTCCACACCTTTCACAAATAGCACCACCAGCTGGCGAGCAAGTGTTCAAACACATAAGTCTATGAGGATCATTTTACATGCAATCCTCCACTGCTGCCTTACAAACTAACATCAAAATAGTACATTGTTTAGATTTTATTGTTATGGGTGATGTTTATAATTAAGGCCTTTTGTAGTGATCACAAACAAAAACATGATTTGGGAAGACCTGATGCTATGGATTAATAGTCTCTAGCTAATAACATAACAAAATAGTGTAATAAAATAGAAAACGGTAAAGAAACTCATTTTGGTTGTATGACTGGTTTTGTTTGCTGGTGAAATGACTTGCCCATAAAGAACAAGTCAATATAAATAATAAACAGGATTCCTTCCAAGAGCTCTGAATGCATTTGAACACCAAGTATGGAAGACTTAAAACTCTCTGCATTCAGTACATGCATTTTATCAGCAATTGTAAATGTTAGATAGTGCTTAGATTAAATTTGAATTTGATATCGGTACAATGAATAAAAATATATACATTTTTATGTACCACACCATGATTCCTGTAACAAAGCATATTTAGTAGGCCAAAATTAGTGGGATAAGTCTCAACACAGAGGCCCCAAGTCCTCCATATAATATAAAGGAAACTACAAAATTAGATTTTGTGCCATAGTTGTTCCAAATGTATCAAGAAGCATCAATATTTAAACTCATGGCATATTTTTTAATCTTTTCCATTTGTTTGAGCAATAGCATTGTGTGTGTGTGTGTGTGTGTGAGAGAGAGAGAGAGAGAGAGATGGACAATGAGAAAAGTCTGTATATGTTGAGTTGGTAAGGAGAAATGTAAAGTTATAATTAATGATATGCCTAAACAGGAGAAATACAGGTTCTGTTAGTTATTTGTGATAATAAATCATCTCATTTCTCGTATGATGCACATAATTCATAGAACCATTCAAGTGAAGGAAGGATAAAATCATGAGTCCTAATAATGAAAACTTTCTTCTAGAAGTTACAAACCCCTACTATTAGCTAAAGAATGCTCTATTTACTAGTAGTTACTGAATACACTGGCTTACCAGTGAAGAATATCCAGATGAGTCTAGTGTAGCGATTTACCAGTGAGATGAATCTAGAAATGCACATGGCTAATAGCTCTCTAACCTGGCAACACACTTGTACTACACCTGAAACATAAAACACATTGAGTTGATGTGCATCCCTGATAGCTCCACATGTTCTCATCCAATGTGAGTAGCTAGAAATGCCACAGGTTATCAGGATCTGTGCTTATATTGCTTTAGGGTAAAAGAGGAAACAAGCTAGAAATGATGAAAATGCACCTTGGATAAAACCATATTCCTACTAAAAATTAGAATTGCTCTGAGACAAAAGGCTATTATTTATCAAGTTTTATAACATTAATATTGGAATTTAGTATAATTAAAATATGAAAAATGAAAGGAAAGGAAATCTGGAACTATCATTCATGCATCACATACATTGTATAGTGTTCTATTCTTTATTTAATCCTCCCAAAATACTATAAAGATTACATATTAATATCCCCACTTGACAAACACTAGAGCGAAGCCTCCGTGAGGCAATAACAAATTTTCCATAATAACATTTTAAGTAAGTAGATGAGAGAGATTGTGAACATTTGTCTTTTTCCCCTGCATTTATGAATAAGATATATATGACACAATAAGTGATGCCAACTATATAAATATATGGATGAGGGATTTAATGAATAATGTAGCAGATGATAAATTGTGGCACATATGTATTTAATTCCAAATGCCAAGGTCTGCAGAGAAAGCTATAGAATATTAATGGCACTTTAATCAATGAACATGATTATGATGTTAAGTTTAGGTGTCATTTTGTCTTGACTAAGAAATGTTCTGGGGGCTGGGGAAATGGCTTAATGGTTAGGGCATTTGACTGCGAAGCCTAAGGACCCTGGTTCGATTCCCCAGGACCCAGGTAAGCCAGATACACAAGGGGGCATATGTGTCTGGAGTTCGTTTGCAGTGGCTGGAAGCCCTGGCACACCCATTCTCTCTTTCTCTCTGCCTCTTCTTCTCCCTCTTTCTCAAATAAATAAAATAAATGAATAATAACTGGAAAAACACCATTCCTGAGTCTATTTGAAAATTGCCAGATTGGATTACCATTTGAATGGAGGACTGAAATATACCTATTGCCATCCTCAAAGTGGGTAGACAAAATCCAATCCTCAAAGACCCTTTCAGTAATAATTTGAGAAATAAATCTTCCATGGGAGCCACAGCATGTTCGAAGACGTTTATGACAATTTACTTTTGGCTGGACTTTACAGGGAGAAGAGCAGCCACAGACCTTAGAAATCAATATGTAATGGGTATTGATGGATGCTGATGTGATATGAGGTAAATTGTATCACTGAATTACCAGAAGCAAGGAGGGCACACACACTATAATGGACAGCAAAGCAAATCAAGTCAGACTCCTGAGGACCTAATGGCTTCGGTAATTTACCAAAATTTTCCAAGTGAAACAGAAACCCTGCTTACATGTTCATTTAATAGCTACATACAGAATAAATATAAGCCAAATGAACAAAAACCTTCACTCTAATCATACAAACAGAAATTCGTGGACTCATATCACTTCCTAACCATGAGACAATTTGAGGACCCAGAGATCCATGAATGAATGAGAGGGTTAGTCTCCTTGGGGAGGAGAATCACAGTGGACAAAAAATATTTAAACTGTTATCTTTCTCCCAGGTATTTTCAAAGGGACTTATGCATTATTTTATGAAAGTAATTGTACATAGAAGAAAATGAAATAATCAGACCTTTCAGGAAAGAATAACGCTTAACTGACAGTAACAGGAACCATGAAATGTCACCCTGGGCCACCACTCAGAATAGAGGTTTATGCAGGTCACACAACCAATGGAACTTTCTCTTCCCAGGAAAATAAAAGAACAAAAGCAAAATTATATGTCCAGAGTAATTGCAGAGAGGGATTGCACAGATCGATGTCACCTTCCCCTCAAGAACTTGAAAGAATCACGTATGGCCATTGTCATGACTCTCCTATTCAATTATTCTATTTGGCTTTTGAAGAAAGCAGAAGAGCCTTGGATACTGACAGGAATCTGTCATAAACATAAGTAACCAGTAAGCCCAAGCACAGCTGCTGTATCATTGTTAGTACAGATGAAAACATCCCATATCAACTATATAGCTACTGATACAGAGAAAATGTGTCCTCTAGACAGATTCATAAGGCTCAAAATGAGCAGCTTTCACCCTGCTGGAAAGGCTAGTGATATGCATTAGCTGTCTTACCTCAGGAGTTCTCTAGCTCTGATATAATGTGGTTCAAAATGGCATAGACTGGCTTTTCCTTTCACCAGATATCACACTAGATCACGCTGGCCCATTTTACTGATGACATCATGCTATTAAATATATATGAAGATATCATGATCTGTAGCCCAGGCTTACCTCAAACTCACTATTATATCCGAGGCTGCCCTTGAACTACCAATGATGCTTACACCTCCAGTGCCATAATGCTCGGATTATAGTCATGTATAACTCATGCTTTATGCAGTGCTAGAGAGCAAACCAAGGGTCTCAGATATGCTAGGCAACACTTGCCCAACTGAGCTACATGCTCAGCACATGTTGTTTTTGACTTATGATGTCCATGTCCTCAATTTATATAAAAATAGAGCTTTGCCATATGTTGAAGAGCAACTGTACAGATTGCCACCTAATATATCAAAAGGTGCTTTCAATGACTAATTAGAGAAATGCAAATCAAAACTACAGAGAAATATCACATTATTATCATTAGAATAGCCAATCAAGATAAAAACTAACAGTGCTTGAGCATTTCCAGGGTGGGTAAAAATTGGAAACCTTATGCATTGTTGATGGGAACATAAAACGACAGAGTAATTATGGAAAATCACATGGGAAGTTTTGGAAAAATTTTTAAATGAGAATTACTATAGAATCCAGCAATGATTTTTGTGAGTATATATTCAAAAGTATTGAAAGAAAAAAATTTCATACTCATCCATACTCAGCAATACTAAAAAAAAAAAAAAAGCTAAGAGATTAATGCAATGAAACATCCATCAGCACATGAATGGCAAAAGGGCATGTGCCTTGCAATACAATGAAATTTTATTCCACTTTTATAAAGGGAAATCTTGGGCTGGAAAGATGGTTCAGTGGATAAAGCTCTCACTGCACAAGTATGAGTCCCATAGCATAGAACATCAAAAAGACCATCTCAGGGGTCAAGGTGGGGACCAGCCTTAGAGGTTTTCCTCTGACTTCCATATGCTTGCCACAGCATCTGTTTACCTACACACACACACACACACACAAACAGAAAGTTCACTGAATTGCACTTTTTTAAAAGAGAAAAACCTTGCCACTTGCTACAATATGGGTGAACTTTGTAGCCATTATGCAAAATGAAATAAACCAGTAAAGAAAACTACTTTTATAAAATATCTGAAGCATCATAATATCAAAAGGATGTTTCCCAGGGCCTGAGGCTCATGAATGCGAAGCAAGAGGTTGTGAATATTTATTTTGGTGTCTTTCTTCATTACTCTGGTCAGTCCCTTTGATTTATCATACTTGGCCTCAATTTGCACTGCTTTCTGCTGTCTGTAAAGTGTTTGATTCACTATAAGGGGAGGGCAGGTCCCTGAAGAGAAGGACAGTGATTGTAAGTCCATGGTGGAAGATTCCAGTAGCAATAATACATACCACCCACTTCACTACCTGAAAAACTAGAAAGTGCAAGGATGGTCTTCTAAATGCACAGCAGGTTAGAGCTCTGTAGTGTTTTCCAGACATATTATATGCATCACAAAATAAAAGGTTGTGTGTGGCATGGCATGGTGACCAATCCCCTCCTGGGAGAAGCATGTGAATGAGGATCCCAAATAATAGAAGCAGGTATAGATCTGTGAGGAGATTTGTAACTGCCTTCCTCACAAATTTGTCTTCAGAAGATTAAAGGGCTTGCTTTCCCAAAAGAGCAAATTTTCAACTTGGGATATAAAGGTCACATTGAACTATAAGTTATGGCTGCTGTCTCGGTACTACGTAGATCATTGGTGCCAGTATAAGTGGGAGCTATTAAAAAGGAAAATCTAAAATAGATATTGGGAGAGTGAGGTTATGAGTATCAGCTGTGGTGTAAGGGGCTATACTTTTCCTCCCCAAAGTATTTTCTTAGGAAGAGAAGTTGATCAAAATCTTATAGGAATAGCTTGGCAAATATATGTAGAAGAGTGGATCCAGGGTCACATGAGAAGCTCTGTTAGCAATGGAGATGCATTATTCATTACCCGGGTGTAAGAAGTTGATAGTCTCAAGCTGTCATTCCTTAAGTGTCTGCTTCAGCTCTAGGTGTTCTTACCTAGGAACATGGCCTATTCGGCAAGCCCGATCTAGTTACTAAACAAAGTGAGAGTATAAAGGTGTAGATGATTTAGTTTAAGGAAATACTCACCAATTCCATTGGGCATTCCAAAGTTTGTTTAAACCCAGTACTTGCTATCAGGGGACCCACAATACTTTCTGTATTATTTTGCTATGATATTGGTGACTAAGAACCACACTTGACAGATGTAGCCAGGTTAGCCACCCGCCCCCCCAACACCACCACCAATACACACTGAATTTAGCAATGATAATGAAGGAGGAGAACTAAAATGAAAAAGAAAGAGAATAAAAGGAAAGAATAAAAAGAAAACTTGGACTGGAGATAATATTTGCACAGATAGTGAGAAAATCCTGCCATTTGTAATTAGCAGTTAGCATTCTTTCTGCTCCCATAACCATGATTGACAGGATTATGTTCATCTGGGTGAGCCTATTCTCTGCAGTTGACCTGAGATAAGACAGCATTGATAATAGGTGACCAGTACATTATGCAGAACAAAGGACAAAAAGTGATGATGCTCTTTCATGCAGATTGCATTCATGTGGAGGCCAAAGATCAAAGCCATGTGTTACTCTTGATTGCTCACCACTTTAGACTATGATACAGGGCCTCTCACTCAATCTTGTTCTCACCAATTGCACTGGACTACCTTTACAGGCACCCCAAGGAAATTATCCGGCCTCAGTCTACCCAGCACTAGGTTTACACGTGTATGCCTCCACACTGGGTATGTGAGATGGGTGCTGGGGATCTGAACTTGGGTTGTGTGGCTAGTGCTTTATTAACTGAGAAATCTCCCCAGCTTCAACACCACTTATTAATCTTTGTCTCAGTAATTTGAAATACCATCTTAATCATCAATTACGTTTGTCAATGATTTAGGCTACAGTTCTGTACTTAATTCTTGTCTAGTCATCAATTGATTCATGAATAATATTAATCTTTCATTTAGTTGTAACATTTAATTTTAATATCCAGTAATGCTAATATTCTTTTTATAGTTTTTCATTTTCAGTGTTTTAAAATTATATGCTTGTTTTCCCATAAAAAATCAGTATAAACTTGACTAACACCGTAAAATACCTTACATTTCATTGGAATTATATTGGGATTACTAATAAATTTCTGAGAGCAGCTCTCTTCTAATGCAAAGTTACCTTATCTGAGAGTAATACTTGTCTTTCTATTCAATAGTCTAGGTTTTTTGTTTTTTGTTTTTTTTTTTTCTTTTTTGGTTTTTCGAGGTAGGGTCTCACTCTAGCTCAGGCTGACCTGGAATTCACTATGTAGTCTCAGGGTGGCCTCCAACTCTCGGTGATCCTCCTACCTCTGCCTCCCGAGTGCTGGATTAAAGGCATGCACCATCACACCTGGAAATAGTCTAGTTTTGAATCCTCAAAAGTTATAAAATACTCTTCAAAGAAGTTTGTATGTTACTTGTCAAATTTATCCTGATGATTTTAATCTCTCATTTACTGTTGCAAATAAGGTCTTCTTACTCATTAAGTACTATTTATTATTTCTGTGTATGAAGATTATTGACATTTTATGCTAATATTTCATCATTTTATTGAATATTTTTATGATTTGAGTTAAAGTTATATCATAGATACTTTGAAAATTTCTTGATATATGAACATCATCTACACACAGAGGTACCTATATATTTCTCATTTGTTCTTAGGGATCTAATTGTATTATTTTTGTGTAACTGCACTCACTTCTAATACAAAGTTAAATAGTAGTGCACATACTGAGAATTTTTGTTTTTCTTATCTTAATGTAAATATTTCCAATGACTCCTAATTAAATAACTTGACAAGTACTGTCTTTAGGAGATATAAGCCTTTTCCAAGGTATGATAAAAACACCCATCTTCTCCCAAGATAGGGCATAGATGACAGACCAAAGGACTAGTATACCAAAACCAGTTTTGGTGAACCAATGTGTTTACTGGGGTTACTTACAGATAAGGGTGAAGGATTGCTTACAGGAACAATAGATGACTCAATGTCAGATGCATCACCCAAGAGCCCACCCCAGCATAGGTGATGAATCAAGGAAGCTGCGTCTGCATCTTTGATGCACACTGTACAACCTGCAGGCAGCGTGGCTGGTAAGAGAATCACTAGCACACTGCACCACTTGCAGGCAGCTCCATAGGTAGGAGAGTCTCATCTCCACGCAGTTGTTTCCCTTTATATACTTAGGGTGTATAAAGTATGTACATACACAATTATATACCCTTTCCCAGATTTGCTGACTTTCTGAGTCTTTGGAACTTTCTTTCCAAACTTCCTTCACAGGAAGGAATATTCATTTTCTAATTAACATTGGGGAATGGCTGTATTGTGACATTTAAGTTTTAGATCTCCAAGACTTGGCTTCCTAAATCAGAGCCTCTTTTCTCTTTTCAGAAAAAAGTATTCAGTTTTGGTGGAATCTGCTAATCTGCTTAGATAGATAGATGATAGATAGATAGATATTTTTTTCTTAATTCCCATGTCCATATAGTCTAACCTCCCTTTTTGATATATGTGTGTGCAAATGCATGTACAGGTATGTACACACATGTGTCCAAGTGCACATGGATACCAAAGGATATCCTCAGAGATTACTCCTCAGGAACTTCATCTATGTTTTTATGAGACTGAGTCTCTGGTACCTCTGAGTTACTCGTTCTACGAATTTGAATGTTTTGATTCCTCATATAAGTGAGATACATATTTTCCTTCTTGGCAATTATTTTATTTATCATGGTTGCATATTTAAAATATCCTGGATCATATATATTTTATTACATAGTTAAAATATAAGCATGTATTCATAATAACTAATTTAGCATTTTAATTAATTTATTCCCCAGTTGTTTTCTTAAATAATTTTATTCAAATACTATCTGCATCTTTAAAATTATTTATTTCATATTCCTTTTGTTTTCTTCCAAGAATGTTTTTTACATTTTTCATTCCAATTACAGTTATTTATTTCTTGATTTCTTGGTGCAAATGCTTTCTATGATTATTGAAAGGTTTTTTTGTTTGTTTGTTTTTGTTTTTGTTTTTGTTTTTTTGTTTTTTTGAGGTAGGGTGTCGCTCTAGCTCAGGCTGATCTGGAATTCACTCTGTATTCTCAGGGTGACCTCAAACTCACTGTGATCCTCCTACCTCTGCCTCCTGAGTGCTGGGATTAAAGGCGTGCACCACCACACCCAGTTTGAAAAGGTTTTTTTTTTTTATATAACTTCCAATTTTTAAGCTTTCAATTTAAATTTATATCTATGTTTAGAATATATCTTTATTTTTTGTTTAATTCAGAAGAACAGTTAACTGTAATTTGTAGTAATTTTTATAATTACAAGCATTTGTCTCTTTCATACAAAACTGTTTTCATATATGAAACTGATGAATTAGAAATTATGAATACTGCCAACATGTACATAAAGATCTAGGAATCAAATGTATGGAGCTAAACATTCCATTTAGACCAGACCCTATTTTATGCTATGTGAGAAAGAGAACCAGAGGATCAGACTAAGCTACCTCCCATTTTTGGACTTATAGGAAATGTGTGTATGTGTAATTTAAATTTTGAGTGAATTTTTAACATCACAATAGATATTTTTTAGTTATCATATGTTTGTATTTTTCATCTTCATATTCAGAAATCTTTCTGAAACTTCTGGGTCTGGCACATTATTTATTTCATGTAAGAGTACTACTTTTTTAATGCACATCTGTCATGTAATTTTTCATTTTTATTTTATTGCTGCTTCTTGTTCAGCAACATACTTGATCTCTTTTGTGGTACTGAGTTTAAAGAGGCATAGATAAAAACACATTATTTTTGTTCTAATAACTAGCATAATTTTGTCTACTTCACATCTCTCTTATGCCATGAAATTTATACAAAGATGTAATTTTAGTTTTGTTATGTTTTATGTTTATCTTAGATGGGTAAGAGAGGTCTGGGTCTATGACTCAGGTTAATACAGACAGATTCGTTTGTTTCATTACTTGATTCTCATCCTGAATATCATGATCTTAATCTGCTATGAAAGACAGGTCATTTTTATATTATCAGTTGTTTCTTGTCCAAATTCATATTTTTCATATACACAGGAAGATGTATTGAACAAGTCTTTTAGCTGTATCAGAAATAACTCTTGGGCCTGTTTATTCTGTATTTATTACAAATAGGTGCTTTATGATGTCAATTTGTAGCTATTGAAATAAAGCTTAGTAGTTAGTTTCCCCTATAATTTTGATCAAGACTCATATCCTATCTTTTCTGATAAGGATGTGCTTTGGATTTTTTGGCCATTTATGCTACATAATCTTTCTCTTTCACATACACTTTTAATATGTTGTAATATGTATGTTACTCTCCCCAATTTTCCATACAGTGGTAAGTTCCCTTTGACTTATGTTGTCATTAACTACAGATAGTAGTCTAACTGCCTTTTCTATGGTCACTCTATCACAAGGAATTCTCCAACAATAGTATTACTTTACCATAATAATGTTAATAAATTAAATTGTTATATGTTGTCCTAAAGATATTAAAACTATGTCTAAGAAAGTTGATAATTCAATAAAGTTGATGTAGATTTTGTAAGGAAAAATTGAGATTACTATCCATAATCTTCACTTGTATTTCAACTATTTTTCATTTTATATTTCAACATTCACATTCTTTCTCAATTTAAGGAAGCTAAATGTTTGTTCCCCCACAGAATCTTAATGGACTAAGTGTGGAACACAAGCATCCACATTAAAATATATATATAGTGGTACACACTTATAATTCCAGTCCTGAGGAGATGGAGAAAGAAGGATCTTTAAGGCTGGCTGGTCATATTAACAATCCAAATCAGTGAGTTTTTGAATTAGTATAAGACTCTGTCTCAAAAAATAATATAGAGAATGAAGAAAACACCTGACATTGACCTCAAACTTCCACACATAAGCTTCCATGCACACACAAAAACCACCGACACATGTACATGAAAAACAGTGAAAAAATATAGAATGATTCAGTTGTCCTTTGTTGTAGCCCTTTTTAAAAAATAATTATTAAACTTAAATTGAGGAGGACAGTGCAATAATTGGTATCTACTAGCTTTTTGTTTTGTTTTGGTTTGGTTTGATTTGATTTTTAGAGATAGAGTCTCACTCTAGCCAGGCTGACCTGGAATTCACTCTGTAGTCTCAGGGTGGCCTTGACTCATGGTGATCTTCCAACCTCTGCCTCCTGAGTTCTGGGATTAAGGGCATGTGCCACCATGCCCGGCAGGTGTCTAATAGTTTTAATGAAAGTTGAGCAACAATGGCTCTTTGAAACTGAATTTAAGAAACTTGGCCTGAATACAGCTTGGATTTTCCATGTAAAATATAATAATTAAGGAAGACATGTTCAATTAAATATAAGGAGCAACTTCTGACAGTCCAGAGTTTGAACCCTGTTTTCATCTGAGGAAAATTCAAAGCTTCTCTTCCACGGGGGGGAAAAACAGCCCAATAATCTCTCAAAGTGGCTGAGATTGATTGTTATATAATCAATGTAGCAGACTAATTGGTTTATTTTGAAATTATTTTGTGGAATCAGGCTAGAACCTAGGGTCTCATGCATGCCAGGCAAGAGCTGTGCCAATTAATTGCATGTTTAGCTTTTATTACTTTGTTCTTCCTATTTTTGTTAATATTTAAATCAGCACTCAGTTGTTCTTGAAGATATTTCTTTGAGAAATTGGAAAATTATATAGATATATATTCTTATATTAAACATTTTTATTTGAAAATAGATTTCTATATGATAAAAGTTCAATGCAATCACAATGCAATCATAGTTTTCTTTGCATGTACAGAAAAAAAAATCAAAATTCTCTCAATTATTTCTCTCCCAAAGTCATATCTTCTAATTTAGTATTAGCTATGAAGGTTGCTTGGTGTTTGTTTTCACTGCTTCAGAAGAGGAATGGTTTATCAATCTTTATTATATTTACATAATACCCTAGTAATCTAATTCAATGCCTACATAAGACTTAATGAAAAAAAAACATTTTCTGGTAGGCAAGCATGTTGTACAAGTTAACATAATCAAAATCTGTCATTTAAAAAAATTGACAGCAGTGTTTTATACACACGTGCAGAATGAAGGATCTTTATATGAATTGTTGAGGACAAAATGAAATAGAATATCAGCAAGTTCTGGAAGGTCATTGATGCAAACCTCATGCAGGTTAACATTTTACAGGAACAATGTATGTGAGAGTGACAGTGTACATATGAAGAGGCAAAATACCAGAGATAACTTCTTAAAATTATTTTTTAATGTTCATTTATTTATTTGAGAGAGAGAGAGAGAATGGGTGCATCAGGGCCTCTAGCCATTGCAATGAATAAACTCCAGACCCATGTGCCACTTTGTGAGTATGGCTTTAGGTGGGTACTGGAGAATCAAACCTGAATCCTTAGGCTTTGCAGGCAAGTGCCTTAACTGCTGAGCAATCTCTTCAGCCACACAAGGAATAACTTTTATCACTACTTCATTTTATAGTGATGAATCTATACTTAATATACACAATTCACTCCCTAAATATATACTCTATTCTCTCCTGAAAGGCACTGATCTATTCATGAAGGTTGAAACACCATAAAGTAGTTATCTCTTTAATTTTCCATTATCTCTCAATACTGTTATATGGAGAATCCATTTTCAACATGACTTTTGGTGAATGAAAACCATTTCTAACCTATAGCAAACAGAAACCTTATTTATGACATCATTTCATTTTATCATTCAAGCACACTGACTGTACAATACCGAGTCATTATATTGAAAATGAATCATAATACACATTATTTTTCTGGTTTGGATTATAAACAGCTAAACTATATTACAGCATTCAATTAACCTTTCTTGTCCCCATCCCCCTAATCTTATGAGAACAATTAAAATACTTAAAAATGGGCTGGAGAGATGCCTTAGGGGTTAAAGTGCTTTCCTGCAAAGCCTAAGAATGCATGTTCAAATTTCCAGGTCCCATGTAAGCTAGACACAAAGCATGCAATGTGACACAAGTGCCAAAAGGGTGTGCACAAATATGTTCATTCACAGTGGCTCAAAGGCCCTGATGTGCCTATTCTCTCTTTCTCTCTCTTTGTTTCTCTCTCTTTCTCTCTCTCTCTCTCTCTGACTCTTTCTCTCTCTGTGCTCTCTGAAAAATAAAATCATAGGGCTGGAGAGATGGCTTAGCAGTTAAGGCACTTGCCCGCAAAGACAAATGACCTCAGTTCAATTCCCCAGGACCCATGTAAGCCAGACGCACAATGTGGTGTATGCATCTGGAGTTTGTTTGCAGTGGCTGGAGGCCCTGGCGCACCTATTCTCTCTCTCTCTCTTTCTGCCTCTTTCTGTCTCTCAAATAAATAAATGAAAATATTTAAAAATAAAATCATAAAAGTGCTTTAAAACATACTTAAATCACCTAAGTATGGATGGTAGTGTTAGCAGTAATGATGTTGAGAAATGGTGAGATGAAAGGATTTATTGTTTTAATTTGTTCTGTGAGTTTATGTTGACCTGTCTATTGTTACTGTTAAATGGGCACAAAATTAAGAAGGCTGTTTCTTTCCTAAGGAGCTTTTCTTAAGAGAAGTGGTATATGCAAAGAGCTTACTATGATGCTTGTTAACACAGAGAGTGATCAGTTCCAAGTTATTGATATGTTAGGAGGCTTCAAGAAGGAAGACGGTGACAATAGATTTGTGAAATCCACCATCAGGAAAGACAAGATTTATTTTTACTAATGCAGGTGTGATATAGGAAAATGAATTTCTAGAATTATTTCTTTAGTCTCCTTATATTTATTCTGCTTTGTAAGGCTTCTTTCATGTAAGGAAAAATGTAATTTTATAATGGTGGCATTTTAAAGTCAAGGTCATTTCTTTCTTGGTATAACTGGAATAAAGAAAATTTAAAGATCTGGCTCATTCCTGGAAAAAATTATTTCATATGCTTAAATGACAGAACTCTACTAACTAGCTTCCTCCTCTGATTCCATTTAAGGGAGCATGAATAGCTAAGAGAGTGTCTACATCACTACTCGTCCTAACAATAAGGTACTTTCTATGCATGATATCTATTTTTGTATGCTTAGAGCTCCCCATCACCACTAATGAAGCATTGTACTTATATGTAAACATCTACATTTTCAGCCTCCTTCATTCAGCGACAGTGAAAAGTTTCATAATTGTCTGTCATAGCACTTTTTCTTGCATGCATGCTCTTGTTTAAAAGTCCCTTTAGGCCCATAATGGCTATATTCCTGCAATGTAATGTTTCATGGGTATATAAAATTTAAAAATTTAGTCCTTGAAAATTGTCTGTGATATCATTGCACCAGTCTTATTGATGCCTTCATTAAAAGCATATTCTATGCAACTGATTTGACTCATTATAAAATCCAAGTTAGATTGTTCCACAAGAAATTATCCCAAGTTGTTCAGAGTAAACCTTAAATCTCCCTATTTTTCTGCTACATTTTAGTGGCTACTAGGAGCACAGAGCCAGCTGGAAACATACTGACCATGTGAACCATGTGAACTGGGAGCCATTACTCAGGAAAGGCTTTGGCTTGGCATGGGTGGACTGTGAGTGTGTGCATATGGGTTTGTCAGGATTTTCAGGTGGGAGGACAATAGTGTCATAGAGGAAGAGGAAAGGTTCTTTTATGGAAGTAGCAGACAATGAAATAACCTTCTCTTATCCTTGAATGTTCTAAAAACTTATAGGCAACAAATCATGCAACATAGAATTGTGACTATAGCTTGACAGTACAAATCAATTTGTATTTATGGAACAATTTGTTCAAAAGTTTAAAAGCATAAAAGACTCACCAGAATAATTCTAAGTAAGCACATACATTTATATAATATGAATCTTAAAAAAAGCAACATAAATGTCAGGCAATGGGATTGTTATTTCTCAATTTTGAAGAAAATGCATTTCTAGACTGACCACATCACTGACAGACAAGCACTATCTAGTCCACAGTACAGGTGTGCTAGGTGTGCTGACCATGGTGAGACCCATTCTTCTCAGGTATCCTTATGACTTTATACACTGTCTTTCCCGGCAAATTGAGAATAGACATAACAGCTTATGTCACTCTTCATTAAATAATGTAGATGTTATCTATCTTTGTCTTAAGCAAGGGTTCTACATCATAGCCCAGATTGAACTCAAACTTGTTTTCATCATGCTGCAGACTTCTGGGTGCTGGAATTATAGACTTGGGCTACTATACTAGGTTTACAGAGATAGATAGGAAAGAGAACAGTACTTATGGGAACTGGATCACAGAATTATGGAAAATGGTAATTCCCATGAGATGCCATCTGTAAGCTACAGAACTAGGGAAGCCAGTGATGTGATTCAATATAAATCCAAAGGTCTGAAAACCAAGGGCATCTATGCTATAACTGTCAATCAGAGACCAAAAGCATGGGAAACTTGCAACTATCCTGGAGTTCAGTCGCTGGTGTACTTAGAAGCTTGATTGGTGAACACAGTAGATGGATGCACCAGCTTCTGAGAAGAGGGTGGACAGTTGTGTTCTCTGCTTCATCTATTGTGTGTCCTTAGTGGATTTAATGATATCCAACCACACTTGGGAGGGCACATCATTTTTATTTAATGTACTGATTCAAAAGATAATTTAATCTAGAGACACTCTCGCCATCATTCATAGGGAAAATGCATAAGGAACTCTCTACATATCCCTTACACTAGTTTAAATGGACTAATATTAGCAATGTCAAGTGTATATCACTTTAACTTGGCACACAAACACATTTCCATACTTTATATTCATATTTCCAAATAGTTACAATAATAAGGATAAATTCCACATATAAGGAGACAGTATCATGTGAACCACCAGAAACCCACTTATCCTTTCCATGAAAAGTGAACGTGAATGCATGATGATATTTGATCTTCTCCTGATATTTTAAATAATAAGATGTAAAATTAACAATACTCAAATTCTGTCATCAAGTCATTAACATTTACTTTGTCATTTAAATAAAAGAAAAATGAGTACAATTACATTAATTAAGTATATGTAGATGTACACATAAATGTCTTCTTAATTAAAACATGATAGAAAAACTCATGATCATTACAATCCTCATATACTGATGATAGCTCCTATTTACAACTTCATTCTTTTACTACCTACTTGTATATTCTGTCTCCATTCAGTAAATACAATTGGTAATAATTCTTTATTTGACAAGGTGAGATGCACCTCCATTTTCTTTTTTTAAATATTTTGTTAAGAATTTCAATAAATAAACACAGTGCAATTTGTTCGTATTCCCTTATTATTATTATCCTTTATCTCCCTCCCCACCCTCTAATCTATTGAACACCCTTAACTTTCCAAGTAGTCTTTCTTCTGTTTTGATGTCTCATACTTTTTGTCCTCATCTGTCCTCAATATCAAAAAGTTGATGGGCTCAGAATTTTGCAGGTACTGTGGGAGTAATGACAACTACTGTGAGATTATGAATGCACCAGTCTTTTCATGTCTGGATGACAGTTACCACAAAGTACTCATTTCCATCCTATGGCTCTTACATTCTTTCCAATTTCTCTTCTGCAATGCTCCCAGAGCCTTGGAGGCCAGGACAAATATGTCTCATTTAATGATGAGCTCTCAAAATCCTATTATTTTCAGTTTGGATGAGTTTTGTATCTCCTCAGTGTCTACCCTTACCTCTGCAGAGAAGCTTCTCTGTTTAGCAGTGGATGGTGTGATAGAGATGACATGTCCAGTGCTAAGCACTAGGCTTCCTCTTCTTCTCATTACCTTGTTGTGTCTTGGGTTTCCCCAGTATTCACCATCACCTATAGAAAGAAGCTTCCTCTAACCAAAAGTGAGAACAAAATTAATCAATGGTCATAAACATACACATTTAGAAGGCATTTTGATGGACTCAACATATCCATTTAGCCAAAGAATAGTTACGCCTCTTTTTCTATCAAATAATCTTGGCTATCATAAGACATGGTAATATTAATGTATGTTTTTAAAGGAATTTCTTATAATTCAGACATATTCTCTTTCATACATTCATTATGGAGTGATGTAATTTCACCTTGGTTGTGTAGATCAATTGTAAATTTTCTGTTGGCTCAAAGCAAAAGGAATCCAGAGTATCTTGGTGACACTTCAGAGCAATCAATGTTGTGTTCTTTGAGAGAAGAAAGTTTCCCACTTGAGCTAGAAATTCTAACCCTTCAGAACTCATAATGTTAAGAAGGGTATCTTGATGTTCTTCTACTGCTATGGGGTATTGTGATAGTTTGAAAGTATGTCCCACCATAGACTCTGGTGTTTTATTAAATCTTGTAACTTGTATTTTCAGCTGCCTGGCTGGAAGAGGTGTCACTGGGCACTGATACTGAGGTCCTGTCCTAAACATGGGAGCAGATTGAATTTTCAGCCTAAAGGCATGCAGAGAGGTAAGAGCTCTTCCTGGGTCCTTGCTATTCGCTAGCTTTTGTGCTTGCTTGTGGTGCTGGCTTGTGGTGGGTTCTCTCTGCTTGGATAGGTGAAAGGGGCCAGCCTCTTCCACCATTATGGAACTTCCCCTGGATCTGTAAGCTGAAATAAACCCTTATTACTATAAATTGTGCCTAGTTTGAATGTCATCCCAGCAACACGAAGCTGACTACAATATATACCTAGTAAATAATGGAAATTATTATAGTACTAGAAGCTGAAATCTGTGATCATGATGCCAGTAGATGTAGGGTCGGGGTGGGGCCAAGTCCCTTTGCTTTGAAGATTGTGCCTTACTATGTGTATCATCTAGATGGGATGAACACTGTCTTAACATGGCGGGAGGGCCTAGCTAGGTTCTCTTGATCTCTTTGATGAGGTCACCAATCTGTTCCCAAGCAATATACCTTAAGATTTTCATATTGCGGCTGAATTTCAAGCATTAAGTTTAGAAAGAACACAGACTTCAAAACCAAATGAAAACAAAACCTAAGGTATTGCTATTGATCGATTACCATTTCCCATTATGATACTGTTGTATCTACACCTATGAATCCCAGCTATGAGTGAATCAGCATCATATATTGGAAGCTGGTGCTGAGCTCACTGGTAAACTTTTCACAAGCCCTGCAAGGTATTCTTCCCTAATTGGCACTATCCTGTGTTCTACCAAGCCAAATGCTTCCAAAAGATAGACAATGTGGTAAGATCAATGGAATTCTTTGAACATTAGGCCCATTGTCAGATTTATGTTTCTATGAGGCAAGCTCCATCATCAGAAATAATGCTCCATCAGAGGGACTGTGTGCAGGAAAGTCAAGTACACCTGCATAGAAATTTTCTATTTCAGTGTTCCTTCCATGATAGAAGCAGTCAAATATAAGTCACAAGGTAAGTGTTGATCCTCATGAGAGATGGTTCCATATTGGATTATCAGTGTACATCAGCCTTGATAAATGAGAGTTTGTGTTACTAAGTGCATGTATAATCTTCATCTCTTCCCATGACCTTTTTGTTCATGAGCCCACAGGGCAATGGCAGCAGTGGCTTAACAAGAGGCTGACTATATCCATAAAAAGGAGGAAAGTGTTTCTTTCAGGCCTATGCTTTTCAGAGGAAGTTTCATCACAATAGAGAAAAGCATGGCAATATAAGTATCCAGGGCATTACACCTGGGCAAAACCAGTCTGACTAAGCTAGCTCTGAAAACACAGTGGACCAAACCTCATGTCCTGGTCCTACTAGCGCATGATCTCCAGCAAGTTTACACCTCCCAAAGGGTCCATCAGCTGGGGACTAAGTAGAGAGCTTACTCCCAAGCACTAGGCTACAAGGGGAATTTACAAACCACCACAGCCCATGAGGCTACAAGCTAAAAGGAGAGAGAAGTACAACAGTGGAGGTTACCATGTCTACTTGGGCTTCTTCATATATTGCTAATAACAAATTGCATATAATGGTTTGTTTGTGCTGCTGTAACAGAATCAAGAGTGGTCAATTTACAGATAACAGAAATGTATTTCTTAAGTGTTCTGGGGGCTAAGACCTTCAAGATAAGACAGTGCTTACTCTGTCACTTCTCCTTTACATGTCCTGGATGAAACTTTTCCAAACCTTTACATTCTTCTTCCCTTTGGGCTAAAAAGTATTTAAATAATTTATCATTACTCACCATTAGCAGTTGAGAGAAGTCATGAAGCACCCTAAGAATTTTTGGCTAAAAGTTTATTTTTACCATCACCCTGCTGGATTCTTCTCATCTCTGCTTTACAAAAAATCCAACAACATGGATGTAATTCAAACAAATTCATTCTCAATCTGTAATGAGGATGGTGTAGCAGAAAGCTTCACGTTGCTGGAATGAACTTCCGAACCAGACACATTTATGGAGGAAGGGATTTATTGAAGCTTACAGATAGAAGGGAAGTTCCATAATGGCAGAAGAAGCTGAGAGAGACAGAGAGACACACAGAGAGAAGCAACCACCACCAGCACCAGCAGGCCCACTTCTGGAACTCCAGACAAAGCTCCAGTCTTTAGACTGGAATTCAAAATCCACCTCCGCAACTTAGGGCTGGATCTTAGGATCTACCCACACTTCTTGGCACTTCCTCCATCCACGTGGCTGGAGATCTAAATTAAAAGCTTTAATAAACTCCTGAGTCAATTGGAGAACATCTGTTCAAACCACCACAAATGGTTTATTTGTTAGATACTAATACCTATTCCTCATTTCGATCTGAGCTGTCATCAAAATAGCCTCCACTATCGTTAGTCTCTGAGCTGTCTCTTATACCCCTCTCTCTCTACCACCCTGACAAAATGCAACAGGAGATCTAATCAACTTGGCCCTTTTCCTGAGAACCAGCCCATACCTCAACAAACCCCTCTCTGTGTTTTCATTCCCTCCCCTTCTCTCTTCCCTTCCTACTCCCTCACCTTCTGAGTCCTGTCATACTTGCCCCCTGCCTTTCCCCAGTGGTGCCACTGGGCATGCAATCTGAAATTGCTCCATCTGGTAATCCATGCCATATATATATATTGGTTTTTCAAGGTAGGGAATCACTCTAGCCCAGGCTGACCTGGAATTAACTATGTAGTCTCAGGGTGGCCTTGAACTCATGGCGATCCTCTTACCTCTGCCTCCCAAGTGCTGGGATTAAAGGCGTGCACCACCACGTCCGGCCCATGCCATATTTTTGCTAACACCAGCAATCAGCTTCTGTAGGCTGATTCTGAGCCGTTCACCCATTTGGATTTCCAGGTTCCTCGCGCCTCACCACTTTACTGAAACCCCTGCTCTGAGCTGCAAATAAAATAGATTCCTATATACCAAGTAAAGGTGTGTCTCAGTCCTCTGTCAGAATAACCAAAGCTTGTCTAAGAAGAATAAAGCTTTCCCTGTAGTTCTTCCATTTGGAGCCCTCACCAGAATCACCCTTAATACCCCATTTATGGAAATCTAGGCTTTCCCCAGCATTACTTCAAAATTGCTACATTCTCAATCCATTACCTAGTTCCCATGCTGCATCCATATTTCTGGGTATTTGCAATAACAATATCCTAATCTACTGATGACAGTCTTGTCCTACTATGAGCTGCTTTAACATAATTCCACAGATTGGATAATGTGGGGACAATTAGGATTTATTTTCTCAAGGTCCTGGAAGCTTGAATGTCCCAGATCGATTTACTAGCAAATTAGTTGTCTGTTGAATGCTGCTGTAGACTTCTTGGTGATGAAAGGATGAAGGGTAAGCAAGCAAGTGGACTGTGAAGTCTCCTTAATGTTATTCACAGAGGCAAAGCCCTGCTAGCCAAATCTTGCCTAAAAGGGCCTAGCAACTGATGGTGATCACATTGACCACACCTGAATGATGGATTCAAACCACAGTCAGTGTTTTTCTTTCATGTAACTACTTCCATAAGGGCATAATTACAAGGGGATTTCAATTACAATTAATGGCTGAAGAACCATTATGAAAATATTTGCTTAAATTAGTATTAATGAATGACAGGGTTTCATTAATGAACAAAGAAAAACAAATTGATCAATTTTTCAAATACCAGATTTAACTGCAGCAAGCCAAGGAATTTATAATGCATTATTCAAAACACAGTAAAAATAATCCCCATAAATTATCTACTGCTAATGTAATAAAGTGATAATCTGTTTTCATTTAGACAAGCCCCTGTTTTCAAGATTTGGTACAAAGAAAAGTCCTTTGGATAATATCTTAAAGATGCAAATGAACATTTGTAAAATGTTTACTTCACAGATTAAATCTGGTAACACCCACCATCGAAGGTATGCATTGAATAATACATTCATTGTACCTCCAAATAATATTTACTTTAGATGAATCAATCACATCTATATTATCTTCTTCTCTTTACCATTATATTATCCTCAGTTAATATTTATCTGTTCATCAATTCAACTCAAATGTAGACATGAATAGTTATGAGTACTCAAAAACATTTCTCACAATTATTTTCATTGTTCAAAGCCATTAATTTTAGGACCAGGCATGGTAGAACACACTTGTAATCACAGCACTTGGGATACAGAAGCTGGTGGAAGCACCACTCATTTGAACACAACCTGTTCTACATAACTTGTTACCGAGAAGTCAGGGATACATAGTAAGACCTTGTCTTCAACAAAACAAAGTAATTTTATTGTCCTCAATACTGGTAGTGTTAGAACTTCATGATGCCTAATATATGTCTTGTAAAATAATAGTATTTTTCATTTTAAATGATCTCATTATAACTATTTTTAAAGATTTGTAAAGTAATTAGAAAATTGTTATTCTTTACTTGAATCAGAAGAAAGTTTAGTAAATGAATGTATTCCTTTGGGCCATAATTAATTGGTATGATAGTCAGTGTATATTGCAAATATTTTTTCTTTTATTAACCTCAACTATTATTATAGGAATCTCAAATGCAACTTAACTTACATTGTGGAAAAACATTACAAGGGATGGAAAACCTATTCAGTACCTGCATTCAAAAGTAAAGTAAAATAAAAAATAAAAAGCCAATTGGTGATTAAGAGATTGATTCAACAGTATGTGATAGATGGTTTTCTTACCAAAGTTAACATTGTCCCCCACCAAGAATTCCATAACTTAAACCCAAAACAGTTAAGAGCATATTAAAATATAAAATATTTCATGACACTACCACCAATGTAATAATTACTAACTTATTAGGACCAAGAATGCTATTGGCTCCTAAGGCATTAGAGACATGATCTTCACTATGAAAATTCTAAGAAAAAAAGTTAGAATTAACTATTGTTACACTCATATTAATGATAACTGTGAAGATCTATGTGGGAAATGAATGAACATACTAATAAAGATGAGGTGAAAGGTAAAATTTAGCATTAAGTTCAGTTATGTAGAAGGCTTAATTGGGAGTGGTCAAGCAGAAAGGAGAGGAAGAATTTCTTGGAGTATAAAGAGACTCCTTATAGAAAGTACCTTTAGAGTTGTTTAACAGTTTGTGTAAAGACACATCTGTTTCCTTAAAACAGAAATTATTAGGCTAATCTCTGCAAATGTTCTAAGTCCATACATGAAATTACCAAAGAAACATTAACTATAGATATAGTTATAGTTTTATAAATTGCTATCTAGTTTGTGCTTTCCAACAGTCCCATCTAAGGTGGCAAATTTTTCATTATTTTCCTTCATTATAAAGAAAAAGGGTTACAGTTCCTAAGCCCTCATTCCTTACATTTAACATTCTATCTCAATGTTTGATAATATTTTATATTTATTGCATAAGATTTTTATATTTATACATATTGTCCAACTACCAAACCTGACATGAGGAAAATCCAGTATTCTGTGGGTCCAGTGGATCAACAAATGCTAACATGAGAGGTTCCTGGTGAAGCAATTAAATGAAAATCTGGAAAAATTGCTCAAATGAGATTGTGAGTGAGCACAGACTGCTGCCTCATTTCTTTAACCAGAACCTACATATTGTACACAAGATCCACTGGCTTCAGAGTTGCAATTAACAAGTAACCTAGACTGTACTCTTAAGAGATGCTAATGAAATAGAAAGCAATTGGCTGTATGGATATGTGCATATGTGTATTTTTTATGTAGGTGTATGGAGATGTTTGAATCATTAAGGTTGTCATATTCTGCTCATTGGTCAACAACAATTTCAGGCTAGAATGTGTAATAAAGAGGATTTAGTGGTAGAGGGCATGTAAGACATGAAGAGGTGAAAAGTATAAAGATGATGCTATAAACAGGAATATCCAACATGGTATGATAAACAGTCATGGGAAGTAGGGAAAAATGTCTGGAATGCTGAAGTTCTTCTCATGTTTGAAGCAAAACATGGGCATTTTTTAAGTTTTAAAAAGTGATAGAAAAAATGAGCTTATGTATAGGGTTTTAAAAATATTTATTTATTTGAGAGAGACAGAGGGAGAGAGAGAGAAGCAGAGAGAGAGAGAGAGAGAGAGGGAGAATGGGCAAACCAGGGTCTCCAGCTACTGCAAATGAACTCCAGATACATGTGCCACTTTGTACGTCTGGCTTACATGGGTACTGGAGAATTGAACTGAGGTCCATTGGCTTTGCAAGCAAGTGCCTTAACTGCTAAGCCATCTCTCCAGCCCAATGTATATAGAATTTTATAAGTAAAATTTAAAAAAAACTTTATTAAATATTATGTAATTCCCTCCCACCACCATCCTTTTTCTCCCTTCCCAGAACACTCTCCACTGAACCCCAACTTTTTGCCACTATTATCTCTTCTATGTTAATATGTCCCATCTCTATTATCCTTGACAACCTGCTGGTAGGACAAATATTAATAAAAATTTATGCAGATAATGACAGCTGATATGAGATCATGAATAGGACCAGTTTATGTCTGGTAGACAGTGTTCCAAAGTGCTCCTCCTCATGTTTTGGCTCTTACATTCTTTCTGCTACTTCTTCTACCATAGTCCCCGAGCCATTGGAGGGTGAGAACAGATGTCTCATCAAGTGCTAAACACACGACTGTCACTTCTTCTCAGCACTTTGATGAGATTTTCATCTACCCAACATTCACTGCCATCTGAAAGACAGATTTCTCTAACAAAATGTGAGAGAAGCACTAATATATGGAGATAAACACAAGTATCTAGAGGATAATTTGGTAGGCATTATCTTATATGAAGATTTATAGAGAATCTGGTGGGCATAATATATACAAGTAACCAAACAGCAGTAGTAACTTCCCCACATCTTCTTAGCCATAGGCATTTGATGAGGTTTTCATAGTAAGGCATGAATTTCTTCCTATGGAGTAGGCCTGAAATTGAATTAGAAAGTAGCTGGTTACCCCTCTAACAGACACACCACTATTGCACAACTAAGCACATCCTGACTGAACAACTGTGTTGTTTAAGAGCCCACAGCTGGTTAATGCCATCATTGATGACTTTTCTCCTCAAGCAGCCTATGTAACACTTTGAAGCACTTGTGGCCTCCAATCAGCAGGAAGAAGGCTGCCAGCTCAGTTCTAGCTTGATTTCTCAGTGTCCTGAAATCAAAGAAGATGTGTCTTCAGGAATAGGGCCTTTAATAGAAGATATTTCAATTTTTATTTATTTTCAAGGAGAGATAGAGCTAGAAAAATACAGAGACACAAAGAGAGTGTGGATGGGTACACCAGGACCTTCTGCCACTGCTAATGAACATGAGCTACTTTGTGCATCTGGCTTTATGTCGTACTAGGGAATCCATCCCAGGCCAGCAGACTTTTCAAGCAAGCACCTTAACCACTTAGCCATATCACCAGCCCAGCAGGGTCTTAAATTCATTGTTCTTTTACACAACAAAGAGTCTAGGATAAACCGTGGTTTTCCCAACCCTGGCACTGAAATTCTCTTGTGGCAACCTATGACTTCTGGAAACAGCATTTATTTTCCAAAGTGTTGCTTCTACTCAAACTCTCTTTTTTAAACCTTAAGTTTTTTTTTTTTTTTTTTTCGAGGTAGGGTCTCCCCCTGGTCCAGGCTGACCTGGAATTAACTATGTAGTCTCAGGGTGGCCTTGAACTCTCGGCGATCCTCCTACTTCTGCCTCCCAAGTGCTGGGATTAAAGGCGTGCACCACCACGCCCGGCAACCTTAAGTATTTTTAAATTAGCTAACAGAGAATTAGATTTCATTATGGCTTATTTATTACAGCTTTAGTTTTGATTAAACCTCATCTTATCCCTCCTCTCCTCCATACACCTCTGCTGACCCTGCTTAGACCATTATACCCCCAGCATTCCTCTTCACTTATTTACTATCCCCTTTATGTAATCTCTCCCTTCACTTACTTCCCTCACCTGCCTTCCTTGTGATGCCTTTTAGCTTCCCAACCTGTCTAGGTTTTAACAGATAAGAATAACCAATAAAGTGCAAAAAAATGCAAACAGAAGAGAGACTCTAAATAACAGAAGATAGGACTCAAGGATAATCCATAAATATACTTATCAATGAGATGTACTAAAAGCGTTCAAATGTTTTAAATAAAGGAATGTCATGTGCTATAACATTAAAATTTCAAAATTTGGCAGAATTGAAGCAAATATTAATATCAAAAGAAAAAAGTAAAAACAAAATAAAATATGAAAAAATAAACCATAATTTTCAAAAGGAAACTCAGATAAACATTTTGTTATGTGATGAATAAAATATGAAGTAAAAATATTATAAAGGACAAAGAAGGAGAGTGTGTTCTGCTCAAAGAAACCATAGATCAAGGAGTTAAAACAATTGTGAATCTATAGCACATACTTAAAGTATATACTCATCTGACAGAATTATGGTGATAACTAAATAAGTGAGCAGTTGCAACAGATTAAGGAGACAAAATTAAATAAATATATAAAATACAATATTGCTGAATCCTAATAAATATGTATCATCAATACAATTAATAATGCCATAGGATATTTTATAACACAGGCACATTCTTAATACCCATAAGTAGTGGTGCACATACTTTCTTTAAGTATATTGGAACATTTAAATTAGACTATGCTTAAGTGAACTTGAAATAATCAACAATATTTTATCATATATTAACTGATTATAATGCAAAATGCTATAATCATAAAAAATAAAGGAAAGATTCCTGTCTTCTGCTGAGGATGAAGAAAATTAAAAAGGATGTTATTCACATGTGAAAATGCTATGCAATAAGAAAACTCACACCTTCTCTTGAACTGGTTAGAACTCTGCTGACAAGGGACAAATAAACTGAAATCTACAGACAGACAGCTCCAAGGAGAGATGGGTTGTGAGTGCTATTGACCAGTGGTAGGTGTCAGATTTGTAAACTTCACAGAAAGCAGTGTTTTTTTCTTTGTTTTTATTTATCTATTTGAGAGGGAGAGAGAAAGAGGCAGATAGAGAAAGAGAGAGAAATGTTTTTTAATGAATTGCAAAAGGGTACATGCAGTCCAAAACGAAAGTATAGCATTCCTCAAACCTGCAGATACAAGGGAAGAACCCAGAGGAAGCCTCTCTCTTGATGCACATCTAGGAGTGAGGAACTTCAGCTGATTTGGGAAAGGTACACATCTCTGTTTAGATTTGTCTCCTTGGTTCCCCATGAAAGAAAAGTAATAAACTGCTAGAGGAAATTCAAAAATCCCTGCTGTTCTAAAGACACAGATGAAGAAGATCCATTAAGGTTACAGAAAGGAAACAGAAAAAAAAATTCTTGGAAAGAATAGGATTCCACCCTGCTAGGTAACCATTTGAATTTTACAAGCAGGAAAAGATTTAGCATTACTAATTATGCCCTGACATTATGCCAGGTGTGCAATGTCTGCTTAAAAACATAGGGTAAATCAAGTATAGTTATGCCAAAGAGTAACTTTCTCAGACACTTAAGGGAAAAATAATATCTAACTCCATCTGAATGTTTCCATTATATAAAAGAGAAAGATATTTCTACTCATAAGGCAACATTAACCCATAAACTAAAGGAGAAAATACAAGTTAAAAAAAGTAGACAAACATCCCTTATGGTCATATTTATAAAATATTATAAAAATATTATAGAAACTAAAGTACAACAATACATAAAAATAATGCCCTGTTTGTACACAGGCAGGAATATAGTCAGTGTGACATTGCAAAGTCAAAGTATAGGTAAGAACTTTTTGAAGAGGATTTCAATAGCAAAGGAAATAGTCCCAAAAATCAGCAAGGGAGACTATATGAAATTAAGAACTTTCTATCCAGCAAAGGAAATTATCTTTCCCAGCTCTTCCTCTAACAGGGGGTTGATATCTAGAATATATAAAGAACTGCAAAAACTAAAAAAAAAAATAATAATAATAATTGGCCATCAGTAAATGGGCTAACGAAATGAACAGCCAGTTCTCAAAATAAGAAACACAAATGACCAACATTTTTTTTTAATGTTCATTTCACTCATCAAGAAAACTAACGATACAATTGTTGGCCAGGTTGTGAGGAGTGTAAACTGGTATAGCCACTATGGAAATCAGTGTGGAAATTTCTTAAAAACTGAGCTACCATATTACCCAGATATATCATTTCTGGCCATATATCCAAACAAATCTATATCTGACCTTGGAGATACTTGCACCTGAAATCAACCTAGATGTTTATCAGCTAATAATTGAATAATAAAAATGTAGTGCACATATACACAATTGAGTTTTAGTCATCTGTAGAGAAAAATAGTTATCAAATTTATAGGAAATGAATGGAATTGTAAAATATAAACCAAATAATTAACTAAGAGCTTGGAAAGACAAAAAGATCACCTGCTCTATCTTATATATGGATCCAAATTTTTAATGTTTGTGGGTTTGCAAACATAGGCGTGTGAGAATGAATATAGGCTATGAATCAAAAGGACATTAGAGAACACATAATGTGAAAGCAGAAAGGACGCTATGTTGTAAAGGGGATAAAGAAAAGAAAAACTGCTTGAAAATACCATAATGAAACACAATTCTTTATATGCTAACGAACAGTTAAAAATAAGAAATCCTAGTGATAGTGGCCAAATTATTAAGGATTTTGTGCACTAAAGTATCCCTCTCCAGTGGCATAATAAGACAGAATTTTCAATAAATTGTGCTGGAGAAACTGGATAACTATATTGGTAGAATGAATCTAGACCATCTTCTCTCACTCTGCAAAAGTCACCTTCAAATGAATCAAGGATGTGCATGTAAGACCTGAAACTGTGAAGTGACTGGAAGAAAAAGTAAGAACACTCCATAATACAAACATAGAGAAAGACTTTCTGAAGAAAACCCCAGTAGTCCAGGGAATAAAGGAATTTTTTTAAAGAAAGTGAACAGTTGGGGATGGAGGGATGGCTTAGCAGTTAAGGCATTTGCTTGCAAAGCCAAAGGACCCTGGTTCCATTCCTGAGGATCCACGTAAGCCAGATGCACAAGGTGGTACATGCGTCTCAAGTTTGTTTGCAGTGGCTAGAGGCTCTGGTGTGCCCATTATCTCTCTCTCTCCCTCTCTCTCTCTCTCAAATAAATAAAACTTAAAAAATAAAAATTTCAAAAAAGAAAGTGAGCAGTGAGTACAGAGCAGAATGTAGAAACTGAATAAATCACAAACAAATGAAATATATTGATGTCTAGAATTTGTTTTCCAGTAAATAAAGAGCAATCAAGCAATACTACATTATTTTATGTCATTATGCAAGCTTAGTAGCAGTTTACACTGGAACAGGGTAAAACTTGCATACTTCCACAAAAAATTTATACCCTACAGTATACGACTTGCTTCACTTATATATATGGAAATAAGAACTTCTTGGACATTTCTCCACACCTCCAGGTAAGATGACAGTTTTGAAGCTACATCTGTGTGAGTGTATGAAAAATAAGATATATACTATTCATACAGGAGAAAGAGCTAAAGAAAATAAAAGGCTGAGCTGAGAATTTCTCCTCAAAGGAACCACGGCACCAGCAACAAACCACAACAGTCTCTGCTCCTGCTTGGCCAGCATAAACTGTAACCAGAGGAAAAATGAAAACTGAACCAGGGGCTGGATAATACATGTATTAAAAGCTGATCAACTTAGTTCAAGAAACCTAAAGCTAATACTGAAGAGTTTTACTGGAGAAGACAACCCAGTTCCCACTGACAGCCACATGGCATGCCAGGAGTTATACTGTGGAAATTGGTGCAGTCTCCTAAGCGGGCATAAGGTAGATTGAGGTGGGCTCACAGATTCATACACAGAAAGCGCTGGGTGGTAAAGATTGATCCCAGGAATACTGGAGACAAGATTTTAACTTGTACGCAGAAGGCTTCAAACAAAGTTATTTTGGGTAAAAGTGGGCATAGGTCATAGAAATCCACCTCATCTAGGATGTCATACTGATTTAATTTTCTTTATTTAAAAAATACGAGAAGACAAAAAAAAAAAAAAAAACATGTCCCAAGGAGGAAACAACACTGAGTGCACAATGCCTCTAATTCATGTTATTGTTTACTTTGATTTTTATATTTTTATTATTATCTACAATTTTGTAATTTGTTTCATAATTGTGTTTTAACCTGAATAGACTTTGGACTGTATCTTCTTTTTCTTTGTTATATGATTTTAATTGACAATTTTATAGTACATACAATGTATTTGGTAATAATCTCCTCCCATTATTACCTTGTCTTCCTTCTTGTCCTCCATGCTCCTTCCACCATAGCCCTCATTTTTTCTAACAAGGCTGGCTTCTACTTTTTGATATCTGATTTTGTCCTGCACCACGATTCATGACAGAATGTTAATGGGCCAAATATTGTGCAGATGTTGTGCAGGTATTGATGGTCACTGTCAGGTCATGAATGCAACAACATTTCATGTGTGGAAGACATTATTGCAGAGCACTTCTCATGCTCTAACTCTTGTATTCTTTCTACCAACTTTTCTGCAATTTTTCATTAGCCTTCAAGAGGGTAATATAGAAGTCTAATTTAGCAGTGAACATTCAACACATTTAGCACTTTGATGAGTTTTGAATCATCCCAATAGTCACCACCAATTGCAAAAAGAAGCTTCTCTGACCAAAGATGAAAGAAGCACTAAAGTATGTAAATAAACATAAATTCTGTGCTGGAGAGATTGCTTAGCATTTAAAAGTGCTTGCTTGCAAAGCCTGATAGCCCTGGGTGCAATTCCCCAGTACCCACATAAAGCCAGATGTACAAAGTGTCACATGGGTCTGGATTGTTTGCAGTGGCAGGAGGCCCTGGCCCTTCTCTCCATCTTCCAAATAAATAAATACAAATAAGCAGATAAAATATATAAACATAATATTTCGAGGTCAATTTTAGGGGCACAACATACTCATTTAGTCAAACAACACTGGTAGCTTCACTTCTAGGGTTCACGACCTGCGCAGTCATAGGCTTTTTACTAGGTTTTCAAGACTGGACACGAATTCCCTCCCATAGAGTGGGACTCAAATCCAATCAGAGATAACTTTGTTACCCTTGTAATAGCCATGCCACTTTTGTACCAGTGGCCACATCTTGCCTGGCAGGTTGGACTCAGTAATTCACAGGGTCTGCTGATGAATAAGATTATTGATGACTTTAGTCCCTCAGCAGCCTGCATAGCACTTTCTAAAACTGTGACAGTTACAGCAAGGGAGAAGCTTCTGGCTTAGTCAGTTCTTACTTGATTTTTTACTGTGCTATAACGAAAACATGTGTTGTCTACAGTAACAGTGCTTTACCAACTAATTCTGGTGGGCAAGCGAGAGTAGTAGTAGTAGTAGTCTGTTTTCTTTTGTGTATCTCATGAGCCTCCCTGACCAACAACTGACTGGGAATTATCCCACCCTTGTGTGTTTTCTTTGTATCTAAAGTGCTTTTATTTTAATCTTACACCTATGATATTTTCTCTACTATTGTCTCACATCTCTTATCCACATACATTCCTTCTTTTTATCACTTAATTTCCTCTTTCCCCATTTCCCATTCCTTCCTTATTTCTCTACTTAAACATTAATCCTTAGCACTAAAATAAAATAACAAGAAAAAATATAAAAAACCCATAAATTTTATTTTGCCAATTCAATACCCTACTGCTATCATTATTGAGCCTTATGAGGCAAACACTGAAGAACGTAAGTGTCTTCAACTACAAGTCAACAATGGGGCTGCTGTTAAAATATTATATTTCTTATAGGTGTCACCTTACCACATGTGGTAGTTTGAATACATGTCCCCCAATATATTCAATGTTTTATTACTTTATAGTTTGCATCTGCAATCACCTTGCTAGAGGCAAGGTCACTGGGGGCCAGTCTTAAGGTGTGGTGATGGTTTGAGATTCCATTGTAAAGATATGCAAATGTGCCTAGCAGGAGTTCCTGAAGTGTGCTGTGTGACCTTTTGGCTGTAGTTTTGCTCTGTGTGCTGTGGTGGCTGGTTGGCTTTTGCTCTCTCTGCTTGGCCCTGTGAAGAGCAGGCTGCTTCGCCTGCCTTTATGGAACTTCCCCTGGATCTGTAAGCGTCAATAAATAATATCCCTTCCTCCATAACTGTGCCTGGTCTGGAAGTTCATCTCAGCGAACCTGAAGCTGTCTGCTACAGTAAAGTGGTGCCGAGGAGTGTGGGGTGAGATGAACCTGACCGTGTGGATATTTGTCTTTTGGAACCTTTGTTTTGGAGGAATGGGCATAGACTTGGTGCTTGCAACTGAAGATGCCTTCTGGAGTGGTAAGCCAATTTTTATGGACTATTCTGATGAGAGTTTGAGAATGCTAAGTGCAGATAGTACTGAACTTTGAGGCTTGGCTTATGAGGTTTCTAAGGGGAAGGAAAGACTGCAGAGGACTTTGTTGGAACTGGGCTACTGGCATAAGGGATGGCTACGTTCTGCTATCCAGGCCCAGAAAGTTTGATCAAACTTAAATTTGTAATGGACTGATGTGCTTGGCTAAAGATATCGGACTGAGATTTTAAGATTTTAAGTTGGAAAACCTCAAGCAAGTTAAAAGCAGAGGCACTGAGACTGGATTTAGGTTACTGGAGCTGCTATTGTCAACGCATTAGCAATCTTAAGGAAGGTGGAAGGAAGGTGGCCTGACTTGATTTACATTAAAACAATGGAGAGGATGCCTGAGGAAAGACTGTTAAAAATGCAAATTCTTGGAAAGAGCTGACTGGAGAAGGAACCTGCTTTTCAAGGCTATGATTTATTTTGTCCCTGGATTAAGAATATGGCTGTGTCCTGCACACCTGGTATTAGTTTTGGAGATATGAAAAATGCATAGAGTGGTCATGAGTTGCACACGGTTCCAGGAGCCGCTGCTGAGATGCGGCATGAGGCAGGGCATGAAGTTCCTGAGGAATAGGCTGGAAGAGCCTTTGGAGGATGGACCGTGGTTTGCATGGAGACCTGAAGACGTTTTGGATATACCAGGACTATGCAAGGGCTACCATGGAGTGCAGTGTTGGCATGGGATGAAAGTTTTCCCTGGCGACTCTGCCCAGCTGGAGGGGCAGAATTGGAAAACCTGGAGACTGTCAGTCTATGGTTATATTGAACTTGAACTGCAGAAGTTTGATGACGGCTGATGGTGATTGAGTTTGCATTGTTTTAGTCTCTCCTTACTATTCCTTATACAGTTAAAATGTTTACTCTGTGCCTTGACATGTTGAAAGTATTTAACTTGTTTGATTTTACAGGACTCACTATCTTAAGTTGATCAAGACTGTGAGAACCTTTGAAATTTGACTGAGTACAATTTACAATGTGTGATAGTTATAAATCTATTGGGGGCCAGGAGCTAAATATATTGGGGGCCAGGGGCTGAATGTGGTAGTTTGAATACATGTCCCCCAATATATTCAATGTTTTATTACTTTATAGTTTGCATCTGCAATCACCTTGCTAGAGGCAAGGTCACTGGGGGCCGGTCTTAAGGTGTGGTGATGGTTTGAGATTCCATTGTAAAGATATGCAAATGTGCCTAGCAGGAGTTCCTGAAGTGTGCTGTGTGACCTTTTGGCTGTAGTTTTGCTCTGTGTGCTGTGGTGGCTGGTTGGCTTTTGCTCTCTCTGCTTGGCCCTGTGAAGAGCAGGCTGCTTCGCCTGCCTTTATGGAACTTCCCCTGGATCTGTAAGCTTCAATAAATAATATCCCTTCCTCCATAACTGTGCCTGGTCTGGAAGTTCATCTCAGCGAACCTGAAGCTGTCTGCTACACCACATAACAGAGATAAGGAACATAAAAGCAAGTGAAGAAAACTTTACTCACATAAAGTAAAGTACGATAGATACAAAGACAAATAGAAAGAGATAAACTAAAAGCTGGAAGCCAAATCCATCATATCCATCTCAACAAACATGAACATATATATATATATATACATACATATATATATATATATTTCAATCCTCCATGACACCTGCACAAACTTAAAAACCCTTTCACTAGTTACCTTGATTGCTGTGGGAAAAATTACCTGACAAAGTTCTATTTAAAAGCAGAAATATTTATTTCAGGTCACATTGTACAGTCATGACACATCAACAAGGTAGGAAAAGTACAGTGAAAGCAATGTAAGCATTATTGGCCATATTTAATCCACAGGAAGCATAAAGTTATGAATCTGATTCTCAGTTAACTTTCTCCTGTGTTGTACAGTCTAGGAACTTAGCCCATGGAATGATGTTGCCCACAGTGGAGGTAGGTCTTCTTACCTCAATTAACCTAACCAAGATAATCCTTCACAGGAATGTCCTGAGGCTAAAAGAATGTAGTAGTTCCTCATGGGCATGTGCTGTGGATAGTTTCCTAGGTGATTTTAGGTTCTGTCATGCTGACAATCCTTATAAAACATCACCCTCCTTAACACTTTAAACCAAAGATAATGAGATAGCTCAAATGACACATTTCAGAGACTCACTTTTAAAAAGTGACAATGACCATATAGAAGATCCCCCCAAAAAATCAAGGAGGGAAATCAATTAATGTCCAAAAACGAAAGCTGCCAAAGTGGGCTAATCAGTAACTTGAAGGAGAACTTCAAAAACATGGAAGAAAAAGTTCATCAAGGAAATTTATATTACTCAGAAGGACCAAAACAGCATTTCTGGAATGAAAGAAAGAAAGAAAACTCAGCGAAAAGCATCTTCAGCAAACAAGGCCAAGCAGAAGAATGAATTTCTGGGACGTAGGGAAATGTTAGGAAAATACCATACTCAGATATATATGAAAATATTTAAAAAGAGGAAAAAATTATAGGAATCTTAAGAGATATTCAACAGACCAGATGTAACAATCCATGGGATAGAAAAAGCTTAAAAACTTTTAACATCATAAAGAATTTATTCAGTGAAATTACAGTCAAGAATTTACCAAACTTAGAAAACAAAATGAACATCTGAGCATAAGAGACATTTAGAACCACAAATAAGCATGATCATAGAACTTTTCCATGACATATGACAGTTTATCAAAAATACAAAACAACGCAACAGCAGTAAAAACTATAAGAAAAGTGCTAAGTCACATACAAAGGCAGGAATATGAAAATAACACCATCTTTTGTCAGCAACCCTGGAAACCATCAAAGCATGGAATGATGTATTTCAAGCACTGAAAGTAAATGACTATCAACCAATATTGCTGTACTCAGCAAAATTATCTCTTAAAGCTGATGGATAATTAAGAACATTTCAAGGTGACCACAAATTACAAAGCATTACAACTAACCTGATACTGTTGAAAATTCTTAAAGGACTACTATATATGGCATAAGAAGAAAGACATTCTCATCTATGAGCACACAAGATAGATTTATTTAATGAGAGAAATAGATAAACAGGAAAGTTTGGAAGAAATCTATGACTTCCAAAACAGCAAACCATTATACTCATAATACGAAATAAAGAGGAAGAAAAATAACTACTGATTACCCAACCAAACAGAACAACCAAAAAAAGGAAAAAGCAAAGTATTTTTAATAATTTAATGTTAACATCCTCAAATCATCAATTAAAAGATGAAGACTGTGAAGATGGCTCTATGAATAAACTGTCATGCAAGCATGAGGATCTGAGTCCAGACCCTAAACACCCATATACATACTGGATGGGCCTGGTGGGCTGCCTGTAATCCCAGCATTTTATAGAGGGAGGGACAGAACATGCAGGAAACCTGTCTACCTAGACTAGCTTAATTGTTGGTAAGATCTTTCTCCACAGCATAGACAGTATTAAATAAAAGCAAAGGAAATCAACAAAAGCCAATCACTCTACTTCAGGCTCTGAGAGTCCCAGAGCCCTTTTAACAGGAATGTGAAAATAGGCTATTCTGTTTTGCCCTTGTTGAAGAGCTATTGAAAATGAACAGGATTTGGCATCAGGAAAAGAATATGTGAGCAACGTAAATAGACTCAGAGCCAGCAACAAGGCTGAAGCAGTAATTTAAATGCTCTCACAAAGTAAAGTCCTGGACAAAATGAATGTACTGTTGAATTAGATCCAATTTAGTTTTTATTTAGGCAGGGCTTTAGGGACAGCAGGTTGGTCTGAACTCACTATGTAACTAGGGATGACCTTGAACTTATTCTCATACCTTAACCTCCTAAGTGCTAGGATTATAGGTGAGCACCCCCAACCCCACTTTGGATGGGGAAGAGAACCTATGACCATATGAATGGTAGGCCAGCCCTCTATCAACTTAGCTACATCCTCAGTCTGGATTCTACCCAACTTCTAAGGAAGACCTAGCACCAATACATGTCAAACTTGGAACAAAATATAAAAGGTAGGAACGCTATTGGACACAATCTATAAGTCTATTATTATCCTGTTACCAAAACTGAGTAAGACAATAATAAAAACAAAAGTTATATACCATTTTCCCTTATGAACATAGATGCAAAAATTCTCAACATAATAGTTGAAAATAAAATTTAAGGACATCTTAAAAAGATCATACATTATGACCAAGTTGGTTTCATCCTAGGAATGCAAACTTGCTTCAACATGGAAATAAATAATTGGAATAGGTCATATTAGCAAACTTAACAGAAATCACAGGTATATTCATCTATTTCTTTGTTTTTTATTTTTATTTCATTTTCTTTAATTTGACAGATAGAGAAAGAGAGAGAGAGAGAATTGGCACACCAGGGGCTCAGCCACTGCAACTGAACTCCAGATACTTGCACCACTTAGTGGGCATGTGTGACCTTGCACTTGCCTCACCTTTGTGTATCTTGCTGGAGAGGCAAACATGGGTCCTTAGGCTTTGTAAGCAAGTGCCTTAACCATTAAGCAATCTCTCCAGTCCTAGTCATCTACTTTTTGACAAAGGTATTTAAAATGTACACTAGGAGGCAAGACAGCCTCTTCAATAAAAGGTGCTGGGGAACTGAATACTCATTGGTGGAAGAATGAAATTAATTCCCTATCTTATTCTGCACAAAATAAACTGAAAATAAATGAAAAATATAATTTTAGACTTGTAACTTTGAAAGTGTTATGGGTAAGAACAGTGAGAACACTTCAAGATACAGACATAAGCCATTACTTTCTGAAAAGGGGTACAGTAGCATCAGGGATCATCTCAAAAATTGGCAAATATAATTTGATGAAATTAAAACATTTCTTATAAGCAAATCAAGGTATCAGAAGAGTAATGAGATAGCTTACAGAATTGGAGAGTATCTTTGTCAACTATAAATTGGACAATATATGTGTACAATTTATAGATAATTCCAAAAGTTAAACTCTCTCTCCTTGTTGTAAATAAAAATGAAATTATGATATTTGTAAGAAAAAATGAATGGAATTGGAAATTATATTAAATAATATAACCAAGAATTAGAATGACAAATATTGAATTTTTTCCTCTCATATGTGGATCCTTAGTTTACTTTTCATACATGTGTATATTTGTGTGTGTGTGTGCACCTGCATGCATGTAAAGAGGACCATGAGAGAAAGTATGTTCCATGTTTCTAAACCCTACCAAGTTGACACAGAGAGGTTAACTGTCACACCTGTATTCTCCTATGCCTGCCTTGTATTCTCTCAATTTACCTTTTCCCTTCCCCCTCATAGGACAAATAGGAAGCTGCTTCCTGTTCCTGCTGCCATGCTTTCCCTGCCAGAATAGACTCTATTTTCTTGAACAGTAAGCTAAAATAAACCATTCTTTCCTTAAAACACATCTGGTCAGGTATTTGGTTACAGAATGAAAAAAAAAATAATGAATACAACATGCGACATGAAGCGAAATGGAAGTTTCTGGTAGTGGAGGAGGGAAGAACTTGACAAACAGGAAGCTAACAAAGAGCTAGGGGGTGACTGAAAGAAGAAAACCAATAAAAGCAGAATATTCTGAAAATACCATAATGAAACTCCTTACTTTGAATGCTAATTTAAATTTTAAAAACTACAAAAATAAAATTAAAAGTTTATATATGATAATGGATACTATACAAATTTGTGTTGTTCTTTAATGCTGCAATCACTGATCTTTCAATGATTTTTAAATGTAATATTGTTTAAAACGAGTTTTTTGTTAATATGTTGTCACAGGTATCACAGATAGGAAGCATGCTAGAAGCAAACTAAAAAATTCTAAGTCATTAGGAACATACTTCAGATATAGTAACCTTAGCTAAATTATATTGCACCTGTGCCCATCTATCCCACTGGTGTTCAAAATAAAATTTTCTGTACAATATAAAGTGACTAGAATAAGTCCAACATATGATAGTTTGAATGATATATGTATATATATATATGCATATGCATATGCATATATAATGTCATATTTAAATTTGCATGACTGCAATATCTATGATACAGATATATAGTCACATATCATTTCTCGCCAACTCACTTGCACCCCAAACACAGAGAACCATGGCCTGAATGGTAATGTTTAGGAGGAACTTTTTCTTTAGTGCTCAGTCTTAACCCTTCCCAATCCATGATATCTGGAAAATCATGGGCCTGCCAATGTGGCATCTAATCTTCAGGACTCCTATAGACTCCACTGTCATGAGTATGCCTATTCCTTTTCTCTCCTTTCCCTTTTTATGAGAGCTTACAAAGGTGGAGCTCTTGGAAGGAAGTGTTTCCAAAATTTGTTGATTTAATTTTAAATATCAGAAATTCTGTATTCTGTTACTGGTATTCTGTTACTGGAGGAAGACGTAGTCTCTGCATTGTGATCGTTTAAGTGTCATTTTAATTTTATTATTGTCTTCACACTCCTATTGGAAAAGAAAAGATCCCAGATATGTGTTGTACTATCAACATCCTTCTTCTATAAGAAGATGGGGACATATGGGAGGAGGGGAGGAATGGCAACGACAGAGTAAATATAAACAAAGACAAGCATTACAGCTATTTGATTTCCATGCTGTCTCTGAATTTGTGCTTTCTTCATTTTTACCCATTTTTGTTTGGGGTCAGTTTTTCCTTACCTGATTGCCTTTGCTGTTTTAACATAGAAAGTCCCTCTAGCTCTTCACCTTTCGGGTCTGCATATGCACTGCTTTAGCCTTGGGATGGATTGTTCCATACATGGTGACTTTAGCTGTTAGAAGGCCAGGAGTCCTCTACTCTAAGCCTCCTGACCTGCATGCGGTTGATTGCTCCACACCTGGTCACCTTATCTGTTTGAAGTCCACAAGCCCTCTACTCTAAGCCTACTGACCTGTCTCATCAGTCCACGTTCTCCTCTAGACACACACTTCATTTCAAGAATAAGGTGCTCTCCTCTAGCCAGTGGTCAGAGTGTGACACTGGAATGCATTATTTTTGATGTAGGTATGGCGGTGTTAATGGGATCTTGGAGATGTCAAGATGTTCTGATTGGGTAAAGGAAAACTTTATTATACTCTGAACATACTTTTTAAAATGACATGCCCGCTCTCTTTATGTTAAGTTCAATTGTGGTGATAAACATTGCAGGGATAGGGTTATTCTTAAAAGCCTTTCCCAAAAGTTGTTTTATCCAGTCGTTTATTCTGTTCTCACATGCCCTATGCCATGAATCTCATACTGTGAATGTCTAATCTCCAATCCCTCGAAACTAATGAAACTATATTCAAATCCCTAGTTTCTCATACGACTTTCTCTTGTGCCTCTTTTTTGGTGTGTCTATGTGTGTGTCTTTGATGTGTGCATGTGTGTATGCATGTACACATGTGTGTGCATGAGTGTGGAGGCCAGAGGTCGATATCAGATGTCTTTCTCAATTGTCCTCCACATTATATTTTTTATTGAGAGAGACAGAGAGAAAGAGAGAGAGAGAGAGGAAGAGGCAGAGAATGGGCACACCAGGGCCTCTCAGCCACTGTGAACGAATTCCAGACATGTGCACCCCCTTGTGTGCATGTGTGACATTGCATGCTTGCATCACTTTTGCATCTGGCTAAACGTGTGACCTGGAGATTTGAACAAGTGTTCTTAGGCTTCAAAGGCAGGCGTTTTAGCCCCTAAGCCATCACTCCACCCCTCCACATTATTTTTCAAAGAGGGTCTCTCACTAAATCCAGATCTAACAAAATCCATTAGGCTACCTAGCCAACAGGCCCCTGAGATCCTCCCCGGTGTTGACATTGGCATGTGACAACTCAGGTTCTCAAGTTGTAGGGCAAGTTTTTACCAACTGAGACATCTCCCAGACCCCCCTTATGCCCGTTAAAAGACACACACTTCATGTGCACCACCAGACAACATTTCTATCCATTTTTCCCCAATGTCTACATAGCCCTCTCCAGTTTTCAGTTGATGAGTCAGAAATCATTGCATTAACTTGCTCTGATGAGTATAATATTGTTTCACATGCAGGGGTTGAGTCCACTTTTGTAGTGATAGTAGCTACCACTGAATTTTATTAATATGTGGGAATTAGACAGTTATTCAAATGCTTGTAGTTCTGATTATTTGCATGTACAGAATTGCAGTGTAATATTGATGCGTGCTTCTAAAGGAGAGGTTGACTTAAGCAAAGTTTCATTTGGCTTATGTGCCAAGCTCTTCTCAAGATGAATCCTTACTTCCACAAGGTAGTTTTACTCTAGCCCTAAACTGTTCTTGCATGCTTGATTATGTGCACAGCACCCTGCATCAAGAATGCCTGTGTGTCCGGAATTGATTAGGCATGTGTGCAGAGGCAGATAAAGCAATGCAGTTACCCTTACCACCAATTAGTTAAAGAAGTTGGATTTAATCATAGGCCCTATGCTCTGTTTACCCTAGCCAAATTCCTTCCTAACAAACCTCTTGTCATAAAATCACATGCCATATAATCAAGGAATTTCTCTGGAGATAGTCTGTATTAAGAAAAGGCCATTATTTGTGATGCATACTTTAGCTATTTGTGATTCATACTTAAGCCTAAGAATGAAAATGCTTTGGGCCAAGATTCCTTGCCTTTGATCCCAGTTGGGACAAGAAGTCCCTCTGGTTCCCCCAGTTCTGTATTTATTATTATTATTATTATTATTATTATTATTATTATTATTATATTGTTATTATTATCAACACATTTTGTATGGATACATCATATGTTGATACCATGTTTCCCTCCTCCCTGCCAACATTCCACTGGTGACCCTCCTCAGTGGGGTTGCAAGTATTCCCTATGGGGTTGTGGGCTATGAGTTTTGAGAGCAGCAGTCAGTTATTTTTGAGGGGAGGGAATGCCTCTGGGCATGATGTCTCAACCTGTGGCTCTTACAATCTTTCCACCCCCTCTTCCATAAAGTTCTCTGTGCCATGGTGTATTTCTAATTGAAAGTTGTGAATAGCTTTGTCTACACCTCACCCGTTCCCCTCCTAGGACCTTAACCGTGCAGCACTTGCCATAACAGCACTCTACCTTGATTTGCTTTTCAATCTCTCTTGGATGGTTACCTCACATTTGGGACACTGGTAAATTTAGTTCATGTTAATAACTACAGCAAGCTTTTATTGTCTTTAAAAAGACATTGAGAGGGCTGGAGAGATGGCTTAGCGGTTAAGGCACCTGCCTCCTAAGCCTAAGAACGCTGGTTCCAATCAATGCCACACTTGACCACAAGGGGGCGCATGCATCTGGATTTCGTTCTCAGCAGCTGAGAGACTGCTGGCGTGCCCATCTCTGTCTGTCTTCCTCTCCCTCTCTCTCTGTCTCTCTCCAAAAAAAAGACATTGAAAAATCATTTGATTAGCTGTAATGGTGAAGGCTATCTCAATTAGCTTTATAATACTAAAGAAATAAGATGGTAGGGATAGCCATAGCTCTTATATTCCTAATCAACTAGCAAGGTCAGTAAGTTTACAGTTCTCATGTGAACACACAAACTTCTACACTCTGGGTATTTCCTGTGGAGGACTGTTGCCAATGTGTAACGCATTCACTCAGGATTATTAATGTTTTTTTTTTTTTTTCCAAAGAAAAGGGCTTAGTAGTGTAGAATAGAACATGTCATAAACTAAATCAGACAGGCTCAAATAAAAACTTGAAAATATACTTATAGATAGGAATTTGATAAAGGGATGACAGCCAATATTTAAAAGGCTCTTAAAATTCATAGGCAAAGGACACAATATCTTTTTGTATTTTTTGGACACAATATCTGATACAATAATGAGACTAAGACAAGGGCAGACAATTTACAATAAAGATATGGAGAATTTGCATTTATTTTCACTAAAAGATTAAACTTCACTGAAGTGTTAAAAATCCCAATTAAAAGTTCCCATGGATAACAAAACTGATCCTAATTTGACCCAGTTGCAGAATTACTAAAGGAATTAAAATATCTGCAATTTTATTTCACATGATTCAGTAGACACATGGAAGAAAGTAAAAAGTCAAATATGTATAAAGACAAAAAGCACAATGTTTGTGATAACAAATACAATTGATAGGGTTAATAACAGAGCAAGGATTGCAAACTTGAACATAAGGAGGCAGAGCCATCTAGAATGAAGTGCAGTTTAGAAATATGTAAAAGATGATCACTTGGGCTGCATCCCATCAATGCAGACTTGGTTAAATCATTTGAATCAATGTCACCCACAGTATTTCAAGATTATTATTGGAAAACATTGTGATCATACACAAGAAAGAATATTTAACATCACACATGTATTCAGTAAAATAATTTGAAGAAACCTAGAATGAGACCAATTTCTCCTATGAAGGGTCAAGAATGAAAACCCCACAACAAGTGCTATGTCCATAATCCCAGACACTCAGGAGACTGAGGGAGGAGCACCACAAGTCCAGGAAACTGCCTGGGTTACAAAGTGAGTTCAAGGCCAATTTGAGCAACTTAGTGTCATCTAATCTCAAAATGAAAAGTAAAAGAAAGAAGAAAGAAAGAAGAAAGAAGAAAGAAAGAAAGAAAGAAAGAAAGAAAGAAAGAAAGAAAGAAAGAAAGAAAGAAAGAAAAAAGAGAACAAAAATAAAAAGATAAACAAACAGCAGCTGGGGAAAAATCAGACAAATCAGGGCTGGAGATAAATCAGCTCACTGACACAGTGTTCACATAGCATAAGTGAAGCCTTGGGTCCTGAGATCAATCCTCAGTATTGGAAGAGAGAGTGAGATCTTTATGATTTAGCAAAAGGACACGAATGTCCTCACCACTTCCATTTGACATTGATACACTGTATTTCAGTGAAAATATGACAAGAAAAGAGATTTAGAAGGCATTCTAATTCTATTTGGCACATCAGAAATAAATGCTGTATCTATTTGCAGACATGACTGGCTAATAAAATATCAAAGATTCTTAAAATAGGTATCTAAACATAAGAAATATGTTTACCATGTGTTTAGAATACAAAGTTAACATAAAAAGATAATTTCCATTACTCTGTATTAAGAATAAATTGTTGGAAATTGAAGTTATAAAGTAACAATATTGAGAGGAACATCAAAATATGAAAGACTTGCAGATAGATCTGACAAAATATGTGCACTATAGGAATCAAGAGTACTGTTTAGAAAATTATTTTAAAATTAGATCAGCAAAGGAAAATGATAATATAAAAAAAACCATCCATGAGGAGCTGGAAAGATGGCTTAGCAGTTAAGGTCCTTGCCTGCAGAGCCAAAGGTCGCAGGTTCAGTTCCCCAGCATCCACAAAAGCCAGAGGCATAAGGTAGAGCATGCATCTGGAGTTCGTTTGCAGCAGCTGGAGACTCTGGCATGCCCATTCTGTCTCTCTCTCTCTCTCTCTCTTGGCCTCTCTCTCTCTTTGTCTCTCTCTCCCTCTCTCTCTCTCTCTTTGCCTCTTTATCTCTCTCTCAAATAAATAAAAATTAAATGTTTAAAAAATAATCCATGAGCATATTAATGTATGATATATTAGTTATGGTTCCATGCTTTTTTAGAGATACAGAACATCCAGAATATATATATATATATATATATATATATATTCAATATATATATATATATATATATATATATATATATATATATATATTCAGTATATATTTTTTTCAGTTACTTTTTCCTTTTTTGAAAAAAATACCTGTCCTGAAGCTTCATATGGAAATAAAACAGTTTAATTCAGCTTACAGCTCCTGAGGTCCTGAGGGCAGAATCCATTATGGCAAGGAAAACATGGCAGGAGCAAGAAGCTGATATCACCTTATAACAGGAAAGTAGAGGGCAAAGAGGAAGCAGAGCTGGGCTTTACCATTTCAAGGCCTGGCTCTGGTGACACATTTCTTCCAACAAGGATCCGTCTTCTAAAGGGTCTGCAACCTTCCCCAACAACTTGGAACCATGTGTTCAAACACAGGCGTGAATGGGGGAATTATACATCCAAACCTTCACAATCCTCTTCTTACTCCTATAGGCTCTAAGGGCATCGCACAATGCAATAAGCTTTCAGGACAACTTAAAATGGCTTCACTTTCTTTATCAGTACTATCACTTTGAAAAAGTCCAAAGTTTCAAGCCTCATCTGAGACTCAAGAGTCAACTGTGAACCTTGTAAAATCAAAACACATACTTCTAACATTTAGAGAACAGAACAAACATTCCAAATCCAAAAAAGGAGGTATGGTGACATAACAAGGAAAAAAATGGATCAAAACAAGACCAAAACCTCAGCAGGCAAATACCAAATCCTAATTCTACAGCTCCATATCTGGTATGTGTGATGCCTGGTGAAATCCTCTGGGCTCCAAAAGGCTGGAATAGTGCAGCGCTGGCAGCTATGCTCTGTGTAGAGCATCAGCTGGTTCATATTTTCCCCAAGCCTGTAGCTTTTCATGGCAGAAGTTCTATGGTCTTAGTGTCTCTGATATCCTGCGGTCTCCATTACAACGTAAGGTTCACCTTCACAACTTTGTACAGTGAACTCATAGGAACTTATTTTTTTCCCTTGCATTTTATTTTATTTTTAAATTTTTTTTTACATTTCATTATTTTTATTGACAACTTCCATAATTGTAGACAATAACCCATGGTAATCCCCCCCACTTTCCCCTTTGAAACTCTACTCTCCATCATATCCCCTCCCCCTCTCAAGCAGTCTCTTTTATTTTGATTCATCATCTTTTTCCTCCTATTAGGATGGTCTTGTGTAGGCAAGTGTCAGGCACTGTGAGGTCATGGATATCCAAGCCATTTTGTGTCTGAAGGAGCCAATTATAAGGAGTCCTACCTTTCTTTTGGCTCTTACATTCTTTCTGCCACCTCTTCCTCAATGGACCTTGAACCTTGGAAGATGTGATAGAGATATTTCAGTGCTGAGGACTCTTCTGTCACTTCTTCTCAGCACCATGGTACCTTCTGAGTCATCCCAAGGTCACTTCCATCTGAAAAGAGAAGATTCTCTAACCAAAAGTGAGAATATCATTAATATATGGGTGTGAACATTAAGAGAAGTGCTTACTGGGCTGTTTGGTGAGCAAAGTATATACATTTATCCAGACACCAGCAGACATTACACCCCTAGGGCTCATGACAACCCCGTCATAGGTTTTCAGTATCAGGTATGTATTCCCTCTTATGGATTGGGCCTCCAGTCCAATTAAAGAGCAGTTGGTTTCCCCCATAACAGACCTGCCACTATTGTACCCATTAGCTCATTTGGTCTAGCTGGACAAATTTAAGGCTTGCAGTGTCCACTGTTGCGGTATCTTCATTGGTGATTTCTGTCTCTCCCATTAAACTGCATGCAGTGTAGTTTTTTTTTTCCAGGATTCTGTCAGCTGGTCTGCACGGAGGAGGTTTTCAACTCAGCTACAGCATGACTTCTCAGTGACCTTGCAGCCCAAGTATGTGGAATCTTCAGCAATAGAGTCTTGCCATCTATTCCTGGTGGGAAACCAAGATCTTCAGCAACGGCCTGTAATATTTTGGGGATATCAGTGACCTCCCTGGCCAACAACTCACTGGAAGGTATCTCATCCCTGACACTGAAAATTTTCTAGTAACAATCTATGGCTTCTGAGTGTTACATTGTCAAAAAAGTAGGTTTCCATATGACTTATTTATATAGTCTTAGATTTTGATTAGCTGTCCCTCCACCTTTACTTTACTCGATCTCTTCCCCTGACCTCATTTAGGCCTTTCACCCCCATTAATCTGTTCTACTTACATATATACAACACCATCCTATTAACCTCGTAGGAACTTCTTCCAAAATGTTGACCCTGTTTCTGATTACTGAGCCCCAGTGGCTCCCTGGAACCATGGTGCAATACTTCTTGACTCCCTACATCTTCCATTTTTATTCTTTCAAAAACAATACCATATAAGTGATCCTCTGAAGTTCTTCTGTCAGATTGGAATGAAGCCTGACACCTATGGAACACAGCTGTAGTAGCCTCCACATGCTGAAAGAGAAAAGAGTCCTCTTTCAGCATTAACCCTTCAAACCTTCTCTCAAAAGAATTCACCTTCTTCCTATCTTGATCCTTCATTGGATTGGTTCTTGCCCACTGGGCATCTTTCCTATTGTCCCAGTGCAGATTTCCTTTAACAATTCCAGCTGAATTAATAGCTATTTCTTTTCCTGGGTTTTAAAAAGTGCTCACATTTCTTTCTTTTTTAAAATGTTATATTTTTATTTATTTATTTATTTAAGAGAAAGAGGTAGATAGAGACAGATAGAGAGAGAATGGGCATGCCAGGGCCTTTAACCATTGCAAAGGCACTCCAGATGCATGTGCCACCTTGTGTATCTGGCTTTACGTGGGTACTTGGGAATTGAACCTGGATCCTTTGGCTTTGTAGGCAAGCACCTTAACTGGTAAGACATCTCTCCAGCCCTCATTTATTTCCTTTCCATGCTTCACATTGTTCATATCTTTCTGCTCTATATTTTGTTCTCTTTCATTTTGAATGATCTCACTGACTGAAGGAGAGTAGCTGAAAGGAACCAAGCCACAGAGTCAATGCTATTTTGCCTTGAAATTGTCTCTTCCAAAAACATTCACCCATTACTTTTCAATTCAGTCTCACTCAGGTTCTCAGGACACAGGAAGAGTGAAGCCAGATTACCCAGGAACTGTCTCTAGCCCAGTTTCTAATAAAGTCCTGCTTCTCCTTTGGCACTTCATGAGTTGAATCTAAATAGTCCATATTTCTCTCTGTCTTTTGGTCTTCCAGTCTTCTTCCAGAATGGCCCATTAAACTTTGCTTATAGCATTATAAGGCTTCTTTATTTCAAAGTTACAAATTCTTCCTCATTTCTCCCACAAACTAGTTCCAATAGACTAAGAACCTCATGGTCAGGTTGATCATAGAAACAACCCAAATTTTCTGCATCAGATATTTTCTAATTCAAAAAGGTTTCAATTCATCTTATTACTCCAGATGGTAGAAGCCATCCTGGCAGGCAAAACATGGCAGGAACAGGTTGTCAGTGTCACATTGTCACAGAAAAGCAGAGCATGAACAGCAAGCAGGGCCGGGCTGTAACACCACAGGCCCAGCCACACTGCCACACTTCAGCCATCCAGATTCCACTTCATAAAGGTTTCATAACCTTCCTATTCAGCGGGGGACCAAGTGAGCAAACACATGAGCTTATGAGGGAAAGTTTTAGATTTAAATAATCACAATTTCTTTCTCAAAAATTGTTTTGGGAAGCTGGGAGTACAGTGTAATGGTAGTTCTAGCTTAGCAGTTGGAAATCCCTAGAATCTATCCACATCAATCTAATAATAGTAATAGTAATATTAATACAAATAACAATACGTGGTTCATGACATGATGGAAGCTGAGACATACCACAATCTGGAGTCTATATTCTCAAATATTCCTAGTAAGATTAGAAAAAGATAAAATGGAGAATAGTTTGGTAGTTGATCCTACCCACCGTGAATGGCATGTTAGTTATACAAATATATGCATTTTTATAAAGTTGCAGTAATGTTCAATGAAATTTATGAATACTATTTCACTTGAAACATACCTTAATAAAATGTAGGATAATCTATAACTACGTCTTCATTCTGAAAAAAAATATATAGTCTTTCATTAGAGTTTTCTTTTCCTACCAGCTGTTTATTCAACCTCTATTTTGCCTATATGCCTATATGCCTATATGAACTGTACAGTTCTGTGTAAAACATTTTGTCGATGATGTTGAATATTAATTCTACGCTGACAGTGCTGAGATAACAGGATCAAATGTTAGGTAAGTTCAGAAAAATGAATTTACATCTCTGTCAAATTTTCACTGTGATATCTTTCACAATCACTTGTTCTACTCATATCACCCATTCTTTAAAAAAAAAAAATAAAGAGAATTCTAGGTCAGCCTGAGCTAGAATGAGACCCTACCTTGAAAAACGAAATAAATAAATAAATAATTAAATAATTAAAGATACTAGATGATTTTTTGATATATTCAAAGCTTCAATGCTTCAGAATTCTAACTAGAAATCAAGTTCAACATCTTCAAAAACAGCAAAGCAAGCTCATAATTTCTAAAGTCATATTTTCACCCCCGAAGCTCATTTCTGAATTCATTACTCATGCAAATAAATTTTTCTAGGCATACAGTTTTACTTGCCTTAAGGCCTTTACGGAACTTTGATCTTTGTAGAAATAATCTGCTTAAGCATAATATATCTATGTAAAGACAGAGCCAATTAATCGATAATAACTTGATAATAAGAACTCATAAAGTAAATCTAAAAGAAGATATCTAATTTCTAGCTTAATATTTTGTACATTCCTTTTTTGTTCTCAGTTTAGCTAATACTTTTTAGGCTCTCTGTGTGCTTATATCCATATTTTGTATTTTACAAATTATTTTTCTGCAGTGTGAGAAATTCATATTTCATTTACTGAATTGTTGAACTAATGTGCATAAAGTCATGATTTCATTGTAGAAAGAGATGAACATAACAAAACCTACTACAATTTTTTTTCAAATTATGTCATAGCCAAGAATGCTTCAGATGACAAGGCAAGTCTGGTTTGTAAGAGGAAGACAAAAATTTTACCCTGTGACACTTTTCTGAGAAAGGTGTTGCCAAGTTGATAGGGAGTCTTCATGACAAAGCTATGGAAATTCATTCTGACAGAGATTCAGTATATTCTATAGCTCCATTTCTGAAATATTTCAAATCATGACACCCATAAAAGGTGATACCTACCCAACTCCATAGACTAAAAGAATAGAGCAATTTGGGATTTCTTTTTACTAGTCTAGGAGACCAGCTTTTCCAGGTCTGAAACAGCTTACTTGATTAATAACTCTATAAAATGGTAACACATTCATAGCATCTAATTCTTCCTTGAACTTCACCATTATGTATAGCAAGTAGGCCACTGGTCTCAAAATATTATCCTTCCAGCATATGAAGATAGAGTAAAGATAAGTTCCTAGCTATAATTCTAGACAGAATTTTGGATTTTGCTTCATATATATATTCGCTTCTTTCTCCAAGGTTGTTGTGGACTACTCAGAGAGAGGAAAAAAAATCATCCTCTATGTGTAATAGCCTTAGAGGTTACCAAGAAAGCCATATTGACTGTAGCATTATTTTGTAAGTACTTTTAAAAAGTATAAGTTTAGACTGGAGAGATGGCTTGGCAGTTAAGGAGTCTGCCTGCCAAGCCTAAGAATGCTGGTTCCAATCTCCAGGTCCCACCTTTAGCCAGATGCAAAAAGGTGACACAAGGGCGCAATGCCACACTTGCCCACAAGGGGGTGCACATGTCTGGAGTTTGTTCACAGCTGCTGAGAGGTCGCTGGCATGCCCATTCTTTCTCTTTCTCTATTTCTCTATCTCTCTCCCTGTCCCCCTCAAAACAAAAGTATAAATTCAAATTCTATTTTCTGGAACATCTATATTTTCTATTACATGTTGCTTCAGTTTTTGTAGTTTGTGTGTTTTGATGAAATTTTTCATTTATTTTATGTCATGTAATGGTTTTGTGACAATATCATTATTTCAACACATATATGTGTATATAATATTTCCATATAAAACACATGTTATATTAGATTGATAAAAGATGTACCCTCTTTCACTGCTTATTCAACAACTCTCCTTTGTCTCTCAAAATGTCTATTTTAATATATTTTAAAAGTTCATTTTTTAAATTGTTCTGTTTCATTAATTATTCATGAATTCATTTTCAATATAATTTTTATAATTCTCTTTCTTGTCTAGGCTATGTCCTTAATTTGCTCTATGTGCAGTTTCTTATATCAGAATGTTAGGTTGTTGATATTAGATACTTTTCCTTTTTCTTTTAAATTCTTTTTCTAAATTTTTATTTATTTATTTGCAAGCAAAGAGAGAGATAGAAGATAGGCAGACAGAGAGAATGGGCACACCAGGGCCTCCAGCCACTGCAAACAAACTCCAGATGCATGTGCCCCTTGTGCATCTGGCTTACATAGGTCCTGGAGAATAAACCCAGGATCCTTTGGGTTTGCAGACAGATGCCTTAACTGCTAAACCATTTCTCCAGCCCCACTTTTCCTTTGTCAATACAAATTTAATATTGTAACTATAACTTTAACCATTATATTGATTTTTATAAATTTTCATGTCATGTATCTTCTATCATTCACCTCAATTTTTTAAATTTTTTAAAACTAAAGTAACATACTGTCAAATAACCATTTCTTCAAAGAAATAACACATATCATAATAATTATATTTAATAATATACTCTATGCATTCAAGTTCCTTTCTTTTATTTTTGAGTCATTTTTTTCCTTTCAATTCTGTACGCTTTGTCTTCATTTTATACATTTAAATGAAAAGTTTAAGTGTCTTTCTTTGCACATACTTTGCTATTTAATAAGAGAAACACATACTAATGCAGGAAGGTCACAAATATGTCCTTTTGTACTTTTTGTGTCCTCAGTGGCTTTCATTCATTCAGAAATGTCTTTCTAATTAGGGTCCTTTCTAGTCTGTCCTGAGCATGCACAATCTTTTATAAGTATGTAGCTTTGGAGACTCATGGGGTTCCTCCTATAAAATTAGTCCTTTAATAATAAGACTAATATTCCTTCCAACCTGTCACACTGTTTGAGCGAACACATTATGAATATTGGTTCCATTGTCAGTCTAAGATGGCATGTTGCCATTTTTCCTACCCATGTTTCAGCAGGTCTTTTTATTTTAATAAAAGCATTTTCCCATTCATTATATGACTTTATTGAATAACCACAGTTCAGGCTCTAGAAGTAATTACCTTTGGCAGTTTGGCCCAATTTCATCACTGCTTTTGGGGTACTCATTTACCAACCTCCGCAGTCAATTGTTTTCAAAGACTGACCTGGAAATTTTCAGTAGCTTTGCTGTGAGTCACTTTGCTAATCTCAAATACATTATACAAATATTCTATTATTTCTGATTCTTTACTAAATTTTAAACCTAGCTAAACACTGTCTAGATTTTAGAACCCTCCCAGGCTCCTAGCCCATGCTGAAACCACTTGACAATCAGGCCTGGGTCTCCTTTACATCACCACACTAATTCAGAGTTTTACTTTATAACCCTCACTTGTATCAGGTCACATCATGACCCCATGATTTTTCAGTCACCATTCCATCTACTTGGATTAGTTTTTCATATGTATTATATTTCTTCATTTATGAAAATGCAGCATGAATATTGTTACATCTCAAAATCTGCATCTTACAAATGTATATGAGTCAGGTAATACGATTCTCTTCTCACATATCATTGATATCATTGCAAACATATCCCATATCTACCTCATGTGTATAACTTTCCCAACTGACTATGACTTATTTTGGAACAATCACTGCTTTGTATTTAATTTCCATGCCTTGGAAACTGGTTAGTACATAATAATCAATCAATAATCATGGAACTGCACCGAGCTTCAGCTGAATAAAGGTGAAGAATTCATACATGATAGTGAATCCAGAACTCACAGACATCACTGTCCATTGTGAATAATTTCTACCTGATTATGTGCAAATAATAATAATGAAACCATCAACAATAACAATAGTCTCTTATAATTGAATTGCCAAAATGAAGCAGGTGTGGAAAAGATACTTTGTTCATGGTCTCATTTTATCTGCACAATATGAGGTATGCCAGTATTTTTGTGTTCTTCAGTTTTGAATCAAAGCCATCTGAATGTGAGATGTAATCAGAATGCAGTTTATACCGACTAATAATGCTTTAACTCATTTTTCACATTTCTGTGCATAATATTCTTTGGATAGACTTTCCAAGCATATGTCCTTCCAAATGGCTTCATAAATTTTCTACAGTTGCCCCTTTCTACAGGCTTGATGAAGTAGGAAGATATTTTATTTTTCTTTTAATTAGTACAAGAGAGAATGGACAACATGTTTATATCTTCAAGATTAATCCAGGCAATATGTTTCATGAGGGCTTTTTAGAGTTAACTTGTAGAAGACGTCATTTCAGTTATTTTAAAGTATAAAATATAAAGAATTTCAAGTTATTTTAGAAAAGTGCCCTTCATAATATGTATTTTATTGTTTTATTCTGAGATATTAAAATCAATAATTTGTTAGGAATTGCTTCCATTGTCCTGCCCCAGCCTGCTCAGGTGGGTAACTATATTATTGGACTAAATATTCTTAAGTTCCTTTGAGCTCCCCACTAATAATCAGTGAGTTGTTAGCATATAAGTATGCTTCTTAAATAATTGAATTAGTGTATGGATTTTGTCAATCTCCTAGAGTATTTCCCCCTAAACATCTCATGAGCATGCTTTTGCCTCACTTTTCCATTTTTGAAATCAGACTTCTACAATCACAAGATTCTGACATTATGTTTTTGACTCCAGTGTCATGGTCCCCCAACATTTCCTGTATAAAATCCCCATGATAAAATTCGTTAGAAGAAAATAAACTCATTTAGGCAATATTCCAAAGTACTCAATCTTCTATTCCTTTTCTGATATTGCTTCAAATAATGCTTCATGGAACATTGTTTACATCTTATATGAGTATCATAAATTTGTCATATGCTAGAAATATTAATACATACTTACTCCAATTCCTGGGGAGTCCTTCTCTCTCTGTCCTCTCCCTTTTATTCTTCCTTCTTTCACTCACTCCGGTCCTCTTCCTCATATGTTCCCTAAGCCCATGAAAATGCTACCTACCTCAACTTATATTATTTCCCATGTCACATCAATATACTGAAATGATGAATATGCTGTTGTATAAAATAAAAAGTATGGTTGCTAGAAGGCCATCTGTACTATCCAAATAAGCAATGTTCAGAAGAGGAGGAGTCAGGCAAATGATATAAAATGACACTCATAATTATGGTATCACCATGTGATGGAATATGACAAATTGGGATTTGGGGAAAAACAGCTGAAAATAATGGTAGCAATGCATTCATGGTTGTCTTTAAATATAGAGAGTTTTCTTTGTGTAGTTGAGATCAGAATATGGCAATAAGATTTTTGCTTACTGCATAGATTCCTAAATACATTCATAAAATATTCTCCTTAAGATCCATCTCATATAAAAGCAGCAATGACCTTGTTTATTTACCATGAGAAATTAAGCTACATGTTAAATGGAATAAGACAAAATACTATACCATGTTAATATATGGATATTTTTCCTTTCATGAATTTGTAAGCATGAGGTCAGTTACAATATTTGCTATGATTATCAAAATATATATGATGTAAAATATATATGATGTTTGAAGGTACTTGATGGGAAGGCCAGAATAATCGTTTCTCATCACAGGACACAACTGGCTTTCATTCCTCCTCTTACATACTTTGACAGTCATACTTCTTCATGGAGTATTATTTTGTATACTCATAGGGGCATCTAAAATAACAATCAATGATCACTCATTACATGTATAAAACATAACAGCAATCTCCCTAAGAACTCTGAAATATAAACAAAAGCAGACAATTTTGGAAGGTAGTGAAATTTTTGAGATCCAACCAAGCTCCACAAGGTTCTCATGGTATTTCTCCGAGGGTAGACTCAATTGTGAAGCAAAGCAATGCCTCTTATGGATCACGTGGTTAAAATATAATTAGACAATCCAAATTTGAGGCCAAAGATAAGAGACAAATGAACACTTTGGGACAATTACATGACAGGAGCGTCCCTGAACAGACATAAAAGATGCCCTTTAATTCTGTATTTGAATTTGCAAATCTCAAGGCAATCCCTGGTCTATTAATGCCTAGCAAAGAGAAATGGAAAACAAAAGTTCAAATGGTTAGAGAACTTAGATGAAATATAAACAGCCACACAGGACTCATACAATCCCTGAGGTTCAAATGCATGGGGAAAATTAAACTAGGACAGCAAAGGCTTAGAGAAAAGTACTGACATCCGAATGAAGACAAAATGCACTCATGTTTGAACCCAACAGGATTTTCAATTAAAATTAAAACCTCACATTCTAGGAGATTATGATTTGGATCTGGCTAAAATTAACAGAATATTTGTGATGTTCCTGATGTAAGCCACAACTTATTCAGTAAATGAAAATCTAGAAAACATTATCAATACATAATGAGGGAGAAAGGGAGGAATAGAAGAGAAATAGCTTTTTATAAGCAGCGATCCAGGGATAAAAACTCAAGGAGAACATGGATTCTACCTTGCCTCCCCTGGCAGGACTCAAACCTATGTCTGGTCCAGTCTCATCCAAGATGGCTGCAAGCAATTCCTCAGCAACAGCTTCCGGCTTTTTCCTCAGCCCAATACACCTGGATATGCTGACCCCTCCTGGGTCAGCCTTTAAATCCACCAACCAATTGGGCCTCCCTTACACACCTGAGTCTGGTAATGAGGCTCATCCTCATGGGATTTTTAATCCATAAATTGGCCTGGGACATGTATGTAAATCTCTTGGTCCCTTTTCATCCTCCGGGTGCCTCTCCAGGTATTTGCATTGGTAAGCTCTCCCCCATCCCACACTGTTTGTGATGGGAGAGGATTTCTTATGTGCCTGGACATTTGTTTGCTTGATTTCTACATGTATTTTGTTCCTAGATGTTTTCTTGTCTTACTATATGTGTGATCCTTCTTTAAGCCCTGAGTCCTTCACACTCCTGTTTCTTAGTCTTTTCTAACCCCATCTGGGAGTGTGAAGGAGAAGGGGAGCTCTTGGCTTGGGCTCTCATGCTTAGCTTCCCATGTGCACACGTGTCTTCTCCAGAGGCTCTTTCCCCTCTTGAGGATTTCTCTGTGAAGGACATTCTCTCCATTCTCCCCTCCCCCTTGCTAGCTGGCAAGGGGGACCATTCTCTTTTTGCTTGAGTCTTTCAGCTAACCTTCCCTCTGAGTTGTAATTCTCCCTAAAATAAACCTTACAATGCATAATTTACCATTCTTGGAATCTGTTTGTTCTCATTTTTTTGCAAATTTGGATAAGAACCCAAAGTTGGGCTCCACATGCCTGGGATCTCCAGCATCTTTATGGCATTTAATCCCTCCATAGATGCAAAATCCTTCATCAATATCATATTCAAGATAATCAGATTTTTAAATTATAAACAAAATTATAGAGGTGCTATTGTTGTATTTATATTATTTCAGATTAAGAAAATTATATATGGTATGAATGGGAGGAGAGATATTGCCTTGAGGTATAGGAAAATGTGGGAAAGAATAAAATATTAATTTTAAAACGCAAAAAGTAGCACCTGAATAAAAATGTATAGTATGGGTTCAATATAAGAGTGGAAATTACTTTCAGAAAACTAACTCTATAATATTACTGGTTGGGTTTTTTTTGTTTGTTTTGGTTTCCAAAGTAGAGTCTCACTCTAGTCCAGACTGACCTGGAATTCACTACGTGTTCTCAGGGTGGCCTTGAACTCATGGTGATCCTCCTACCTCTGCTTCCCAAGTGCTGGGATTAAAGGCATGCGCCACCACTCCCGGCTTGTTGGGGTTTTTGCTGAATGTAAACTTAATACATAAAACTCAAAAATGAAAGGTCATGGGATAAAAAATAAGGAATTCTACATAGTAAATGCTTCTGCTTTTTAAATTTTAACCTAGACTGGAACAATATTAAATCTAAGTAGATTGTGAACAAATAGGCATACATATTATAATTGCTACATTAGTCACTAGTTAATGGTACAAAGTGGTATACTCAAAACACTAAAAAATAAATTGAAATTGAATGTTAAAATAAATGAAAATAATTCAGATGGAGACAAGAGAAAGGAATTCAAAATAGAAGAGATGTAGAAAATTAAGTATAATACATTTTATATAGATATATTAGAATTTTATTCAACTGTTTAGAACAATGCAATTATAAATTTTGCATTAAAATTAATGAAAATGAAAAATGTTATGTTAAATAAGGTTACCCAGGCTCAGAAAGACAAACATTACATGTTCTTGCTCATCTGTGGATCCTAGCTTCTAATTTTTATATCCAAGTGATTATGTGGACTGTGTATCAGAAAACTCAAAGTAGATATGGTAAATGCATAATCAATGCATGGATGGAAATGTCATCATTAAATCCATGAATCAGAAAATTATAATATGTTAATTATTGTGATAAAACAAAGCAATTATTACATGGGAATAAGAAAAAATATTACATGAATGTTAAGGCCATGAATTTTTAATATTTGTTCTTGCACCAATTTTAGAGGTTTGTGAGAATTTTTCTAGTGTCACCATTTCTATGGATGAAGAATGCAAGGGTGACTTACCTGTTAGTTATAGTTCATGATCTCTTATAAATTTACAGTAGAGCCTGCCAGAACAATTACCTGAACACTCAACTTAAGCAGCAGGCTCTATTCAGGTGGTTTGCTAAGGGAACTGTAGAGAGAAAGTTGCACTTCATGGTGGTTATAGTTCAGAATCTTCATTTCCTAAGCTTATGAGAATCACCTAATCCATGTTTGAGTGTCTTAACAATAGAAGTGATGCTTTTCCCCACTTGTAGTAGTTTGAATAGATGGTCCCCAATATAGTCAGTGTTTTATTAGTTTATAGTTTGCATCTGCATCCACCTGGCTGGAGGCAGTGTCACTGGGTGGATTTTAAGGTGTGGTGGTGGGTTTGAGATTTCAATCTAAAGATATGCAAAGTGTGCATAGCTGGAATTCCTGAAGTGTGCTGTGCTGTGTGGCTTTTGGCTTTTGGCTTTTGGCTTTTGGCTTTGTTCTCTGTTTTGTTCCTGTGAAGAGCAGGCCAGCTTCTTCTGCCATTATGGAACTTCCCCTGGATCTGTAAGCTTCAATAAATATCCCTTCCTCCATAACTGTGCCTGGTCTGGAAGGTCATCTCAGCGAACCTGAAGCTGTCTGTTACACCAGTTTAAAAATTTAAGAGAAAGGGGCTGGAGAAATGGCTTAGCGGTTAAAATGTTTGCCTGCAAAGCCAAAGGATCCTGGTTTGATTCTCCAGGACCCACGTAAGCCAGATGCACAAGGGGCTCACACATCTGGAGTTCGTTTGCAGTGGCTAGAGGCCCTGGCGTGCCCATTATCTCTGTCTGCCTCTCTTCTATCTCTCTCTCTCTGCTTGCAAATAAATAAATTAATTTTAAAAAATTTAAGAGAAATTAACAGGTCTCACTTTCTTCATAAAAATTAACCTTACTACAAGTATCTATATGAATGCAATCCTGTCTCAATAGAAAGAAAATTAAGCTTTCCTGTTAAAAGAATAATTATTAGCAACTCTATGAATGTATATTTAAAATGCCACACCATGTACAAAATATTTTCCAAAGGGGGAGGCTAGCTATTTCATATGAAATCAGCATCTCCTTCCATCATTCTCTACAGAGGTCACAACCTTCCTTGGAATAGAAGGAAGAAGTTGTATTGTACAAAAATCCCCTGATTCCTAACTCTTCATTGCCTGCCTCTTCAGCATTTTACTTTTTAATCATTTTTCTTTTGTGTTGCTTCTTCTTTTCTATAAAATAAATCTCTTTCTGCCAGGAAACTCTGGTCATGTGTAGAAGCCTTTGGTTTCTATTGAATGACAATTTTCAACAAGCTTAACAAATTAAAATAACTGAGTTTTGAGATCGGGGAATAGAAATATCAGTATTCTGGCTGTGGAGTTAAATTGTGACAGAATTCCACTTGGAAAACTATTTGTTTCTTCTGTGGTGAGGTTTAACAATTCTTTTGTTTATTAATAAAAGGGCATAGTGATAAATTACTTTATCCTTCACATTAGGTTTTAATTACCATATGAAACAATGAATTTTTAACACATTACAATGACAACTTCCATAAATATAAAGAAAATACCGTGATCATAATCCACCACCACTACCCTCCCTTCCCCCTCCCAAATCCCCTCTACACTGAATCCTTTCTTCTTTCCAGCTAGTCTCTCTTCTATTTGGATGTCATCATTTTTCCTCCTATTATTCAGGTCCAGTGTAGGTAGCATCAGCTACTGTGCATCAAGCACTGTGAGGTTGGACTATCAAGTCCACATTGCATCTGGAAGATAGTATTGTAAGCAGTCCTCCTCGTCCTTTGCCTCTTGCATTCTTCCCACCATCTCTTCTGCAATGGTTGCTGAGCATTGGAGGGTATGATAGAGATGTCTGACTCTGTGCTGAACATTCCACTGTCCTTTTTTCTCAGTGCTTTGTTTTTGATATGGCAGTGAATAATGGACCTTAGGTTCTAATTAAAAATCCAGGGGCTTGAGAGATGGCTTAGTGGTTAAAGACACTTGCTTGAAAATCCTAATGTCCCAGTTTAGTTCCCCAGCAGCCACGTAAAGACAGATGCACAAGATGCTGCATGCATCTGCAGTTTATTTGCAGTGGTAAGGGGCCCTGGTGTGCCCATACTCTCTCTTTTTCTGTCTGCCTCTTTCTGTCTCTCTATAAAATAATTAATTAATTAATAAAACACACACACACAAATCCACATAATTTTAACAAAAAATATTTTCTAAAAGAACTTGTATATTGTCTGAAAGTGTTTATGAACCTCTTATTCTATTCATAATATTGTCGATATTTTAGATTAAGTTTTGTGTAAGATAAGGAATATATCTTTCAATAGTTTAAAAGATATGGAAGGGGACTCAGATGGAGTATATAATTATAGGATACTAGGGTGAGAGGTTTATTAGACACACTACAACATGAGCATGTAGCTCATAGGAAGAAAACACTCTGATATCAGAGAACACAGTTAGATAACATGAAAATGGATAAATATTATATGGTCTATCTTTGTAGAATCCTATTGATAATGTATAACTGGTATTCAAAGAAAGTTCCACCTCAGAGGGAAGGAACTAAGACATGAAGTAGAAAGTGTCTCTATGAAAAACAAGTTATTGGGCTGGGGAAATGGCTTAACAGTTAAGGCATTTGCCAGTGAAGCCTAAGGCCCCTGGTTCGATTCCCCAGGACCCACGTAAACCAGATTCACAAGGGGGCAAATGTATCTGGAGTTCATTTGCAGTGGCCGAAAGTCCTGGCATGCCCATTCTCTCTTTTTCTCTGCCTCTTCCTCTGTCTCTCTCAAATAAATAAATAAATAAATAAATAATAAAGAAAACAAGTTATTAATTTATTTAACTAAATATATTTGGAACATTGTGTCTGGCGAAAGTGCATCCCCAACAAACACAAAAACACCATGTGCATTTACATGCATACACAAAAACAGAGCAGCAGAAAATACCAGTGGTGTTGGATGTAGCGTAACAATGGAAATTCACTGAAAAACACTGAATCGGGGCTGGAGGAATGGCTTGGTGGTTAAGGCGTCTGCCTGCAAAGCCACAGGACCCAGGTTTGATTCCCCAGGACCCATGTTAGTCAGATGCACAACGGAGTGCACATGTCTGGAGTTCCTTTACAGTGGCTGGAGGCCCTGGTGCACTCATTCTCTCTCTCTCTCTCTCTTTCTCTCTCTCCTTCTCTCTATCAAATAAATAAATAAATTAATAATAATAATAATAAATTTAAAATGCTGAATCACTTGCCAATGATCTAATTCATGCTTCAGATATTGACTATAAAAATGGAAGAAGAGAAAAATTATCAGAGTGGCAGTGATACATGATTAAAAGTGTTAGTTATCTGTTATTACGGTTCAGTCATTGAGGAATCAGGATTTCCAAGTTACCTTAACAATCCAACCTTGTACATTCTAAAGTGAAATTTATACAATACTCCTCATCCACATAGATAGTCATCCATCATCACACCCAATTTGGTATAGCAATTTTTTGAGTAAAAAAACCCACAAGTCAGTGACAACCTGCTTCACTTATTTGCCCACTATCCATACAATGAAGAATTAGCAAATACTTGAGAAAATGAGAAAAAAAGATGATGACAATGATAACAATGATATATGACATTGCTTGAAAAGGATACTGTATAACAGACACCTTTTAATGTTCTTTTCCCCCTTTAACACATAGTTGAGAAAAAAATGACATTATGAATCATGTTTTATTCCACTCATCTTAGAATTGATAGGGTTATTAAAGCACTGGTATTGTTGTGCAGTATAGTCACTTTTAATAAAAATAGCACAACAGATTTATAGAAGAAAACAGCTAATTGAATAGTTTCTAAAGAAAGACAAAAATGTAATATCCTTATAACAAAGTACCATAAATAATATAAAATAACAAAGTCGGGCTGGAGAAATGGCATTTGCCTACAAAGCCAAAGGATCCCTGTTCCATTCTCCAGGACCCACGTAAGACAGCTGCACAAGGGTGTGCAGTGGCTGGAGGCCCTGGCATGTCCATTCTCTCCCTGCCTCTTTCTCTCAAATAAATAAATAAAATATATTTAAAAAATAACAAAGTTTATAGCAGCTTCAATAGAATAAAAATGGTGAAGAAATTCTATTACCAGGATTGCACAAAGTAAGGTTTTATAAGCAAATGGCCTTATAATTTTGTGTGTTCTGAATGAAACAATATGCAAATTGTGTAGCAATTTCTTCTGACTTAAAACATTGCATCATGCTGGGCGTGGTGGTGCATGCCTTTATTCCCAGCACTCGGGAGGCAGAGGTAGGAGGATCGCTGTGAGTTCAAGGCTACCCTGAGACTACATAGTGAATTTCAGGTCAGCCTGGACTAGAGCAAAACTCTACCTCAGAAAACCAAAAAAATAAAAACATTGCATCATGGAAGCAGCATCAGTAAGATTCTGACAGTGAAGGTCTGGGGAAATGACTTAGTAAATAACACCACATGCTGTTTAAGCATGAGGGCCTGAGGGCCTGAATTCAATCCCCAGAACCCACATAAAAATCAAATATAGCTGGGCGTGGTGGTGCACGCCTTTAATCCCAGCACTTGGGAGACAGAGGTAGAAGGATCGCCAAGAGTTCGAGGCCACCCTGAGACTACCTAGTTAATTCCAGGTCAGCCTGGACCAGAGTGAGACCCTACCTTGCAAAACCAAAAGAAAAAATCAAATATAACCCCAGTCTTATGAGAAGCAGAGGCCAGCTAAACACTGGGACTCACTGGTCAGCCAGTTTGAGTGAAAATGGCATTTGCGGGTTCTGAGAAAGACTGCACCTCACAGAAACAAAAGTGGAAGATTATTATACTCCTCTAGCCTATGCACTTAGGCATATGGCACATGCATATGTATACACTATACACCACACACCACACCATGCTTACTACACACACCCACACATACACATACATGCCACACACACACACACACATATGCCCAGAATAATAAATAAATAAAAGACTCAGGAAGTAAAAAAGACTTTAAGGGCTTAGGAAGTAAAGAACTCACAAGTCTCAGGACAATCCTGAAACTTATAAGATTCACAAGGCCCATCCCCAAGGTTTAAGCAACAACAACTTCTGGGGTCAAAAGATTTTCTGACAGGGCATTGTGACTGAAAGTCAAGCAAGGAGCTCCCAGCTCCGTGAATGAAGCTTTTGTGAGTTGTCAACTATGCTATCCTGCTTTTTTTTTGGGGGGGGGTCTTTGAAGTAGGGTCTCACTCTAGCCCAGGCTGACCTAGAAATGACCATGTAACCCCAGGTTGGCCTTGAACTCACAGTGATCCTCCTAACTCTGCCAGTTGAGTGCTGAAATTAAATGTGTGCACCACCATGCCTGGAAATCCTTGGATTTTTAATGATAGGACTGCCTTTGAGTTATCTATGCTTCTGTAAGTAAACCCTCACTCAAATCTTATAACACTTCATCTATCCTCTGTGAGTTACTCTGTGATGGTTAAGTTGTGTCAACTTGATCTGTTTAGTAATCCACAGACATTCCTCATAAGTGTCTCTGAGATTGCTTCTAGGAAGGATTAACTAAGAAGGAATCCTTCCCCCAGGGTGAGCCCTTCCTCCAGAGTGGGCGGCCCCTCAGAGGGGAGACTTTATCTAAGTAAGCTCTGGGAAGGAAAGCTCTCTCTCCTCCCTGCTGGTTGTTGGTGCTGCTTGCTGCTCACTGCTTGCTGCCTGCTGTTCGCTGCTTGCTGCTTGGTTCTTGGAACTGAAGAGCAGTGTCTCTCCAGGATACCTCCAGGCCTTGAGTGCTGGGTTGGGGCTGCTGAGGCATCCAGCCTTGTAGACTGAGCAGCTACCGGGATTCTTGACTCTCAGGCCTGTAACCTGCTATTGTTGGACTGCTGTAAGCTAATCCCAATAAATTCCCTTTTAATACAATTCATTCTATTGGTTCTGTTCCTCTAGAGAACCCTGACTAATACAAACCCTAAAAAATGCATTGGTTCATTTAGCTGGCTTTGGATGCAATTATTACTTTTGTTAGACATTAATGCCTTTCTGTGGTGAATAGACACTTGTTCATGTCTCCCCAGGAAAAGATATACAAAACAATTATTTGAGGGAATAGAGAGTGAGTGGACAAAAGCAGAAAATGGAGTGGAATAAAGGACTTCATCAAATTGAAGTGCCTCATTTCAGCACTTTAGCCTGAAATTAAATATTATCCATATAGTACAGTTGTGAAAGTTGAGGTGATCATTGAAAAAATACATTTTGGGTGGATAACCAATTATTTTTATTTTTTATTTTTGTTTTCTTTTTTATTGACATCTTCCATAATTATAGACAATACCCCATGGTACTTCCCTCCCTCCCCCCACTTTCACCTTTGAAACTCCACTCTCATCATATCCCCTCCCCCTCTTAATCAGTCTCTCTTTTAATTTTGATGTCATCATCTTTTCGTCCTATTATGATGGTCTTGTGCAGGTAGAGTGTCAGGCACTGTGAGGTCATGGATATCCAGGCCATTTTATGTCTTGAGGAGCATGTTGTAAGGAGTCCTACTCTTCCTTTGGCTCTTACATTCTTCCCGCCCCCTCTTCTGCAATGGACTCTGAGCCTTGGAAGATGTGATAGAGATGTTTCAATACTGAGCACTCCTCTGTCCCTTCTTCTCAGCACCATGGTGCCTTCTGAGTCATCCCAAGGTCACCACCATCTGAAAAGAGAAGCTTCTCTAACCAAAAGTGAGGGGAGCATTAATATATGGGTGTGGACATTAAGAGAAGTGCTTACCAGGCAGTTTGGTGAGCATAGTATATACATTTAGCCAGACACCAGCAGACGTTACACCCCTAGGGCTCATGACTACCTCTGTCATAGGTTTTTAGTATCATGCATGTATTCCCTCCCATGGAAAAATTTGAAGCCAAGTAACCATAGCTAATGAAGGGACTGTGGGAGTTGTAGAAAGGGGTCAGTGAAATGATTCCAAATTCTTTCCAGTACATTTGACTAAGTCTAGAATCCCATGTTTAGAATTGACTCAGAAGTCTAAAGAGCTATCAATAAATATCTCAGAATTTCCCAGTGAAGTTCAGACAGTAGAATTATTTATGAGAACAACACAAAGAATACTCATTTAAGACCAAATAATATTTCAAGTATCTATAGTTTAACAATAATGTCTAGGATGCAACCTTTAATTTAATTAAGAAAAGTTGAGAAAAATGAAATAAATCTACAGGAGAATATTAATTAAATGTGCTCCAATTTTGAGATGAATTAGATATTAAAATTTCCACAGAAACATTTTAAATAGTCTACTGAGAGTGTTTGGGTTGAAAATGTTTTTGATAAATAAAAATATATAAATATTAAAAGAGACAAAAAGAATAACAATAAAATAGTTATGAAGACAATTTTATGTAAAATTAAATCAGGAGTAGAGGTTAGGTACCTAACATGCAAATGACACACGGGTGGAATGTATAAGTGAATTTGAAGCTAAATTAATAGAAATTATCCAATTTAAACTAAAAACATATAATGTTTGTAAAAATATAATGATCCCCAGGGAACTATCAGAAAACATTATGTTGACCAATATATATGTATTTCTAACACAGAAATGTAAGAAAGAACAGAGCAGAGAAATATGTCAAGAAGTAACAGTCCTATTTTCTTCTGATATTTGAGAAAATACTTATAGGCAAACTTCAACAACTGACAGAACAAACAAAGGAGACCACAATGAAGAAAATTATAAATCAACTGCTGAAAGACACAGATAATGAATAAATCATGGTACAAAGAAAAGAAATATGACAAAACATTGTGGTTTGAGTATAAAAATCCTCCATAGACTCATGTGTGAGGACACTGGGTCTCTAGCCACTTCTGGCAGTTGTGTAGATGGAGTCTTGCTGGAGGATGTGCGCCACTGCTAGCTGGGATTCAAGTTTTATAGCCTGGTCTCTCTTCCTGTCAATTATCTGCTTCATAACTAAATGCAATGGGGACAGCTGGTTTCCTGCTCTTGTCATCATGCTTTTAGTGCCATTATTGTCTATACTCCTGGATCTGTAAGACCCAGACTAAAAAGAACCTTTTCCTTCCTAATCTGCTTCTTGTCAGATATTTTTTCACAACAATGAATGCATTAATATATACTACATGCAGGCCAGTAATGACCCAAATAAAATCTAACCTCAACATTATAGACAGAGATAAGAAAAAACAGGTATGATTAAAATAAAGAAGATAATTGCCTGTAGAACTTATTATTTAAGCAAAAAAATCAACTTAAAATGAAGAAAAATATAGGGCTTTTCAGATAAATGACAATTAAATAAATTCATTCCTATTCATTCCTAAAAGACAGATATGATGAGAAATGTTTTTCTCTCTGATTTTTTTATCAGAGGTTTATGTACAGATAATACTTACATACCCATTTGAATTATAAAGGAAAAGGATGGGATTTTGACCTATAATGATATTTTTTATATTTTTGTGAAGATGCACAATAACATATAAGTGGGCTATAAGAAAACAGGATATATTCTATAATCTACAAATAATATCTACAATGTAAATAAAAATAAGTAAAATCTAATTACAGAATTAATATTAGTATAAGTTATATAATTCGATAAAAATAAGCATCACATAATAATTAGTAAATAATAATAATATGTAGTCTAGGCTGGTCTCAAACTCATGATCCTATTGTGTCAACCTCACAACCACTACTATGACAAGCATGTGCATGGAATAGGTTCATTTTGATTATGACATGTTTCCCTCTTCTCTATGAACATTTTTTCTAAAGACATAACTTATTAATAATCACATGGTTTAGTCTTGATTGCCCCTTGTCACCAAGATGAGATTTTTTTCCAATCATTCTGATATGATCTGACTTTGGAGTTATAAGAGACATGTCAAGGAGTTAGTGTCAATAAAACTCTTTATCATCACTTTTAAGCAACTAGGAAATATAGGATGGCTCTCAATTTAATTTTGTCTTCCCTTTAAGTGTTGTCATAGTGTCTTAGAAAATATTGTCCAGGGGGGCTAGAGAGATGGCTTAGTGATTATAGGTATTTACTAGCAAAGCCTGATGGCCTAGATTCAATTCCTCAGTACTCACATGTTGCATATAGCTCCATGTCACTGAGATGAATATTCAACCAGACATAGTTTGTGAGGAAAACAGCTTTATTTATGCTTACAAATTTGGGGAAGTTCCATCAATGGCAGAAGAAGCTGACCTCCTTTCATAGATCTAAGCAGAGACACCAGCAAAATGCCAGAAAGCAAGAATCCAAAGCTCAAAAGTGTTCTTTTCCCTTCGGGATGGAATTCAGATCCACTGCCAGTGACATGCAGGCTGATGGAGATTTAAGCAGTAAACTACACATTAAAAATAGCTGAGGCCATGGAGAATATACATTAACATTCAAACCATCACATTATACCTATGTCCCCCATAGACTTTTGACTATCATCACACTTCAAATTGCATTCAGCCAAAATTCAAAGGCCCCCGTAAGATTTACCATCTTTAAGATTATTCCAAAGACTTATGTTTCCAACTGAGATTAAAGACTGTCTCTTAACTGTGAGCCCTGTAAAATAAACACAAGTTACATCCAAGACATAATGGAACAGACTAAACATCTCCATTGTTATAAGGCATCAAGGAAAGACTAGAACAATGCAAAATCAATAGCCATAAGATAAACATCAAACATCTGCAGTTCAAGTCTGACATCCATAACTAGTGACAACAGTAAAATTTTGAACTTGTCAAGCAAATATTTGAATTGGGCTAGTTGTAGTTTGTTCACTAAGAGAAATTGATTACTTATGAACAACATAAGGAAATGGAGTAATTCATTTATTTTATAATGGCACACTACTGTGGTAGTTTGAATGGATCTCCAATAGATTCAACTTTATTAAAACTGGAGGAGGTGTCACTGTAGGCTAATCCTGGGATCCAACCCTAAGGTGTTATTGGACTCAGATCTGAATTCCAACCCAAGGTATGCAGAGAGGATAGTTTATCTTTATTGATGATCTTGTTAAAGTCACCTGTACTACAGAGTTAAAAGGTGGGTGTGTCATTAAAAGGCAGGTCCAGGGAGGAGACAAGGGAAAGAATGCTAATAAATAAGATTCTTAGGCTGTGAATTAGTATACTAAAGTGCCATTGGTTAACATTTAGTAGGCTGGTGTATTTGATGCTCAAGGCAAGATTGGTCTACACAGTTGTTTTCAGGCCAGCTAGATCTACTTTTTGAGATCCTGTCTCAAAAAATCAAAAGGGACTGAGTGAATAAGATGGGAGGAGAGAGAGAGATCCTACAAGGCCATGTTCATGAAATTCTACCCTAAACTATAATCCCTTTCCAGAAAGGTAAGTGATGAAAGAAAGAAAACAGCAATTGAAAAATGTATATGTATTCATTTATACCACAAACCATATGTTTTCTCTTGAAAGTCATTATATATTTATTCTACTAGTATCAAACAAATTAGGTGAAGATAGATACATAAGGGAGACACAGAGACAGACATGCAGAGAATAAGTTAGTCAGAGACATGAATAGACCCTTTGGCAAAGATAATACATAGGCAAAAAAATGAGAACATACAAAGCTACTCAGCAATAGTCATTGTCAGAGATGTGTAAGTGGAACATCAATGAGGTATCATTGCACTTGACACAGAATGATGAGAGAGGGAGAATGAGAACAAGAGTGTGAGAGAAGAAGGAAAGAAAGAAAGAAAGAAAGAAAGAAAGAAAGAAAGAAAGAAAGAAAGAAAGGAAGGAAGGAAGGAAGGAAGGAAGGAAGGAAGGAAGGAAGGAAGGAGATGGAGAGAAGAAATGAAGGGAAGCGAAAGGAATGGAATCAAGATCAGATTCTGGTGAAAATGATGAGAAGCTACTACCAGTAATGTACTTGGGGGAATGAAGACTGGGACAGTCAACATGGAAAAACAGTTTCTTACAGAGCTCAACATGAATTATCATATGACTGAGACATTTCACCCTTTGGCATTTATTTCAGTGAAATGGAAATTTAGATTCACAGAAAAACTGAGTGTTTGGGCAAAGTGTCACAAGATATATAATCTGATCTACGATGGAGGCTGACACAGGAAAATCACTTAGTTTAAGAGTTTCCTGAGTAAATTTGTGAAAACCTGTCTCAAAAAAAAAAAAAAAAAACATAAATGAGTGGAGATGCAGTTTTATAGTAGAGTGCTTGCCATGGCTTTAATATGTAGTGTGGAAATTAACACATAAATAAATGTAAACAACCCTTATACAACTATGTCATATTAGCTTATTTGTAATTGTTTAGATTTAGCACAGCAAAGATATCTATTTTGGTTGGGTTTAGTCGTCTCCTTGACTGTATTAATGAATAACTAGATACTGGTGAGCATTACTTCTCTCCTTGGGTATAAGGATATTTCTAGAGCACACTAGCATGTGATTCAGTTGACTGAATGTGAAAGATCCTTCAACAGCATAAGCAGACATGATAAAACTGACCAGAACCCTGAATAGAATAGAAATTCAGAGATTTTCAGCTCGTTCTTAGAATTAGCATTTTCTTCTTCTTTTGAACTTGGACAACAGGACTCCAGATTTCCAGGCCTCAGAGTTTAGAACTAATACCAGAATACCCTGTGGCTTCTTGGCCTTCAGTGTCAGATTGAGAGCCATATGATCAATTTTTGCTGGTTACAATTATTTTGGACTTGGTTTGTGGGCCAGAGTAGATGGCTCAGTGCTTGACAGGTTCAAACTCCAGAACTTATGTGAAAAACTTATAATCTATGTTCTCAGGAGGCTGTTGCAGGAGAATTTTGAGTTCATAGCTTCCCAAAGCCCCATAGTAATATTCTGTGTCAGAAAAATGAGGAATAAATAAAATATTGAACTGTGAAACATTGAATCCATGAAGTAATACTCTTAATGTAAAAGTTGAAGGGGTAATTATTTAATCCAATTAAATAATAAAATGAAGAAATACTCAAGCTCATTTTGAAAAACAAATGAAATAGAGTTTTGTCCCTACTGGATGTCATTATATTGTGAAACCATACTAATTAAATATTTTATATTTATACATGAATAGAAAATTTAAAAATTTATACAAAATAAAAATTACAAACTGATGTGTGTATCTTCTTATAGATATACTAATGTAACTAGTAGATAGGGGCAGTTAGTTATAATTTGTGTGAATAATTATCTACATGAAAATCCTAATTAGTTCTTCATCTAATTCCACATAAAAGTGATTCCAATTAGGTGACCCTAACAGTAAAAGTTAAGGTCCAAAATATCAATTACATTAAAATCCTATCCTTAAGATCCAGGGAAAGCAAGATATTTCTTAAAAAATAACAATAAACAAACACATTTGAGGTAATATTGAATTACTTGAAAAAAATTAATTACTATTAAGGAGAAGCCATACACTCAATAATACAAGCCAGAAATTTAGAGATATAGCTTATTCATAAGACAAGCAGAAGATTGATTTGTTTCCATAATAGAAAGTTAATGATTATATATTGAGAAGAAAACGTATGATCTAACATCTATCTTAGGAAAGCTTACATGTTAATAAACCACTAATTTTTTAAAAAAAAATTCTAAAATCAATACAAGATACTTGAGTTCATTAATAATCAGGTAATTTAATTAAAACTATGATAGAATCAATTCACAACACTAATTAAAAGCTGGATAATGCTCAGTGTTGTCAAGTTTGTTGACCATTAAGAACATCTACACAGCCATAAATATATACCCAGGAGAAGACAAGGGGCTAATGGGCTAGTGACATACTTTGGTCCAAAATCTTTATTTACAAAGAACCAGGTCAAGAAGAAGCCATATAGAGTCTGTGTACATCCCTAGTGGAGGCCATTAGAGGAGCTAATAAGAACTGGTCCTTGCCAGGGCATCTAAACCTCATAGAGCTGCAGCCAGTTGAGCAGGACAATGTACAGCAAGGTGCCTCTTAACACTTAATAATGAAATGCAAAAATAACCTTTATATAAACAAATTATTTTCTCTAAACAGCCACAGACAAAACACTATAGAAATACAAAGGCAGTGGTTCACAATGTACACTGAAGGTCATAGGTAACAGCCCAGGTTGAGAGGAGAAGAGTGGGTAGGGAGAGAATGTGCTGTCATTCAGCCAGCTGCAGAATAGAGAGTTCTGCACCCTATGAAGCATGATTATATCCCAGTGAAGGAACTGGCTTTCAGGGTCCTACCCTAGTATAAAAGTCTATCATTTTAGGCTGGAGAGTTGGCTTAGCAGTTAATGTGCCTGCCTGCTAAGCCTAAGAATGCCGGGCGGGTTGAGTCTCCAGGTCCCACCTTTAGCCAGATGCAAAGTGATGCAAGGGTGCAATGCCACACTTGCCCACAATGGGCTCACACGTCTGGAGTTCATTCACAGTGGCTGAGAGGCCACTGGAATGCCCATTCTCTCTCTCCCTCTCTGACTGTCTCCAAAAAAGAAGTCTATCATTTTATAGCAGTTTGCATCAATACTGAAATAAATCAAGTTTTGCCTACCCATCAAAAATACAAGACTGGAGTAAGACACCCTGTATGAAAACCTAGGAAATTCATCAAATCAAGAAATATATGTCAGTGGTGGAAATGGAAAATGGCACCTGCTAAACCTGCCCAGAAGATAACTAATTGTTTGGAGTGACTTACATCTGCAAAAGGTTGTAAACAAATACTTGCCAAGCATATTCCTTCCTCATCCCTGAGCCACAAGGTCACTGCTTATGAAAGAGAAAACTTCTTCACTTGTGTATGAAAATGAAAACTTTTCTCATATTTCACAAGTTACATGTGCTCTGGTAAATAAACTCCCACTCATGCAAGCAACCTTAATTATACTCATTGGGACACATACACAGGGACATCAAGAAAGAGGAGGGACTAGCTGGGAAGAACACGTTCAGTGGGAGGAGGAAAGGAACAACATAAGGCAATGAGAAGTGAATATGATCAAAATACATTATATACATGTAGAAAGCTGTTAACAGGGGCCGGAGAGATGGCTTACCAGTTAAGGCGCTTGCCTGTGAATCCCAAGGTCCCATGTTTGACTCTCCAGAGTCACAAGATGATGCAAGTGTGCAAGGATGCACACATGTGCACAAGGTGGCACGTGCATCTGGAGCTGAATTGCAGTGGCTGGAGGTAGTAGTGTGCCAATTCTCTGTGTTTCTCAATCTCCTTCTCTTTCTCTTTCCCTCTCTCATAAAAAAAAAAACTTAAAAACACTGTTAACAGGTTTGTGGATAAAAGGCCCACATCTGGTTGTTTTCACCTCTTTTCTGTATTCATCTCTGTTTCCTCTTACCGTTCTCTCCAATAAACTCAAGATGTTCTGCATTAAAAAAGTGTTAAATAAAATAAATTTTTTAAATAAGGTGATAATGGATTGAAAATGATTCTTGATGTCAATCTCTGGCTTCCACAAGCGCACACACACACACACACACACACACACACACACACCTACAATACACATATAAACATGCATACGCATGTATGTCTTCCACACACATGCAAAATATTTTTAGAATTAAAAATAAGAGGTTTAAGGGCTGGAGATATGGCTTAGCGGTTAAGGTGCATGCCTGCAAAGCCTAAGGACCCCGGTTCTATTCTCCAGGTCCCAGGTAAGCCAGATGCACAAGGTGGCACATGCATCTTGAGTTCATTAGCAGTGTCTAGAGGCCCTGGCATGCCCATTCTCTCTCTCTCTCTTCCTCTCTCTGTCTCTAATAAATAAATAAATAAAAATAAAATCTTTTTTTTTAAAGAGGTTTGAGTCATCAGGACTCTATCCCCATGAATTAATTAGTAATGTCTCAAGAACATGCTGGGTATCAGCATAGTCTCCTAGGAAACAAAGCTACTTCTGCCCCTTGCTTGCACACTTGCTTTTTCATGTGCTCCAGCCCTTCTGCCTTCTAACATGGGATGATATAACAGAAATTTCCTCACCAGATGGCAACATTTTGATAATTCAATTTGTCTACATCAGGTGAACCAAGTGTTTCTTACTGATTACCCAGTCTATAATATTTTGCTAGAGCAATGCAACACAAACTAAGACCCTAGCTAAAAGTAGAAAGTTAGAATCAGATTACAATGCAGCTCCTGGTTTCAATCCTGCCACTAAAGAAGGGATTGATCTGGAGGCTATAGACCCTGGAGTGGAGATCTGGAATTTCTCCTCCTAAAGTCCTTGCTCTTGGATAAAGAAAAGAAGCTGATTGTGTTGAGCTATTACCAGAGGAAGGATAATTTACTATCAGTTAGAACTCCAAAACTCTCTTTCAGATAATGTGTTCAAAAGAGTTACTAGTTCCAACATCTAAAAGTACCAAGAGAATTCACCACTAAAACTAGTCTATCATAAGTGCCATCATTTGAATTCCAGAATACCAGACTATCAATTAGGGATTCCTGTATGTCAGAGAAGACTCAAACAGAAAACAACTCCCACTGAGGAAGAATTTGGAATGTGATAAATACATGGCATGGAAGAAAAAAAAAAGTATCACTACTGAATTTACCAAAGACAACTTTAAACGTTAGGAAAATACACATGCCAATTCACTGTCATTTTATAGCTAAATGAATGGAAAAGACTAAAAGAAACATCTTTAAAATACAGAGATAAAAGTGATTTCCACTGAATAAACTTTTTTTGTTGTTTGTTTGTTTGAGGTAGGATCTCACTCTAGCCTAGGCTGACCTGGAATTCACTATATGGTCTCACGGTGGCCTCAAACTCATGATGATCCTCCTACCTCTGCCTCCCAAGTGCTGGGATTCAAGGCATGCACCACCATGCCTGGCATGAATAAACTAATTTTTAATTATTCATTCTATTTATTCATTTGTCTATATTGGGTACCATGAAAGCTTTTACCATTTTTTAATTGAAATTTGAATTCATGACATAGTTGTTAACTGTGGTGGTTTGATTCAGGTGTCCCCCATAAATTTAGGTGTTCTGGGTGCTAGGTTCCCAGCTGGTGGGGATTTGGGAATTGGTGCCTCCTGGAGGCAGTGTATTATCAGGGGCGGGCTTATAGGTATTATAGCCAGTTTCCTCTTTCCAGTGCTTGGCACGTTGTCCACTTGATGTTGACAAGGGGGTGATGTCCACCACCCTCTGCTCATGTCATCATTTTCCCCTACCAATGTGGAGCTTCCCCTTGAGTCTGTAAGCCAAAATAAACCTTTTTCCCACAAGCTCTCTTGGTCAGGTGATTTCTGCCAGCAACATGACCCTGACTGCAATGCTGACAATAACACAGTTAAAATTTAGTGGGGGAAAACAAATCCCTATGTGCAAATTATATTATAATATACTATATATTATCTCATCTAACATCATAGCACATGTATAATTGTAAGCATGAATGCAATGTGTATGTTGAGTGTAATTATAGATAGATATAGAGATCTTTACTTATTCACCTTCTACCTGCATATCTATGAATCTGTCTAGCTAGCAATCTATTTGAAGGATAGAGGCATACTTAGGAGATTATGTGTAGCATTAAGAAATATAAAATCAGGCTGAAGAGATGGCTTAAGCAGTTATGGTGCTTGTCTGCAAAGCTAAAGGACCCAGGTTGGAATGTCCAGTACCCACATAAAGCCAGATGCTCAAGGTGATGCATTTGCAGTAATTAGAGACCCTGACACACACACACACTCTCTCTTTATGCCTCTCTTTCTCAAATAAATAAATAAATAAAGAAACATTAAAAAAGAAATATAAAATCAAGGCAAATTGAAATGTGGTAAGAAAGACAGGAGGACAAGAGAGATAAAAATACAAATGGGAAGAAAGGGGGAGAAGAAATAATAAAATATTTCATTTTGTCTAATTGAAACAAATGGTCAATTATGTGTTAATTGTGGAAATGAAAAATTGATCAACTACTATACTTATATGGTATGGTGGTTTGATTCAGATGTCCCCCATAAACATAGGTGTTCTGGATGCTAGGTTCCCCAGCTGATGGCAACTGGAAATTAAAGCCTCCTGGAGGCAGATTATTATAGCCAGTTTTCCCATGCCAGTGTTGAGCACACTCTCCTGTTGCTTTGGTTCATCTAATGTTGGCCAGGGGATGATGTCCACCCTCTTCTCATGCCATCGTTTTCCCTGCCATCATGGAGCTTCCCCCCTGGAACCTGTAAGCCAAAATAAACCCTTTTTCCCACAAGCTGCTCTTGGTCAGGTGACTTCTGCCAGCAATGCGAACCTGACTGCAACAGTAATGTTGGTACCGAGGTCTGGGATTGCTGCTAGACACCTGACTGTGTTGATTTGGCCTTTTGGAGCTGATTTTCAAGAGGAATGTGGAAGGATTTGAAACTTTGGCTTAAGAGACACCTGTAATGCTGTAAGTACAGCTTGATGGACTATTCTGGTCAGAGTTGAAAGACCTGAATGCAGTAAGAACTATGGACTGTGAGGTTTGGCTCGTGAGGGTGAGAAAGAGCTTTGCTTGGACTGGTATAGAAGCAGTTTGAGAGGCTTGCTGTTATGCCCATGTCCCAAGAAGTTGTGCAGGGTTGCTTTGTGCAGAAATTGACCGGTATGAGCAGAGGGATATGACACAGAAAAAATGAAATTTGGGGGCATAAAATGCTGCCTGTTCACCTGAAAATTGTTTGAGAGATTATAACCATTGAGATTGGGTCAGCTGACCTGAATTGAGGCAACAGGAAGAATGTAGACTCTTTTGAAGGGGCCTGAGTGCTCAAGTAGTGTCCTGTTCTTCAAAATCTGCTTTATTTCCTCCTAGATTAACAAATTGGCACTCTACCCGGTATTATGGAGTATAAGAAATGAACTTTCTAACACAATAACACTTACAACATTTCTTCCTTTTTTCCAGATACTTTTGTTATTAATTTGCAAAATTTCATAGGTAACCCCACCCTCCTATCTCTCTGCCATTTGCCATAAGCTGTGAGCTTCTCATTCTTATTATTGAGTAAGAGTGTTATGTCCAGAGAAGTATAGAAATGTGTGTGTGTGTGTGTGTGTGTGTGTGTGTGTGTGTGTGTGTGTGTGTAGTCTCTCTTCCCATTTGTAGCAGATCGCCTCATGTTGCTGGGATTTATAAACCAGGAACAGTGATGGAAGAAGAGATATTATTGAAGCTCACAGATCTAGGGTAGGGTTGATAATGGTAGAAGTACCACCAGGGGTACTGAGGAATTGAACCCAAGCTGTCAGACTTTGCAAGCATCTTTAACAAATGAGTCATCTCTCCAACCCAGGTTATATTCGTATGCTCCTCCTCTCCCACCCTATTCCACCGAGGGCCCTCCTCAGTGGGGTTATCTTTAATCACTGTGAGTTCATGAATATACCAGACTCTGTTGGGGACATAATGCCTCAGGGTACACCTTCACACCCAGTGACTCTGACATTCTTTCTACCCCTTCTTTGGCCATGCTCCCTGATCCTGATCCTTGGAGGGTATGTTACATGACTCCTTTAGTGCTGAGCTCTCAGCAGCCTCTGATTTTCTTCTTTGATGAGTTTTTTAGTCTCCTCATATTGCCATCTGTAAAGGTCAGATTCTGTAGCCAAGAGTGAGAGAAGGATGGATCAAAGGGGAGAAACACAGACATTGTAAAGATTTTTTGATGGACATAACCTCTTCTTTTAGCCAAAAATAAAACAAACAAACAAACAAACAAACAAAAAAAACACAGTGGAAGCTTCCCTCTTGGGCTATAACCTTCCAAGCCACAGGCTTCTGACTTGATTCTCAGTACTAGACCAGGTATGAATTCACTCCAACTGAGCACACCTCGTGTCCATTCACATTCTGTAACCTATGTACCACTATTAAAATGGTGGGTACATCTTTCCTGGCTAGTTATATATATATATATTTTTTTAACTTGAGGGATCTACTGCTTGTTCATGCTATTGGTGACTTTTTATCCCCCAAGAGCTCACATAGCACTATGAAACCTAGTCAGCCGGGATCTGCCTTCCATCTCAGTTCTAGCATGATCTCTCAAATGTTTGGCAAATGCAACCTGGTGCACAAAAGACCTTTTTCTATTATGTGTCAAATATAATAATGCCCAGTGGATGTGGAGAAGGTTGCATCAAGTTACAAGTTGTACCCATCTCACCTTGGTGTCCAACTACTTTACTTTAGAGTTTAACTTGTATAATTTGGCAGCAAATAAAATATTTACACCTCATAATGCTCACACATTACCATATCTTCAACCCCTCTGTTTCTTGCTGCTGTGAAATCATTGATGGCTTCTATTTGGAAACACTGATACATGTCTCTTCCTTAATGTTAAGTATGATGTGCAGTGCATTATGAGAAGATCCAAAATCTTAATGCAGGCTATATTTTGCTCTTTTGGACAATGCTAGTCAACTATGGGAAGAACAAAATCAGATATCAGGTAAGTACTAATAGCTCTATGTGAAAATCAATGCTTTTAGGTAAAGCAGCTCTTCATTATTTTAATATTCAAGTTGCCCTGTTGTTTGCCCATTATTGCCATTCACATTACAGCACACTTACTTGATAGGCAGAGGAGAGGGAAGCAGTGTCCATTTTTGCCATTTAGTAATTAATGATGACTATCATTAAACTGATTTATTGAAATTTATTATGTACTACCCTCACAGATTCTTTGATTAGTTCTATTTTAGTCAGAATATACAGAAAAAGAAAACACCAATAAATTTTATGATTAGAGCATGAAATCTCCTTCACAGCTGGTGGTGTAGTTTTGGAAGGTTACAGAATCTTTAGGACTGAAACCTAGGTAATACACACAGGTTGCTAGGGGTAGTGTGAAAAGTGATTTTTGCATCTGTTCCTCTTCTCTACTTCCTGATGTGCCAAGATCTGAAAAGCTGCCACCTCACAAAACCACCCTTACAGACACAGCTGTTCCAGCAGCCATGTCTCCCCCTCTGAACTTTGAACTAAAATAAAGTATTTGGCCATTAAATTGCTTGTGATACGCATTTTGTTACAGCAATTAGCAATGTAAATAATGCTGCCCCTTTATCATTCTGCTAGTCCACTCAGAAACCACTGAATGTTTCCATTGTCATATTCACAACACAATGTCACATACATAACTGAAGGGTTATGTATGGGAAACAAGAGGATGACATATGTTTGCAGTTACAAACATTCTGTTTGTTGTATGGTAGGCAAATAGATCAATGAGTACCTATATGGCTGATATAGGAATAATTGATATAGGAAACCAGTGAGGATTCAAAGAGATAACACTGGACTGAATCATAAAAATGTTTACTAACATAAAAAATTATATTTTGAAGCCAGGCATGGTGGCGCATGCCTTTCATCCCAGCTCTCGGGAGGCAGAGGTAGGAGGATCGCCGTGAGTTCGAGGCCATCCTGAGACTACATAGTTAATTCCAGGTCAGCCTGGACCAGAGTGAAACCCTACCTCCAAAAACCAAAAATAAATAAATAAATAAATAATAATAATAATTATTATTATTATTATATTTTGAGCTAGACAATTCTCCAGTGTTAAATATTCTCTAAATTGGAAATCACACTCCAGTCGACATGCTAGATGCTACTTTGGCAATAAAATATCACATTAAAATATTGTGCCATGATCACAGGAAATGTATATAAGAACTATATTGTTCTTTCCACTTAACAGATAAAGAAACAGAAGTACAAGGAGGTTAATTGAGTAGCCTGGGGTTATATTTAGTGGACAAGCTTGGATTCAAGTATAGTGACTAAGGAGCCTACTCTCTTAATTACTATGCTCTAGTGGAGGGACAATAGAAGGCTCTCAAGAAAGAGGAAGTAGCCAACAGAGTTGAGAGCCAAAAGCACTGGTTACATGAAGTCTAAAAGTACTCATTAGATTTTACAAAAGCAGCTCTTCTGTGGGTTTTGTTTGGTCTCACAGAGGTGTTAATAGTCAAAGTGAGCTCACAGTACATTAGAGATCAATGAAGGGTAGAGTGAACACAGGGACTGGGAACCATGATTGAAGACCCTTTCCAGAGGAAGAAAGGGAAAGATTCAGAGTGGACATGATAGGGAGACCGTTTGCAAGATGAAAAGGCGTAAGCACGTTGAATTGTTAAACAGAATATAGTCAAGAGAAAAAAGGAAGCAGATGAAAGATTCAGCAAGGCTTCTGAGAGTTCATTTAAGCTTGGAGTGACAGCAGGAACTGGCACTTATGTTTATCTGAACACGGCTCATGAATGTAGTTTTCTCTTGCATTTCCAGTGGACTTTTCTAAGTCCTTGGGCCTCATTCTTACCTCCATTTCACCATCTCCCAGACAGAAAGATATGAAGAAGAGGGAGGGAGCAAAAGCAAGAAAGAATGGACATGTGGGGGAAGATGCATCACTTCTTTTTCTTTTGGGGCACAGGAAATTAGAGATAAACCCAAATTTAAATTTCTAATCCCCTGTTCAACTAATAATTAAATAAAAAGGAGTTGCTACACTCAAGTGATATTATGAGAGTGTTCTTCCTTGCTTTAATAGATATGTTCAGGCTTGTCCAATCCAGGGTCCATGGTCTATATATAGATATACATGGCCAAGTATATTTATACATGGAGACTGGTACAAAATTGTAAACTTATTTAAAATATTTTGAGGGAGGCAGGGAAGGAGGGAGAGAGGGAAGGAGAGAGAGAGTGTGTGTCAGAGTCTCATTGCACCCTTCTAGAGTATGAATGTTGGAGATGCCAACATCTGGTCACAATATCAAAAGGGGAACAGTCCTGACAGAATCCGAGTTGTCTGTGTGAATAATAAACAAACATGTCTCCTTTTAAAGAACAAGAAACAGATAATTTGGACAAAACATATTACGAGATAAACCCAGAATAAAAGATGGCCTTGGACTCAGTAAAAAGTTTGTCTGTGTGTCTCTAGGTCAAGGCACTGTCTGTCCCAAATAATCAGTGCTTTACTTCATTCAGAGGAGCTGAGACTTCAAGTTGCCATGGCAAGAGACGGACTGAGTGCCTAAATGCTCATAGCAGAGTGATGACTGAGCCTTCCAAGTTTTAGAACTTCAGGTAACAAACTCCTCAAAGAAAATATCCAGGTTTCCTATAAGTACTCCAAGAACTTCTTATCTCATACCTAGATGACACCAACAGGGAAACCCAGGAAATGTTATAACTGAAATCACCTATTGCCTAAGGAACTGGCAGAAATTTTCTAGTAAGTACACATAACTTTGTAAGTTCAACAGCTCCAAAAGTGAGTTTGGTGACATGATATAAGATTCTAAGGATGACCAAAGGAAGTTTTGGAAATTCACATAATGAAAGAAGACAACCAAGTCATAACATAAATAGTATTGGGAGGGTTAAATGTGGTTCATATTTTTTTTTGTAAAGCTATCACAGGCATATGCCTAGGGACAAAGTAACCTTGAATGGAGAAGTCTAGAAACTTTGGAAATCAATATTAAGAACAAATTGGAATTGTGAGACGAAAGGGATTAAAAAGTAGAGACAGAGCAGACTGACAGACATAACAATTTGGTTTCAAAGCAATGTAGATGAGTAACTTGAAAATCATTAATCATTAATGTTAGCAAACAAAAGGAAAAATAAAAAGCAAATTTGTTGCAGATCAGATTAATATCAGTGTGACAAAGATAAAAAATACAGAGACTATTTTACATTAAAAAAAAATATGACCAGAAGGAAAAAAGAGAACAATTTTGTATGTGTATGTGTTGCTTTTGTATGATTGGGATCAAATACTTGACAGAAATAGCTTAAAGACAGGAAAGATTGATTTGTTTCATGGTTTCCAAGAGTTCAGTCTATGGACACTTGTCCCCATGTATCCCCATAACATTATGTGACCAGGAGCGTATGACAGAGGAAATTCTAAAAGGAAGAGAGAGTGAAACAAGAGAGAGAACAATGATAATATATCCTATATCCTCAAAGATTTATTCTTCCCAGTGACTTGCTCCGTCAGCTAGGTCCCATCTCCTAAAGTTTCCACAGTTCTCCCACTAGTGGCACCTGTTGGAAACCAGCCTTCCAATGCATGAATCTCTTTGAGGAATATTTCAAATCCAAATCATTACAATATGTTCCAAAAATATTATACATTTGCAATAACCTTTACTTGGATAAAGTAGCTAGCAGCTGGTTAACCTTAAGTTTGTTGCCACTACATTTCCAGTGAAATGGAGGGTAGGTTCTGATATTTTCAGGTATACCCTATAAAAACAAAATTGCAAAAAAAATTTTTTTGAGGTAGGGTCCCACTTTAAGCATAGGCTGACCCAAAATTCACTATGTAGGGTCAATGTGGCCTTGAACTCACAGTAATCCTCCTATTTCTGCCTCCTGAGTGCTGGGATTAAAGGTGTGCACCACCATGGCAGGCTAAAAAACTTTTCCTAACTAGAGATATATGCCCTCATATGATTCCTTGCATTATGGACTACTTCTGTCAATACATATCTTTTGTCCTCAAAACATTTTTTTAATACATTTAGAAGTGTTGATAAAGAAAATCTTGTTCAAAAACCTGGTGATATTTCTCATATATGACTTTGAACTCCTTGTTAGGAAAGAAAATTATGTGCCTTTTTCCAGTCTTAAATTAATCCAGGTTCAAGTTATTAATCTTATATATTTGTCACAGCTTTTGGTGAAACCTTATAAAAATGTCAAAATAATTACTTTTCCTTAGAGCTCCCTAAAGCCATTTTATTTCCCAGTATCCATTCTAAAGTCATGATTTATGACACACTGAGAGCTTACAGGTAACTTTTCTTTGGTAGATTTCCCATCATCTTCTGAGCAGACATGTCTGCTATTCTATTACAAATTTCCTGTAGTCATACTTAAGTCATGGAAGCTGATAAAACATTACATTTTATATTTTTATAATCTTTTTTTAATGATATGATATTTTAGATGTTTATTAGACAAGTAGTAAACAGTCCATTGTTTTCCAAAACAAGAAACTAAAATGTAAGAAAAACTTCTAAGAGACTTTTGTAGGAATTAGCATTTGTTTTCATTTATTGGCTCAATTGCTTTTCTCATTTAATGTCACTGCTTTCAAATGTGATAATTACTGTTACCTTTTTTTCCCTTTGGGTACACTTTCCTCTTGGTTTTACATAAAGGAAGTTGGAAGCTGTAATTGATTTATGGTGTGTAATGTTTTCTAATATCAGTATTTAGCTATAAATTTTCTCCTAACTGGTGTATTAGTGGTATGACACAAATTTAGTTATTTTATGTTTTTATTTTACTGTAATTTGCCTAATTTCTGGGGTAGTTATTAGGTAGAAAGTTTTTATGGACAAACTTTATGTTGATACCATTCCCGTCCTCCCTGCCCCTTTTCCACTGAGGGCCCTCCTCAGTGGAGTTACTGCTATACACCATAAGGCTATGGGTTATGATTATGAAAGAAGCAGTCAGTCATTTTGAGGGGGTCAATGCCTCTGGATACTCCTTCCTACCCTGCAGCTCTTAAAATCATCCCATCCCGTCTTCCCTGAGCCTTGACGGGTGTGTTATAAGTATATTTTTGTGTTAAGCTCTCAGCAACTTCTGCGTTTGTGCTTTCATACGTTTTGAGTGTCCTCAGTGTCTATCGTCATCACTCTGGCACAGATTGTCAGGCTCACCTTGAAAGCAGCTTTCTTGCTTAAATCTCTGTGATTTCACCTGGACCCTGGCTGATGTGCAAGAGGTGGCATATCTAGTGATAGGGAGTCAGCTATCTTTCTTGTCATGTTGATAGATTTTGGTTGTCCCTGGTTTTCACTGCCTTCTGTAAAAGAAAAACAGATTCTCCAGTGGAGAGTGAGATCAGCATAGGTTAAAGGGGATAAGCTAAGTTAATTAAGAGAGATTTGATGGGTGTAGCTTCCCTTTTGGCCAAAGACTAGTGGAAGCTTCTCACTGGAGTCCATGACCCTTATCCGGATGGGATTCTGACTTGGTGCCCAGTACCTGCTATGAGTTCCTTGTCATTGAGTGGGTCCCTTAGTCAGTCAGAGAGCCACTGGTTACCCACCTCGCCTGAGTGCCACTTTTCTTCAGGCATGAACATCTTGTCTGGCTTGTTGACCTTGAACAGCAGGGTCCCCTACTTGCTCAAAACATTGGTGGTTATTTTCCCCCAGAAGCTCATGTAGCACTTTCCAGCACTATAAGAGCTTGGAACTGACTTCCTTCTATATTCCAGCATGACTCCTGGATATTCTGTGTCTGCAGCTTTGTGGTGTTTTCAGCAATAGGGTCTTACCTTTTTATCTCAGGTGAGTAATCAAGTGCTTTGACATAAGCCTGTTGTGTTTTGGGCATCTTATAGGTCTCTCTGCCAAACAGTTTAGGATTAGATTTCATCCCACCCTCTCCAGGGCTCTTATGTCCATACAATCCCCCCATATTCCTACAGAGGGTTATAACTTTTAGTCTGCTATCCAGAAGACAGGTTTCTATGGTACTAATTTATTTTGGCTTTAGTTTTGAGCATATCTTCCCCCACCTTCCCATGATCATCCCTTTACCAACTTCCATTCCTATTATCTGTCCCCCAAGATGCCTGTGAGGTGTGCCTGCAACTCAAGGTGTTCTATGTTAGGAACTGCATATGAGGGAGAACATGTGGCATTTGTCTTTTTGTGCTTGTGTCAGTTCACTTACTAAAATTTGTTCCAAGTTTATCCATTTTCCTACAAATTTCATTATTTTGTTTTCCTTACTGCTGAGTAGAATTCCATTGTATATATGTACTACATCTTCATTATCCATTAATCGGATGATGGGCATCTGGGTTGATTCCAATTCTTAGCTATTATGAATTGAGTAGCTATAAACATGGTTGAGCAATCTCTGAAGTGAAGAGTGGAGCATTTAGGATAAATACCCAGGAGAGGGATTGCTGGGTCACATGGTAGATCTATAGATCTATTTTCATCTTTGTCGGGAGTGCCCATACTGATTTCCATAGTGGTTGTACAAGTTTGCACTCCCACCAGCAGTGAATGAAGGTTCCTATTTCTGCACATCCTTGCAGATATCTATTGTTTTGTGATTTTTATTTTAATGTTTTTTTTTTTTTGGTTTTTCTAAGTAGGGTCTCACTAGAGTCCATGCTGACTTAGAACTCACTATGTAGTCTCAGAGTGGCCTTGAGATCATGGTGATCCTCCTACCTCTGTGTCCCAAGTGCTAGGATTAAAGGCATGAGCCACCATACCCAGAATTGTCTTGTAATTTTTAATGATTGCCATCCTGACTCGAGTAAGGTGAAATCTCATAATTGTTTTAATTTGCATTGCCCTGATGGCTAAAGATGTTGAATATTTCTATAAGTGAATACTGTCCATTTGTATATCTTCCTTGGAGAATTCACTATTCAGCTCAGTGGTTAAGGTGCTTGCTTGCAAAGCTTAAGGATCTAGGTTCGATTTCCTAGTACCCACTTAAGCCAGATGTACAAGGTGGTACATGCTTCTGGAGTTCATTTGCAGTGGCTGAAGGTCCTAGTGCGTTTCTATTCTCTATCTACCTCTCTCTCTCAAATAAATAACAAAACAAATAAGTACATTAAAAACCTTGATGCACTTGTAGGCTTTCATTACCCTACTGGTGAGAAGGAAGGCAGACACAGGAGAATCCACTTGAAAGAAAGGGGCCCAGATAGTCTGGTGAAAGTAGCCATAAAAATGTGAGGTTCTGCTGCTGAGGACATGAAAAGCAATAATCAACACCTGGAAGTTTCTTCTGACCTTCACATGCATATTATGGCAACTGGGGGTTAACCATAGTCACACACACATGCACACTATTTGGGCTATTGTGTTGTTCAAGCTTACAATACTCTTAATGATTTGCTCTGTACTTATTTTATCAGTATTTTATAGACAGTAGTTAAATTTCTTATACAATTATGTATTTTGTCTGTTTCTTTCTTCTATTCATTTTGCTTCCAGTGTTTAGAAGTTCTGTGTTTATGGAAGCATTAATAAATATTTAAGATTGTTCACTGTGAATATTTTAGTAACCTCTATTATCTCTGGTAATATTAGTTAGTTTTATTATGTTTCTATAGCATTGTTTTGACAAGTGTTAGCATGGTACCATTTTGAAAAATATTTTTTGTGAATTCTATGTATTTTTAATTTAAATTTTATTTCATTTTATTAATTTTCATGCACTAAATAATACATTTGATTGTAACCCCTCCCGTTACCCCACCTTCTCACAGCACATGCCCCTTCCACTGAACAACTTTGTTTCATCTTGTCCCCTTCTATCCTTTCTATTTTGATGTCTTTTTTTGGCCCTCCACTATCATATGTGATGGCATGTTGATGGGCCCAATATTGTGCAAGTAAGAACAGCTACTAAGAGGTCATGAATTCACTGGCACTCCTCTCCATCCTTGGCTCTTACATTTTTTCTGCTCTCTTCTGCAATGTTTCCTGAGCCTCACAGGGTGTGATTGAGATGTCTCTTTTAGTGCTGAACACTCACACAGGACTTTGACAAGTTTTGAGTCACACTGATTGTCATCTTCAAAAAGAAGTTTCTCTGACCAAAAGTGAAAGCAGCACTCATCTATGGGCATAAACACAATATAAATATTTAGAGGGCAAATTGATGGGTACAACATATCGATTTAGCTAAATGACAGTAGTAGCTTACCTCCTAGAATCAATGCCTTTTGAAGCCATAGACTTTTGAATAGGTTCTCAGTACCATATACAAATTCTTTCCTATGGAATAGGCCTCAAATCCAACCAGAGAACAACATGAATTTTCACTCCTAGAATCTTATGTCTCTGTTTTTCTTATTTTATCTACTTTAGGAGGCCAATGCCTTATCCATTAGGCAACTGGGGCTTCTTTATCTACTTTATTATAATAACTATATTGTATGGTTAATTAGTGTTAAGTTTAAAGTTTGTAGATTAATTTTTTAAATGTTTTACTTATTTATTTTCAAGTAGAGAAAGATAGAGGGAAGAGAGACAGACAGAGAGAATGGGCATACCAGGGCCTCTAGCCAGTGCAAACGAACTCCAAATCAAGCACCACTTTATGCATCTCACTTTATATAGGTACTGGGGAATAGAATCTGGGTCATTAGGCTTTGCAGGCAAGTGGCTTAACTGCTGAGGTATCTCTCCAACCCTACATATTAATTTTTATTGTTGATCTATTTTCAAGTAATGGCATTCTATAAAACATGTAGCACAGAAACATTTTGTGTATATCCATGTGGAGTCTGCACATTTACATATGCTGTTCATGTGTTTTGGGGTGCATGTGTGTGTGCTGGTGCTCATGGACATCTGTGCATGTGAGTGTGAAAGCCATAAATTGAAATGAAGGGTCTTCATTTGTCACTCTCCAGTTTATTCTTTGATACTAGCTAGCCAGTTAGCTCTAGGGATCAGCCTGTCCATACATCCCTAGTGCTAAGATTAAAGATGTATGCTACCACATCCCAAATATGCATGTTTGTTTTGTATCCAAACTCAGGTCTTCATGCTTATATGGCTAGAACTTTACCTGTGAGCCATCTCCCCAGCTCTGAGAAACTTTTAATAATGTGATTCATTTCTGTCTTTTTAGACTCTGAGGTCTCTATCTACCCCTTCCTCCCCCCTCACTTTCTCTCTTATACATTGTTTAATCACTTATTATTCAATTAGTTAGAAATACTGCAGTGGTTTAAATGTATTCCAGCATACATTTAGACTTATTTAGTAAGATTTAGTTTGCAACTCGAGTCTTCAGCAGCCTAATGGAAGGTGTTTCACTAGGGATGGATCTTAAGTCCTGCCCTAAGATGTGTTCAAAGCTGTTTGAGTTCTGGCTGTTTGTGTTTTCTGGTGTTGGTCTCCCCCCCCGCCCTCTCTGTGCTGTGATACATGCTGCAGTGAGCCAACTTCTTCTGCCGTGCTGGAACTTCACCTGGACTCTGTAAGCCTGAAATAAAACATTTCCTCCCATTAGTTGGCTGTTTGCCCTGCAATGTGAAGGTAACTGCAACAGTAAAACTGGTACTAAGAAATGGGGTTATAAGGGCTGGAGGGATGGCTTAGTGGTTAAGGCACTTGCCTTGCAAAGCCAAAGGATGCAGGTTCGATTCCCCAGGACCCATGTAAGCCAGAAATGGGGTTATTGCTGTTATGAATCTGTCCAAATGGATTTTTGTCTTTTAGAACTTGTGTGCTGGAGGAATGTGGGAGGTTTTGGTACTTGGCCCTGGAGAAGCCTCACAATGTAATAAGCAAAGTTTAAGTGTTATTCTGGTAAAAGTTTGGAAATGCTAAATGCAGAGAGAATTGTGGACTGTGAAGGCTTGGCTTATGAACTTTCAAAGAGGAAGCTGAGAATATTGTTGGAATTTTGGTACTGGCAGAAAGGCTTGATTTCATTGTGCCCAAGGTTGAATTTAAGAATTGGACTGGTGTACTTGGTTAAAGGAATAAAGTAGAAATATACGAAAGATATGAAAGATGTATGGTTTGTCACAAGAAAAATCAAGCAACTTTAAAGTGACTGACACAGAGGCTGGTTTTAGGTTACTTCAACTGTTGATTATCAGCATTAAGGGTGGGCCAACTTTGCATTGGGGCAAAGGAAAGGATGCCTGAGGGTGAAATCCAACCATGGAAGACTCAAATGAGTAAGAATATAAGTACTTTTGAAAGTAAATTACTTAAAGGGAGAATTCTGAAGGAGTTTTCTGCTCTCCAAGGTCAAGATTTGTCCCCTACCCCATATACAAAATTGGCTATGACACACAGGGAACAGGTGGTATTGGTTTTTGAAGCATGAAAAATGCAGGGAAGCGGATCTTGAAGTGCATATTGTTCCAGGAATGGGAAGCAGGGATAGGTTTCTGTATAGAGGTTGAGTAAGGCCTGCAATATGGAGATAACTGCAACAAATACTAATAGGTACTCTTGCATATTTGCTCATGTGTTACTGTTTTATATACATATATGCCACTCTTGGTGCTCTTTCATTCCTGAAAAAATTTGACTTTAAGTTTAATTATGTTCAGCAATCACAACAAAGCTTACCTGAGTATGATACACAATGCCATTGAAATAATGGATTTTTATTCTGGTTAGTATAAATAGACACTATTTTCTAATTTTTGTGAGTTCCAGTCATTTTTGTCATAATGTTATGTTTGATAATTTCCAGACTTGGACTGTTATCTCAGCAATATTATTAGGGCAGTTATTTGATGAGAATTATTATTATTGTTGTTTACTGTCCACTATATTGTCCCTGAGCTCTGAATTCTTCATCTTCTATGTGGAGAAAACACTGAGCTCCATCTGAGGTTTTAATCCCTATAATGTAGCTGGAAAACTCTTTTGCATCATTCAGGTGTTAATTTCATTGTTTTATGTCAGAAATCTTGAAAAATATATTGCTGTAGGTAGGTATTTAAGCCTCACACTGAATTGGCTATTTTTAACATCTTCTGGTTACATCGCAATATAATTCAGTATCTATAAAAAGGACCAAAACAATGATATCATTGTCATTCCAAAAATAATATTCTATTTCCATTTTTCTTGCTTAAGAAATTCATGAAGCTAGGGATAGAATAGATTAAAAGTTCTAAGTAAAAGATGTGAAAAATCCTAAAAAGAAATCATGCCAAAATTCCAGGCATATAGCTCGCCTGTTATGATTTGGGAAACAGAAGTCCTATGCAAAAGTTAAGCCATGTAACATTGCTGAATAAGGTAGTCCTACCCTCAAGTTAAGCTTCAAACACAATTGGGGTTTGCTGAGACAGTGGTTCTTCTAGCAGATAGGTGAGCTTTGCTGAGGAATCCCATTTTGTTAACTCTACATAGCTCCAAGGGCAATGAGATTCCTGTTGTTTAAGACTGAGCTTCCCTGGGGGCCTCAAAATGGTTAACCTGAATTTCAGTTGCTAAGGTCTGAGAACTAAAAAGAAAAAAAAAAAAAGTATTGGGAGGGATTTTCACATCACGATAAGCTGGATGCTAGAAAGCTAAAAACCACAGGCTGCAGAGGGCTCAGTTCATTGCAGTCAAGTACATAAATAACACTTCCTTTCCTTGGTGGCTAGGAGCTGATTTCATCAACTGAGAATTATACTGGAATTTGGTAACCCTGAATTTGAGGATAGTAAGTGGATCAACGCTAAAGACATAGACTGCTTTCATTTGCTTTTGAGCCCAAGAACTGTGATGTGCATCCTTCTGAAGGGTGATTAATACTTAGAAGATCTTGACGTATGAAAACAGATCTTCCAACAGTGCAGATCTCAGTGCTTTGGTTGCTTCCCACATTCCCAACATCTCAGGAGGCACCCACGTAGAACATTAACCATCCAAGGAGTTCTGATTAGGGGTACCTCAGTAGGGTTACAGACTGCACAGCAAAGTGTGGCCATAAAAGGCCCCTGGTGTATAAAGAAGAGAAAATAATGAAGAACACTTGTAAAATATCAGCTTCAAAATCAGCATAAATCATAAGGAAGATATGTGTTCATAAGTTCAATTGCATCCCTATTGTGCACATACTTGCAAGCCTCAAAAATTCAGAAAGAAGCTGTTACAACACTTCAAACATTATTCTGTCTCCTTTCTTTTTATCATTTTATTTTCTTTTGTTGCTTCCTGTGCTTTTATAAATTTTTACCTCCTTTTTTCATTTCATTTTTCTGCTCAGTATTTCCCCTTTGATTCTACTATACTTTTAGTAGTAATGCAACTTTATCTCACTTTTAATTCATGGTATAAGCTTTTATTTACTGTTAAGTTATCAAATCTAATTTTCTTTTGAATGTTATTATAATTGACAATTTTTGTTTTCTTTTTTGTAAATTAATTTCTCATTTCTTATGATACACAATATTCTTCTCCACTGTTTTTAATTTCATTTATTTAACCTTGATTCTTTTCTGTCCTTCCCATGTCCTTACTCCTTACTATCCCATTCAATTACTATTTCCAAATTTGCCAAAAAAATCATAACACATACTGAATTAATTCCCCCCCTTTTCTACTTTATGACTATTAGTGGTGCATTGGAGAACCTTAATTGGTTTTAAGTATATTTCTATATTTTGTATGGTCTGATATTATTGACACTATACATTTGTTTTCTCTTCTTGGATTAGTATTTGTGATTGACACAATAGAGCAGGCTGGTCAACAAAATATTCTGAAGGAAAACCAGAAGTGATATCCACACCAACATATGTGCATATTGAAACATAGGAACACAAGAAACATGGAGAAAAAGACAGTATGATTCCTGCAAAAGGTCATAATTCCTCAACTACTAAATTCAAAGATACTGATACAGATAAAATTTTGGATGAAAATTTCAAAAGCTCACTGGTAAAATTGAGTTATTAACTCAAAGAGGATATAAATAATCAGATTATTTCTACATAGTACCTAGTTAAGAAAATCATCAACATAGAGGGAAAATGAGTAGGATTGGAAAATAAGCAATATGGATGAAAAAAGCAGGAACATAGAGGGAAAATGCAGTGAATAGTTGTAATTCACAAAAAAGTTGAAAATAAAAACTTCAAGGAATAAAATAAAAATAGAATAGAAAGCATAACCAATTGAATCAATCAAGGAGAAGAAAGAGTAGTATGGGTGGAGGAGAAAAACTGAGGTAACACTACATTCAGACATCAATTAAAGAAGAAACAAACACTACATCCAAGAACTCTAGAACACAATGCAGAGGCCAAGCCTAAAATCCATAGGATAGAAACAAGAACTGAAATTAAGTAGAGAAAATGTTTAATAACATTAGAACAGAAAATTTCTGAATTCCTGAGAAATGACCGTCAAAACATAAGAATCATTTGGAATTTCACATAAACATGACCAGAAGGAACATGTCCATAATGTACTATAGTCAAGATCTCAAATAAAAAAGCAAAGAAACAATATCCAAAGTGGTGATAGGAGAATGCTACCTCTCCTACAAAGGCAATTTGTCTTCAGTAACCTTAAGCCTGGGAAAACATGGAAAGATTTATTTCATGTCCTGAAAATAATTAACTGCCAATCAATAACAAAATAAGAACATATCAAGTGAAGCATAAACCAGTGCAGTTCATGATATCAAATCATCATGGTTAAACATATTAAAGAAACACTATAGGGCTGGAGAGATGTCTTAGCAGTTAAGGTGTTTGCCTGCAAAGCCAAAGGATCTCAGTTTGATTCTCCAGAACCCATGTAAACCAGATGCACAAAGGGGCAAATGCATCTGGAGTTCATTTGCAGTGGGTGGAGGCTCTGGGGCACCCATTCTCTCTCTCTCTCTCTCTGCCTCTTTCTCTCTCTCAAATAAATACATAAATAAATAAAATGTATTTTAAAAATAGCTCCTGCTTAAAAAAAAAGAAACACTATGCACATTGGGGGGGGTACAGTCTCAATCATGGGAACATAGGAAGTAATATATTTTATGATAATGATAGATGACCAAAGGAAAGCTCAGAAATAATCCATCATGTTCAACACAGTAAACCATCAAACTGATAGAGGAGAATATATAGATTAATCATAATCCAACCAATCAAAAAATAACCAACAAAATTACAAAAATTTGTAAACATCTCTCAAGAAAAACCTTAAATTATACGGCCTTAGCTTACTAAAAACTAGATGTAGACCTGCTAATCCCATTGAAAAATGAAATCAAATTATCTGCTGTCTACCAGAAACATAGATCACTAGCATAAAAAATCCAAAAAATGAGAATCATAGATCACTAGCATAAAAAATCCAAAAAATGAGAATCAGTGGATGAAAGTCAATCTGTCCAGCAAATGGAAATCAAAACAGAAGTGGTATGTCTATTATGACATCAGATAAATCGGACTTCAAACCAGAATTAGAAGAGATAAATAATTATATATAATGAAGGAAACACATCATCAAGAACATATAAGAATTGTAAAAATATATACCAAATGTTGCAATTAATTTTATAAAAACAAACAGTAGTCATAACAGATCATAATTCAATAATAGTTGGTGACTTCACCACCACTCTTATCATTACATAAGTCATCCAAAGTTAAAATTCAATAAAAATTTTAAGTACTCTACTAGCCATAGATCAAATGGACTTGAAAAACATCTATAGAATATTCAGCTAACACAAGTTAAATACAAATTCTTCTCAGCATCCTGTGGAACTTTCTCTAAAATAGTCAACAGGCCAGACCATAAAATATGTCTTAGCCAATATAAAACATTCAAAGTAATTTACTATACCTAATCATATTATAGTAGAATAAAACCAGAAATCAAGAGCAAGAGGGACTATAGAAACTACATTAATTCTTACAGACTGAAGAGCACACTTTGAGTAGTGGGCTATTGAAGAAATCAGAGTGTTGGTGTTTGAACATAAAATATCCCCCATAAAGCTCCTGTGTTTGAACGCTTGTACCAAGATGTTGGTTCTGTTTAGGAGGTAGAACCTTGCTGGGGGAAGTGGTTAACTGGGGCTGGTTCTAGAGGTTTTAGAGCCTAGCCTTATTCTTTTTCATTCTCTACTTTCTGACTGTGTTGCAATGTGACCAGCTCTTCTTCATGCTCTGGCCACCATGTTTCCCAATCATGAAACTAATAAAGTCATTATGGAAATCAGTATGGAGTTCTCTCAAAAGAGAGAATTACCATCTGACCTGGCTTAACTGGACATATACACAAAGAACTCTATATTACAGAGATATGTGTACATTCATGTTTAATGTTGCTTATTGTGAACAGTTCCATGATGCTGGGATGAACATCCAAAGCAGATAGAGTTATGGGAGGAAAGGTTTCATTTCTAGCTTCCAGAATTCAAGGAAACTTCCATTGATGGCAGAAGAAGCTGGCTCAAATTCATAAATCCAAGCGGAGAGAGAAAACACCACCAGCCAGCAACACCAAAAAGAATCAAGTGTAAAAATCTGCTAACACTCAGACATCTCTGCCTATCTTTGGGCTGGAATTGGATCTGCCCACAAATGCACCCTTGGGCTGTGTAGTAGTTTGAATGTATGTCTCTAACAGAATTGGATGATTTATTAAAACTTGTAGCTTTGATCTTCAGCCATCTGACTAGAGGAGGTATTACTGGGGCTGGATCCTTGAGTCCAGACCTAAAGTGTCACTTGAGGTGGGGGATAAGAATTCCAACCTACTGGTATGCAGAGAAGTCTGAGCTCTGGTAGGGTCTCTGCTGCTTGCTTGCTAGTTCTGTGCATTCTGCCTTTGGTTCGGGAGGGCTGTTTAGTTGTTTATCACTTCTTGAATGTATGGAAGCAGCTTCATTTGCCATTGATGGAACTCCCCCCACCCCTAGATGTAAACTTGAAATAAACCCCTTTCTTTCCTAAACTCTTCCTGGTTTGGATGTTCATGCCAGCAACGTGAATTATCAACAATGGAAATTTGGTAACAGAGTTGGGGCATCATTGCACAATGAATCTGACTGTTGCAGCTGGGTTCACATTACTGGCAGAAATCACCTGACCAAGAGCAGCTTTTGGAAAAAAGGATTTATTTTGGCTGACAAACTCGCAGAGAAGCTCCACAATGGCAGGGAAAATGATGGCATGAGCAGAGGATGGACAGCACCCCATGGCCAACATAAGGTGGACAATAGCAACAGGAGAGTGTGCCAAACACTTGCATGGGGAAATTGGCTATAACACCCATAAACCCACCCCCAACAATACACTGCCTCCAGAAGGCGTTAATTCCCAAATCTCCATCAGCTAGGAACCTAGCATTCAGAACACCTAAGTTTATGGGGGACACCTGAATCAAACCACCACACTGACCATGTGAATTTTGGTCTTTTGGAACTTATGTGCTAGAGAAGGAATAAGTATGGACTCAGTACTTCGCACTGCAGAAGCCATAGAGTGCATTAAACCAAGTTTTATGGACGATTTTGTGAGAGTTTGCAAACACTTAGTGCAGAGAAAATTGTGTTGGCTTATGAACTTTCAAAGGGGAAGTAAAGAAGGTAGAGAAATTTGTTGGAACTGGACTACTGCCATAAAGGCTGGCAGTGTTCTGCTGCCCATATCCAGATATTTTCCTCAAGTTTGAATTTGAAAGTAATGGACTGATATACTTGGTGGAAGGTATGGAATTGAAAGATATAGGATAGAAAGTTGTAAAAATATAAACCAGTTTAAAATTGCCAGCACAGAGGCAGGTTTTAGGGTACTGAAGCTGCTATTGGATATGCTATTATATGTTGGAAGTGTTTAACTTGTTTTGATTTTATAGGACTTAAAGTTAAGAGACAGCACTGAATCTCAGATAAGACGTTGGAACAGTCGTAAATTGATAAAGACTATGGGGACCTTTAAAGTTGGACTGAATATAATTTACAATATAAGATGGCCATGTCTATTGGGGCCAGTGGCAGGATATGGTAGTTTGAATGTATGTTTCCCATACACTCAGGTATTTTATTAACAGATCCACTCAATGGAAAGGAAACCATATCTGGAACTGGGAAACAAGTCACACTCATACCCAGATAATGATTCTGCTTTCCAATGTCAAGCTCCCACTAATCTTAGGCTATAAGAGGGTCTACACTTTTAAATTCTCTCTAAATTAATAATGGTTATTCCATTTAACCAGTGCTGGCTTCACTGTCTGTTGGAGATTCTGCTTCTCTTTTTCAGATGAGAGCTGATCCTGAGGAGATAAATGACCCAGTGCACTCCACCCCAGCCCCAGCTGAAACCACAGAGGAACTGGGGAAATGAGCAAGAGCACTGCTTTCTCAGTGAACCTGATGTCAGACACTGAGGACACTCAACACCTACCAAACCAGAGATCCAGAGGCTCCTAAGTGCCCATCACTGAAGTAGACTTAAAATGCTCCCAACATAGCTCTGGAAATTTTGTAGAAGAGGGCGTAGAAAGATTGTTAGAGCCACAAGTTGGGACATTCTGCACAGAGACATTGCCTTTCCCTGCCATAATGCATGACCACAATCCCCATGGGGTTGACCTGCATCTCCAATGAGAAAGGCCTCTTCAGAAAAGGGGGAGGGGGGATGGAAAGGATGGTACCAACATGTGTTGTTTACACACTAAATATGTCCATATCTAAAATAAATTGTAACTTGTATCTCCAGTTGCCTGGCTGGAGGACATGTTCCTGGGGGTGGATCCTAGAGTCCAGCTTTAAGTTGTCACTAGGGAATTGGAATTCCAGCCCAAAGTTATGAAGGAAGTATTTACACTGACAGGGTCCTTGCCATTTCCTGCCAGATTTGTGCTTGTTGCTTTTGGTTTCTGTGGACTGTTTGGTTGCTTCTCTCTGCTTGGATGTATGGAAGCAGCTTCTTCCATTGTTGGAACTTGTCCCCTAAATCTATAAGCTTGAAATAAATGACTTCCTTATATAAACTATGCTTGGTTTGGATGTTCATCCCAGCAATGTGAAGTTGTCTACAACAGGCTGGGTCCCAGGATCTGCCCCCAGTGACATCTCCTCTGGCTTGGCAGTTGAAGACCCAAGTTACAAGTTTAATAAAACACCTGAGGCTATGGGAACACACATTCATATTCAAACCATCACACTGCTGAATTCACAACAGCTAGGAAATTGAATCAGCTGACATGTTTGTAGTAGTTACCTTCTGGTTGCTGATACAAACACCTGACCATAAGTAGCTTACTGAAGGGAAGGGTTTATTTCAGCTTACAATTTCAAAGAGAAATGTCATCATCATGGCAGGGGAAGCACATGCAGACAGCTGGTTCTCATCTTCACATATGAGTAGGGAGGAAGCAGCAAGAATGAACTGGGTCTGAACACCCAATGTGATGAACTAATAAATCTTAAGGGCTACACCCACTGACATAGTTCCACCAGCAAGGCTCCACCTACCAAAGGCTCAACAATGTTCCCAAATTGCCACTAGCTGAGGGCAATGTATTCAAAACACATGAGGCTATGGGGGACACTCCACATCCAAACTACCATAATGTCCATCAATTGATGAATGGATTGTAAAAATGTGACATATATACACAATGGACTTTTATTCAGCTATAAATAAAGAACTTATGAAATTTGCAGGATAATAGATAGATGTGTAAAAAATTATATAAAGCAAGTGACCCAAACAAAGAAAACCCAAAGCCATATGTTATTTCTCATATGTGTATCATAGCTTATAATATTAATAATAATGTGTACAAATGGGGAAAACATGAATAAGCCTAAAAAGATAGAAAGGAGAATAAAGTAAGGTAAAAAGAGATGATAAATAAAGGGGGTATGGCAAAAATAAACATGAAATGATAGCGGAAAATAGAAGACAATAATACAAAAGGGCATATGGAGTTCTGGAAATTAAGGAGGAGAGTCAACCAAAAAAGAGATTAGGTTTGAAAATGCCATAGTTATACTTAAATTTTTTCATGCCAATTAAAAAAATAAACAATTTTTTAACTAGTAAAATAAAAAAATTATTATATATATATATATATATATATATATATATATATATATATGACAGTAATAAAAACATATATACCAGTATTAGCACTCTTGCCACCATTCTAACCTTTGTCCTTGATTGTCTGTGAACTCCCACTGTAATTGTGAAAGCTGGCTCTTTCCAACTCTTATGCTTTGACCTAAATGGTCAATCCCAATAGATATGTTTCACAGATGTTAGCCTCTCTTCCCAAGGGAAATTATTTTATCAAATAAAGTACGATATTTTGATGTGATTCATTTTGCCTTTATTCTTACAGACTCAGCTCATTTTCAAAGCTGCTTGGCTCAGCACCCTTTGCTTTTGCTTTCTTTCATTTGTAATATGAATTGTTTAATCATAGATGGCATTCCATCATGGGATACTATGACCTCCTCTAAGATTCTTTTACTGTGTATAGAATGAGGTCCAAATTTTGTGCTATAAAGGTCTACAGATTTAGACAAATGTGCAGTGTCAAGTATTTGTTGTTACCATAGCATGGAGTACAGCTTCTTTGCCTTTACATATATGATTTGAATCAGTTACTAAACCTCTCCTGTTCTCTCTGAATGGGCAGGAGCACTGGCCATTTACACACTATTGTTAGTATTTTGCCTTTTACAGGATGTCATTTTAGTTTATTTAACATTAAATTTATCTATTTAATTTCTCCCCAATGTTTGAAAATTTTCTCACTTGATCTTTATATACTTTTACTTTTTCATATTACAAAATGTCATTTTAATTGGATTCATATTTATTCATATTCACTCTATAATCTTTTTCAGAATGGTATACTAAATACACACACAGATATAAGAGGGATATAAATTGACCACATGTGTGTGTGTGTGTGTGTGTGTGTGTGTGTGTGTGGTGTATATATGTTTGTATGTATGTAAGTTCCAATCATGACTACCCCCTGACATTGAATGGTTATTTTCCCAATTTAAAAATGCTTCATTGCATGGGTATTCAAATCCCACTGGGCATATTGGTTGCTTCCATGTTTCAGCAATTATGAAGAAAGCTACTTAAATAAACATCTGTGTGTTGACTTTAAAATGAATCTAAATCTCTAAAATTAAAGACCTTAGATCTGTTGAAACTGTTTTCCAAAGTGTCTGCCTTCTTTACATTCCCACAATCACTGAATGATGTCTGTAGTGGTGACTCACATTTCACTAATGGCAAAAAGGTCTTAATATGTTTATTTTGTACCTTGTCATTACTGAAATCTCTTCAGATATCTACCTGATGTTATTTATGTTATTTATTTTATTATTGCTGTTTTTTAATTTAGTTTAATTTACTTGAGAGAGAGAGAGATAGCAAGATGGAGTGAAAGAGAGAGAGAAAGGGAAGGAGGGAGAGAATGGGCATGCCAGGGTCACTGGCGACTGCAAACTCCAGATGCACTATGAGAGCTAACTAGCCAGCATAGAGGTGGCTTTCTTCTCAACAAATGAAATTTGCAAAAAATCATCTGAAAATAATACTAGTTTGACTTCTTCCTTTACAATTTGTATTTTTTTGTATAAGTCCTATATACAACAGACCTGAAATCTATATCATACAAAATTGGGAAAATGTTGAAGCATTCCCACTAAGGTCTGGAACAAGATGGGGTGTCCACTCTCCCTACTGCTATTTAACATAATAATGGAAGCCTTAACTTGAGAAACAAGACTAGAGAAAGAAATAAAAGGGATACAAATTGAACTAAATTTTGTAAAAGTTGTGTATTCATTTTATGCCCAAACATATTCAGTTGTTTGATAACAGTCTATTAAAAGGACTATTCTTTCTCCTTTAAGTTGTCTTTGCTGTTTTATCAAAGATCAGTCAAAAGTATAATGGACATTATAACATAATTCATTGTACTTACAAGTAGAAATGACATAAAGTAGAACTTAGACCTTTTAAATTTCTTTTAAACACTCAATTATATTCTATGTGTTTCATTCCCTATTAACAATTTCAGAATGAGTGTATGTATTTATCTGGCTTTAACACTAAAGTAATCTTGGATTTAGATAATGCTTTAGAGTTGGTAGTACCTCTCTTTGGTACTCTTTTCTGGACAAACTGGTGAAGAAAATAATAACATTTCTCAATATGTTTAATAGAATTTACCAAATGAAATAATTATTCATGGAATTTTATTAATTCACCATTCAATATTTATAAGAATGACTATTCATATTATTTATTTCTACTTGTATGCCATTTAATAGTATATTTTAAGTAATTGATTATATATGTATATTATATATATATATATATATATATATATATATATATATAATGATCATAGCCATTTTAATGTTGAAATCATACCCTTTTGGTGAACATAGGCTCAGTAGTGATAATGATGTGACCATTATTCTCACATTAAATATTATGTCTTTTTATTTTTGGTTTTTCAAGGTTAGTTCTCTCTCGGGGTGGCCTTGAACTCATGGTGATCCTCTTACCTCTGCCTCCTGAGTGCTGGGATTAAAGGCATGCATCACCACACCCAGCTGTTTTATTCTTAATTATTTTGGCTTGAATTTTACCACATTCTTTATTTTATAAATTACTGCTTTTGTTTATTTTATATATACTATTGTATTCTTCTTTGGTACATTTATTGATTACTGCTATCTATTTTTCTATTATTTGTGTATTCAGGTTGCTTTAAGCTTAAACTGCTCTTCTATATGTAATTTCCTAAGGTAGAAGCTCATATTTAATAAACAGAAGACAACTAATACTTATTTTAGGTCTTTCATGCATTCTAAGACAAACCCTTAATGCTACTAATCTCCCTCTTAACTCTTTTCATTTCATCTCATAGTTGTTCAATTATATTAGTCTGTTAATCTAATAAATGCACACTGAAATTTCTCATAAAATATTCTTTTTAAAATATTTTATTTATTTATTTGTTTATTTGAGAGAGAGAGAGATACAGAAATAGGCAGGGAGAGAGAGAGAGAGAGAGAATGGGTGTGCCATGGCCTCCAGCCACTGCAAACGAACTCCAGATGCATGCACCCCCTTGTGCATCTGGCTTACGTGGGTCCTGGAGAATCAAGCCTCGAACCGGGGTCCTTAGGCTTCATAGGCAAGCGTTTAACCGCTAAGCCATCTCTCCAGCCCTCATAAAATATTCTTGAACCTATAGGGTACTTATAAATATGGGGAGACACTCTGGAAATCTTTTCATTATTGGTGTGTACTTTAAATCTCATGTTACTTGATAAGATTGTTGGAATAATTTTTATTCTTTCTCATACAAGATGTTTTATAGTCCATGCCAGTGAATCCTGCTATTTTTGAGTGTAAACTAAATCAAGTTAACCTATGATAATTTTCACATTCCTTAGATATCACTCCTCTCATTATTATTATTATTATTATTATTATTATTATTATTATTATTATTTTGGTTTTGCAAGGTAGGGTCTCACTCTGGTCCAGGCTGACCTGGAATTAACTATGTAGTCTCAGGGTGGCCTTGAACTCTCGGTGATCCTCCTACCTCTGCCTCCCCAGTGCTGGGATTAAAGACGTGCACCACCACGCCCGGCTTAATTATTTAATTATTTTATTAAGTTTTCAGAGAGGTAGATTGATATGTACAACCATATATATATATATATATATATATATGAGAATTATTCTGTCTTCATGAAGAACAGGCACCTGCACTATCATTTAGTGGCCTTTTTATTCCTGATAACTTTCTTATTCTGAAATATGTGTATGTGTTATTTACTTTCTTCTTGTTGTGGATAAATTCCAAACCATATACAGCTTATGGAAGGAAAGGGTTTATTTTGGTTACAGCTTGAAGCGGAAGTCTCACAGCAGGGAAACCATGGCAGTAGGAATGGGAGCAGAATTGGTGACATTGACTTTGCAATCAAGAAATAGAGAATGAATGGAAGAAGGGCAAGGCCATAAAACTTAACACCCTTCACCACACCTAGTGAAGCCTACTCACTTCTTCCAAGACTTAACTTCTTTAAAAATATTTTTATTTACAAGTATAAAGAGATAGATAGAAGAGAGAGAAAGGGAGAGAGAATGGACACACTAGGACCTCCAACCACTGCAACAAACTCCAGATGCATGTGCCTCCCTGTGGATCTAACTTTAACTGGGTACTGGGGAATTGAACCCAGGTTTTTAGGTTTTGCAGGCAAGTGCCTTAATGGCTGAGCCATCTCACCAGCCCCAAGGCTTAACTTCTTAAAGATTCTGCAACCTTCGGCTAGAGATATGGCTTGGTGGTTAAGGTACATGCCTGCAAAGCCTAAGGACCCCAGTTCAAATCTCCAGGTCCCACGTAAACCAGATGCACACAGTGGAGCATGAGTCTGGAGTTCGTTGGCAGTGGCTAGAGGCCCTGGTGCGCCCATTCTCACTTTCCCTTTCTCACTCTCTCCCTTTCTCTGTCTCTAATAAATAAATAAATAAATAAATAAATAAATATTTAAAAATCTAAAAAAAAATTAAAGAAAGATTCTGCAACCTTGCCAAACAACACCAGCTGGAAAACAAATATTCAAACACACGATCCATTGGGAGATGGGAGAGGAAGCATTGTATTCCTACACTAAATGACTAAATTTATTTAATCACAAAAGCTAGATCAAAGTGACAAGAGAGTTACTTTATTTTGTAATCTCTCTCTTTGGCTTATTGATGGATTTTTAAAATTTATACGTTTGGACAATTCAACAGGTATATATCATATTTTATCAAATTCACTTCTATTACCCCCATATGCTCATTCTGAACTATTTCTTCTTTCCAAGTACTCCTCTTTTACTTTTATGTCTTCTGTTTTTGATGTCCCATATCATCATATTTGCTTGTATGAGCATGCATGGAAGGTTATTTATTGAAGCATGGACAGCTAACCCATGGCTATACCACTGAAGAGAATGACTCCCTTCACCAGCAACTACGAATGGTTACTTGTTCATCTTCTCTGCTCTAGTGAGGACCAGGAGGGATCTTCTTCAGATCTCCATATGAGAAAGTGAAGTGCTCTTATTGTAAGGAAACCCCATACACATTTAGAAGACTTCCTAGGAATGAAGCCCAAAACACTTAAACAAGGAAGAAATGTGCAAGTACACTGGCTGTTAAATGTATCTACATAGTTAGCAATGCTTTGGTTTGTTATTGTTATTGTTTTTCATAAGGTTTTACTTTGTCTCATGTCACTTGCCTTTAGCATAGAAAACATCCTTTAGTGTATTTTTTTCCTTTTTAAATTTTTATTTATTTGTTTGAGAAAGAGAGGGGGGCAGAGAGAAGACAAGAATGGGTGCACCAGGGCCTCTAGCCACTGCAAACAAATCCAGACACATGCACCACCTTGTGCATCTGGATTAAGTGGGTCCTGGGTGTTAGGAGCACCAGTCAGAGAACTAGTTAGCGATGCACTCACCTAGCAATGACGACATCGCCATGGCAACCAGAGGTCATGGCCACAGCCAGCTGCGCACTGATATGCAAATGAGCTAACCCTAAGGTGCTTCTCAGTAACCATGGTGACCGAGGATAAGGACTGGAGAAAGGGAGTATCAAAACTCCCAAAAAGCTGAGGTCGATGTCACTCAACCCAGAGAGGCAGGCTCCATGTCACTGTTCGTGGTGATACCCTCCACAAGACCTGAGCAGACCATGGGAGCCCCTGTTGGAGTTGGCTGATGGACTGAGAAGGAGGAGAGCAGCTGACCCAAACCCTGCCCACAGACCAAGTGTCGCAGATGAGCTGCCTTGGAGCTAGGCTATAGTTGAGAGGCTAGGAGAAGAGTGAACTTGACTTAACTAACGTGTGTGGAGTGAATAAAGTGTGGCAATTGAATTGACATATCCGCCTCTTCGCTACTCAATCACACACTCGCCGACACTGGGGATTCAAACCTGGATCCTTTGCCTTTTCAGGCAAATGCCTTAACCACTAAGCCATCTATCCAGCCCTAGTATTAGTTTTAATAGTATATCTTTTAAGTGAGAGACTGTTGGCAGAACATTTATTAAATTTTCATAATTGAGAATTTCTCTATCTCTGCTTTCTATTTCAAGGTTAGTTTTCTTGGATACAGAATTTTGGGGTGAAAATTTTTTCCTTCACCATTTTGAGCAGATGTAGTGTACTTCTCCTTTGCATCTTCATTTTCTTCACATGGTATAATCTTGGTACTGTTTTTAAGTTCCTTGATTCACTTTTCTGTTAGCTAAGCTTTCCCTGATAAACTTTTCTTTTTTTTTAAACATTTTCTTTTTAAACATTTTTTATTGACAACTTCTATACTTACAGACAATAAACCATGATATTTCCCTCTTCTCCCCCATCCCCCTTCAGAACTCCATATCCATATCCATAACCCCTCCCTCTCTCCATTAGTCTCTCTTTTAATTTAATTATGAGGGTCTTGTGAAGGTATTGCTAGGCACTGCAAGGTCATGGGATTGAGGCCAATTTCTGTCTGGATAGTCGCATTGTAAGGAGTCGTATCCTTCCTTTGGATCTTACACTCTTTTGCCCCCCTCCTTTTGCAATGGACCCTGAGCCTAAAAATACGGAATGCTTCACAAATTTGTGTGCCATCCTTGTGCAGGGGCCATGCTAATCGTTCCAATTTTAGTATATGTGCTGCCAAAGTGAGCACTAACTTTTCTCTTATTTATTTTCCAATTTATGAATTTCCATTTGGTTCTCAATATATTTTGTAACTATCAGTATTATCTCCTTGATAAGTGTCATCCTACACTTTTAAATGTTTTTGACCTGATTTCCCTTATTTGTTCAACCATGCAACGGCTTCTTTGAAATTTTTGTTTGCTAACACAAACATGTGGACACCTTTGAAATGTTTCTATTTCCTGCTATTTTCCCTATGTATGGGTCACATTCTTCTTTCCTGATATATCTTATAACATTTTGCTATATTTTATATAATATACCATAGAAGCTCTGGATATCTCCCTCCACCCAGGAAACTGAGGTCGTTATTACTGTATACTTGGTAATTTATTTATTTCTAAGAGACTTAGCTGAATTAATTCTGTGAAATTGATTTTCCTGACAATGTGCAGACTCTGCTGTCTGTTTCTAGGTTTCCTACCCTGTTTATATATTTAGGCAATTTTTCTAGATGCTGCTCCTGCTGGCATAAATTAATTATAAGTCATATTTTATGTTAATCACTCTGAGCCATTTAGATTTTTACTCCCTACCTTCAGATACATGTTTGTTTTAGAAACTACTCTCACGAACATAGTTGGAGATTTTAGTTCCCATTAAATCAGAAATACTGTTTTTCTCCCCGCTCCTTCCTACGAGAATGAAATCTTGAGTATGCTCAAAGAATTACAGATCTCCAAGAATGTAAACTGGCTGGAGAGAAGGCTTAGCAGTTTAGGTGCCTGCCTGCTAAGCCTAAGAAAAGCCAGTTCCAATCTCCAGGTCCCACGTTTAGACAGCTGCAGTGATGCAAGGGTGCAATGCCACACTTGACCACAAGGGGGATCACACATCTGGAGTTCATTCATAGCAGCTGAGAGGCTACTGGCTTGCCCATTCTCTATCTGTCTCCCTTCTCTCTCTCTCTCTCTCTCTCTGTATAGTTTTATCATCAATTTACACAGTAATCTTCTTATAGTAAAGGAGAAGACAGCCTGGTGACAAAGACCTATAAGCCTGTAATCCAAGATGATTAAGATGCTGAGGCAGGAGAGTACTAAATTCAAGACCAGTCTAGAAAACATTTGCCAGTATTCTGGATTAATTCAAACTTAAATATTTCACTTCAGGTAAAATAGCTTGTTTCTTTCGTGCCTTAAATATTAGTTTCTTTTTTTATATATACAAAAAAAAATACTGGATTGGAACTCACTCTGTATTCCAAGCTGATCTAGAGTATGTGACAATCCTCTTGTCTCAGCTTCCTGAGCACTTAAATTACAGGCATGAGCCAATACACTCAGTTTATGTTTTTTTGTTTGTTTGTTTTTAACTATTTTGTTTGTATTCTACAAACAAAGAATATTTAGGAAATAATGGGAAGATTTTATGAAAAGGAGAAAAAATGAGCTTTAGTACTGTTTTTTTTTTTTTTTTTTCTTGAGGAACATGAAAACAATGTCATGGCTGTTTTAATTATATATAGCAATAAAATTTCTTAGAATGAACATTTATGATATACTAATACCTATTACTAAGGTAGAAAACCAGTATTCTCATACTTTTCATAAGAGTTGATAATAGAAGAAAAATAAATTATAGAAAAATATGAAAAAAAATCATTGATAAATTACTACATAAGCAGAAGGTTGGTCAAGAGTTTATTTTATGATATAAACCCGTATTTTATTTATGCTTGTCACTTGATCATTAGTATTATTTCTATCTTTAGCCCTTTTGAATTCTGCTTCCATGAAAATTTGTCCATGGATATTGTTGTAGATATTTGTTTTCAATTCTCTTCAATAAATACTAGGAGTGAAATTGCTGAGTAACAGGATGCTTTTTATATTAAAACTTCTGTGTAACTGTCAGAATATTTCCAAAGTGACTCAATAATAAATAAGGGTTCCATTTTCTCCACATTCTTCCCAAAAGTTAAGGTTGTTTTGTCTTTTTTGCCTAGGCATTCTAGTGGTTCTAATATGGTGTCTCAGTCTTAGCGTACTCCATTGCCAATCTTTCATAAATAAAAGAATAATAAAGGGAATCTATGATAAATTATATGTCAATGGTCTTAGCCAGTACAGGATGAATAACTGAATAACAAAATATGATGGACTAGTTGGGTCATAGACAAGAGAAATTTATTTCTCACAGCTGGATATCCAAGATGAGGTTCAAGTATGGTCAACTTCTTGTGAGAACCTCTTACCAAAAGGATGTCAGGTCTGGCAATGCACACCTATATGTCCAAACCTGAGGAGGCAGAGACAGGAAGATCCCTGGAACTTGCTAGAACTCAGTAATCAACCCATGTAGGAGGGTTTCGTCCTGATTGTTGCATTACCCCTCCAAGAGTACAACTCTAGATACCACCATATGTAAAATAGAGTTTTACTATATACGTTTTTGTGAAACAGAGAAATTCAGTACAACTAATTAGCTAACAGATAAAATGGAGAAAAATATGTAAATAAATCACTTGGACTGCATTAAAAGGAAAAAAAAAGTGCTGTAATTGAACTCTCAAAAACATGGAAAGAGGGGCTGGAGAGATTGCTTAATTGTTAAGGCACTTGCTTACAAAGCCAAAGGACTCAGGTTTGATTCCCCAGTACCGACATAAGCCAGATGCTCAAGATGGCACATGTGTCTGGAGTTCATTTGCAGTGGATAGAGACCCCAGTGTGCCCATTTCCTCTCTATCTTTCTCTTTCTCTACCTCTCAAATAAATAAAAATAAATAAATTATCAAAAAAATTGAAAAGACTGCCCACACAATAGGGGGAATGTCACTAAATTACATTTCTGCAATTATCATTACATCCATAACCTGTGAATAACCTTATTACTCAAGAATAGAAACACAACTTATCTGAAAATGGGCAAAAGATTGGAATCAACACTTTTCAAAAGAAGATAAACAAATAACTAAGAAGTATTTGGAAGGATAGTCAATATCATTACTCATTAGAAAAATAAACACCGGAAGGAAATGGAGGAATAACCCAGGAGATAAGATCTTTACCCCACAAGCATGAGGACCTGAACTTTATTACTAGGACCCATGTAAACATGTCAGGTCTGGCAATGCTCACCTATATGTCCAGACCAGGGGAGGAAGAGACAACAGGATCCCTGGGGTGTGTTAGAGCTCAGGGGAAAGTCAGTCTACTGTAATTGGTAGATCCAAGCCAGTGAGACACCCCATCTCAAAAAGAGGTGGATAGAGTTCCTAAAGACAACAGCTGTGGTTATGGCCTGGCCTCTACATTCACATGCACACATACATGAATGCATTCATACGTGTACTTATACATAAAAAGCATATAAACAGATATATTACATAAACAGACACACACACACACAAATTTGTGACACACAAATCTAAATCCAAAATTAACTAATACTTTAAGTATTAATACTTTAAGTACTCTGTCTCTTTCTCTTGAGTGTTTGGTCTGCCTCTAAGGGTACAATATATAAAGTTAGTAACTCTAAACATCTGGTGGTTTTTTTTTTTTTTTTTTTCCCTGGGGCCACAAACTCATGGCAATCCTCCCCACTCAGCATCCAAACTGCTGGGATTACAGATGTGACACACTTTGCCCACCTTATGATTTTTTTAATTTTACTGTTGTTTTTGTTTATGTTAAGCGCATAGATTTTCCAGCCTATTAAAGAGCTTGTAGAGAAGACTATTTATATATCTGTCATTATGCCATTACTTTGTATTCATTGTAATTTAAGGTCTACAAACAGGGGCAAAAAGGTATCTGAGAGTCAATTATATATGATGTGAGAAAATCTTGAGTTAGCACTCATTTTGCAACAGTTCTCCACTTTGAAGATTTGTGTATTTGTGTATGGGGACTTAATTTATAGCTTTATTCTCACTGGGAAAGTAAATTTCCTTTTATTTTATCACATAATGATAGCTAAAGTTACTGATTATATATTGCCCATATTTTAGTTGTCACACACAATTTCATAGATAAGATCAAATAAAGAACCCAGGTTTTTCAAGTACTATAAATTCTACTATGAAATAAACTTGAACATATACAAAAGAGTCCAAAAATGATTTTAAAACATTGAAACAAGCATGCCAACAGCATGCTAAAATCCCCAAATAATTGTTAAACTACTTACTCAAAATTGGCTTCAAGTATTTTCAGCAAAGAATAAAGGCACACCATCATGTCTAAAGTCAAGTATGATATATCTAGTATGGTATAAGTTATTCTAGCCTTCCTGAGTACCACAATCTATAGAAATTTGGACACCAATTGGCCATTAGAAAATTTCTAGAATTAAATTCAACCCAGTAATAATAATGTTCTATAAAAAAGCTACAATAAATTCAAAATACCCTTATTATGGATAAATACCATAAGAATTGTCATCTCTAATAGCATAATAGAAACAAAAGTAATGATTCCTGTGGTAAGAGATTTGAGCAAGTACGCTCATTTAGCAAGCACATGTTGATACACTACTTAAGAATTACATTGTTGGGCTGGAGAGATGGCTTAGAGGTTAAGGCGCTTGCCTGTGAAGCCTAAAGACCCCACTTTGACTCTCCAGATCACACGTTAGGCAGATGCACAAAGGTGAGGCAAGTGCAAGGTTTCACATACCCAGTAGGTGACAAAAGCATCTGGAGTTTGATTTCAGTGGCTGAGGCCCTGGCACACCAATTCTCTCTGTCTCTATCTCTCTCTGTGTCTCTAAAAAAATAATTACCTTGTTTCATAGACTCAATGAAATATTTTTTAAATTTGAAATCTGTATATGCAATATATATGTGTACATACATAAAATATGATTATGAGAGATAAAGCTCATGAAATAATATTGCATTATTTCATAAGAATATGGAATTCACCAAAATAAGGACTCCTTAAATGTCTTATTAAATCTAGCTATTATACATTCTGTAAGTTGCACATTGCTCTAGAAACTTCAAAAGTACTTTCAAGGGTTCTTTGATACAATTACTTTTTTTAACACTATTTTATTCATTTATTAAAGAGAAAGGGAGAAAGAAGGAAATAGAGAGAAAGGGGGGGGAGAAAATGGGTACATCAGGGCCTCTAGCCACTGCAAACAAACTCCAAACACCTGTGCCACCTTGTGCATCTGGCTTACTTGGGTACTAGGGAATCAAACCTGATCCTTAGGCTTTGCAGAGAAGCAGCTAAGCCATCTCTCTAGCCCCCTTGATGTGATTTCTATAATCATTGAATTGTCTTTATTTTACTTAATAAAAGCCTAATTAAAATGAACTGTTCCCCTGGGGAGATGGCTCAATCATTAAAATGCTTGCTTGTAAAGCCTTCTAGCCTGGGTTTGATTCCCCAGTACCCATATAAATCCAGATACACAAAGCAGTACATGCATTTGGTGTTTGTATGCAGAGAAAGAGGCTCTGGAATATTCAAACTCTCTATTTTTTCTTCCCTCCTTCATTCCCTCCTTGCAAACCAATCAATCAATGAATAAAATATTTTAAAAAATGAACTGTACAAGCTTAGATGGTTACTATTTGTTTATTTATTTGTAGGGGGATGCCAGGATTTCGTGCCATTAGAAATAATTGCCAGACATTTGTGCCACTTTTTGTGTCTGGAATACATGGGTGCTTGGAAAATTGAACCCTGGCTAGCATGCTTTGCAAGCCAAGTGTATTTATCCATTGAACAAACCTCTAAGCCCCAAGTGTTTGGATGGTTATGATGACAAAAACAACAGCAAAACCATAGTAACTAGTATGTTTAAGGCTCTAAAAGCATATTTTAAATCTAGGATAAGAGATACACATGTAGAATTGTACTTCTAAGGATGAATTTCTATTATTCAAGATTTCAATCTTATTTCTCAGTAAATGCATAAAATTGACATTATATAATCTTATGTATTTTATATTTATAAGTGTTTTATTATAAGATTTTGCCAGTAATCTTATTTTTTAAAATAGTTACCATATGATCAGTTATAAAACCCTATTAATTACATTTTCTGGTTGTGACAAATAAATGACAAGAAACAACTTAAGGGGAAAGGATTCATTTCAGCTTACAGTTCAATGGGATGCCATCCATCATGGTAGGGGAGGAGTGTTGGCAAACATGAAACATCTGGTCACATTCAAATTGAAGTCAGGAAATAGAAAATAATAAATGACGGTACTCAGTTCATTTTCTCCTTTTTATTCAGACAAAGACTCCAACTCATGAAATATTATCCATGGTTAAGATTCGTCTTCCCACCTCAATTAACCTAAACTAGAAAATCCCTCATGTACTTCCAAGAGGTTTATGTAAATTGTGATTCTAATTTCCATCATAGTAAAGTCAAGATTATCTGCCATAGGGCTTATACTCGAGTATAAGCCAAGTCCTCTGTAAACTTACAAAATTGATTGTGATTTTTTTTTCAAGGATGGTCCTTGAACTTATTTTGCCCCTATAATGGAAAATATGCCTCAGTTACAATTGAGTTAGCACATTCATTCCCCAAAAATGACTATTTCTAAAATGAAGCTGTCTTAACAATATCATCCCCAAAATGTTAAAGGTTCTGGTGGGTGCCTTAAGTCATTTCATGGTCAAACTAAATTGTGACCAGTCCTCTGGAACATAAATGGAATGAAAATAGCTAATGAATAGTATCATTTATCAATGTGATGGTTACGAGGAAATTCACGTTTTTATCACATCATAGAAGTAGAAAAAATGAAAGATAAAATTACATTTAAGGAAATATTCATATTTTAAACAATTTCGGTTCTACATATAAGATTTTTGAAATATCTTACATATGAAATTTCTCTCTTTACCCCCTATCTCACTTTTTTTTCCTTTGCTTTTTTGAGATAGGGTCTCACTCTAGCCCAGGCTGACCTGGAATTCTGTATTCTCTGTATTCTCAGGTTGGCCTCAAACTCATGACAATCCTCCTACCTCTGCCTTCAGAGTACTGGGGTTAAAGGCGTGTGCCACCCCACCCAGCTTCACTTTGGTTTTTTGAAGTGGAGTTTCACTCTAGCTGAGGCTGACCTGGAATTCACTATGTAATCTCATGGTGGCCTCAAAATCACCACAATCCTCCTACCTTTGCCTCCCAAGTGCTGGGATTAAAAGCATCCATCACCATTCACAGCCTTATACTTTCTCTTTTAATTTCATTTTTTATACAATAAGTAATGGAAATTCTACATTAAAATTCTTAGAAGATAATTGTGCTGAGAAGATGTAAAAGGAAAAGAAGTGAAGTGATAGCACATAAAGATATTTACTTGTTAAAAATACATATTATTTAAGGATGAAGGTTTTGGTATCAAAAGGACTTCATTTTAATACTGCTCTTTTCCACATATTATCTTTGTAACTTTGGTCAACTTACATCTGTGATTTCACTTTATAATTATGACTTAAAATGTATAGTATAATACCAAGGTCATGGAGTAGTTATATACTATAACATACTATTTAATTAATGTTTAGATTTCAGTAACTGATTTTATTATAGCATATTGTCATCTAATGTTTAGTATATTGTCTTAAATAAATTATTTAAAAAGAAGAGTAAAGGGCTGGAGAGATGGCTTAGCGGTTAAGGCGCCTGCCTGCTAAACCTAAGAATCTGGTTCCAATCTCCAGGTCCCACATTTAGCCAGATGCAAAGTGATGCAAGAGCGCAATGCCACACTTGACCACAAGGGGGTGCACACATCTGGATTTTATTCACAGCAGCTGAGAGACTGCTGGCGCACCCATCTCTATCTGTCTCCCTCTCCCTCTCTGTCTGTCTCTCTCTGTGTCTCTCTCCAAAAATAAATAAAATAATAAAAAATTTAAAAAAAGAAGAGTAAAGTGTCATTATGTTATTCCACAATAAACTATAATTTTATGTGATGCAGATACTGGTAGTAGAATCTAGAATGACTTGACCGGAAACAGCTTATGGGGGTAAAGGCTTTATTTCATGCTGATAGATTCCAGGTAAAGCTTCATCATGGTGGCAAAAGCTGGATCACTTCATCATACATACACAGCAGAGACAAAACAACTGCTGGCACCAGCAAGCATGCATAGCCAGCATTCAAACTGGCTGTCTACACACCTAGTAGGGCTGGACTCAAGATCCACTCCCAGTGACATACCTCCTCCAGCAGGGCTCTGCGTACTGAAAACTAAGTAGGAAGCTTTATCATAATAATAAAAAAAAATGTCTGAGGGGCTGGAGAGACTGCTTAGTGGTTAAGGCTCTTGCCTACAAAACCTAAGGACCCAGGTTTGAAAGCCAGATGTGCAAGGTGGCACATGTATCTGGAGTTCTAGAGTTCATTTGGTGTGGCTGGAGGTCCTGGCATGCCCATTCTCTCTATCTGCAACTTCTTTTTACTCTCTCCCTCTCTCTCAAACAAATAAATAAATACAATATTTTAAAAATACCTGGGCCTCTATGGGATATTCATTTGCACTCAAACAACCACATTTCACTCCTCATTCTGATCATCTCACAATGCAAAATGCACACTGTGTAACTTCAAAAGTCCCCATGGTCTTTACCGATTTCAACATTGTTCAAAAATCTTGCCTGAGATTCAAGACTGTCTCTTAATTGTGAGCCCTGTAAAACCAAAACACAAATTACTTATCTCCAATACACAATGGTACAAACATTCCATTGCAAAAAGAAGGCATAATAAGTAGAGACTGGAACCAATGAAAACTATTAAGACAAATATCAAACATGTGCAATTCCAAGTCTAGCATCCATAGCCAGTGACAAAGAAGTGTCTGGGTTTCCAGTTCCATCCCACTCCAGCTGAGATAATCATAGCCTGAGGAAAATTTCATCCCAAGCTTATAGATCTCCGTGGCAGCCATTTCACCATCTTGGGCTATCCAAAACATCCTTGGGTCTACAGTGCAAAGCACAGCTCATCTTCTTAGCTTCATGCAATGTCCTTACAGGGTCTACGTACAAGGATTTCAACTTTGTTTCACATTGCTGCATCTCAATGGCTCTGAGAACCATCTATCATGACTCTCTTTCCTGGATTCTCATGCATCCAAAACTAGCACCAGGAGATAAGTAGCAGAGAATAATTAGTAGATCCAGGAGAGAACAAAGCTTGATCTTGAAGAGCAGAATCTTCTTTCAACAGTCTTCCTTCAAGTTGAAATGGGACTTACTTTTTGGGCTTCAAATGCAAACCCCAAACACAAGCTCATGCCTGCTTTACTTAAAGAATTCAAGTAAACCAAGACTGAAAAGGATTATTTTTGTGAATTATTATAATTATTAAGAAGTCAGGAAGGGTGGAGGAAGTCCATGGACCAAAGAAGGAGGAATAGCAGGGGAGATTAGTCTGCAAACAAAAAGGTGAGGATTGGAACCATTCACATGGTCTAAGGGCCCATGTATACCCTTTACTTGTTGGTTATGGTGGTTTGATTCAGGTGTCCCTCATAAACTTAGATGTCCGGAATGTTAGGTTCCCAGCTGTAGCAGACAGCTTCAGGTTCGCTGAGATGAACTTCCAGACCAGGCACAGTTATGGAGGAAGGGATATTATTTATTGAAGCTTACAGATCCAGGGGAAGTTCCATAATGGCAAGAGAAGTGGCCTGCTCTCCACAGGGCCAAGCAGAGAGAGCAAAGCCAACCAGCCACCACAGCACACAGAGCAAAAACTACAGCCAAAAGGTCACACAGCACACTTCAGGAACTCCTGCTAGGCACATTTGCATATCTTTACAATGGAATCTCAAACCCACACCTTAAGACCAGCCCCCAGTGACATTGCCTCTAGCAAGGTGGTTGCAAATGCAAACAAACTATAACTAATAAAACACTGAATATATTGGGGGACATATATTCAAACTACCACACCAGCTAATTGAGATTTGGGAATTAATGCCTCCTGCAGGCAAAGTATTGTTGGGGGCGGACTTATGGACATTATAGTCAGTGGCCCCTTGCCAGTGTTTGGCACACTCTGCTGTTGTGGTTGTCCTCCTGATGTTGGCCAGGGGGTGATGTCCACCCTCTGCTCATGCCATCATTTCCCCCTACCATCATGGAGCTTCCCCTTGAGTCTGTAAGCCAAAATAAACCCCCTTTTCCCAAAAGTTGCTCTTGGTTGTGTGATTTCTACCAGAAATGCGAACCTGACTGCAACCTTGGATGCTGAGAGAAGAACATCTCAGGGGCCAGAAATGAGGAAAAAGCCACCCAACAGCCAAGCTTTTTATTTTGGTCTGGGGCTGAATTCAGAAGAGAACACCTAATAACAGTGTGCAGAAGTAGTGGGGCTTGAACAAGTGCACCTTAGTAATTCCAGCTCTGCTGCATCTGCTGGATGTAGCAGGATGAGCATGTGGGGTAATTTCCCTCTCAAAGCCACCTCCTTTCAAAAGAGTTTGCATTCTTATTAGCTTGAGCTTTCCATGGATGCTTTTTACTCTCAGACAGCTTTTCAATTGTCACAATGTAAAACAGTTGGCCCACCCTCAATTATGGTAATCTGCTTAACAATTTCACCTAAATAACCTAAACCAGTTTCTGTGCCAATAACTATAAATTTTTTTTTTTCTGTCATAAACTATGCATCTTGCATATCTTTCTGTTCTATACTTTCTGCCAAGTACATAAGTCCATTACCTTTAAATTCAACCTTGATCAAACTCTCTGGGCATGAGTGGAAGAATGCAGCTCACCTTTCTCCAGTAGCCCAGTTCCAATAAAGTTCTCTCTTTCCCCTATAAATGTTTATAAGCCACACCTTCACTTTCCACAATTCTCTTGGCCCTTAAAATTTTAAATTTCTCATCAGAGTAACCCATCAATCTCTGCTTATAGCACTACAAGGTGTTTTTAGTCCAAAATACAAAGTCCTTTTATATTCCTCCTGCAAACATATTCCAAAAGCCTACAAGGTCAGATTCATCACAGTAATGCTCACATTTCTGGTACCAATTTTCTGTTACAGTTCCTTTTTTTGCTGGAAAACATCTAATCTGAAGCAGTTTATGGGAAGGAAGGGTATGTTTCAAATTCAGGGAAAGCTACATCAGGGCAGAATAAGCTTGATCACTTCCACAAATCCATAGCAGAGAGACACAGCCAACAGCTAGCAAACACCCAGAGCCAGAGCTAGAGCTGGCTCTCTACTCCTAGTAGTGCTAGATTCATCACTGACCCACAGTGATACACTTCTTTCCCAGCAGAGCACTGCCTGCCGGGGACTCAAGTTGTAAGTTCAAACTTAATCAAAAATATCTCAAGCAACAGGGAATATATTTGCATTCAACCATGGGTCAAGGTTAATTCTTCCTCTAGTTTATATTTTAGAATCCAAGGTCGATGTAGAAAGTATGTGAGTATGATGCTTGAAAAGAGACATAAAAATGACACTTTGCTGAGCCCAAAGGGAGGAGCTTAACAAAACTGTGTACTGTTTCTGATATCCCAGTAGGCTTATATGGCTTGGAGGAATTGATTGGGAAACAACATTACTCTCTTTATTCCTTCCTTTTTAAAATAGGAATGTCTCTCATCTACCTTTTTCGTTATTTCTTATGGAAACATTTAACTTGTCTTTTTTCACAAGTTATAGTTAGAGAATTAGATGGTCGATAGACCAGATTTTGTGCTAAATAATATAGTTGATGCTAGAATGGACTATTATTTTGGGATGTTGTAAGGGAATAAATGTCTTCTAAATGTGAGAAGAATGTGAATTATTTAGGCAGCACAGAGTAAAATTCCATGGACAGAATTAATTATACACCTGCAACATTTGCATGTTAAAACAAAAACCACCAAGCCACCAGTGTAATGTTATTCATATTTTAGGCCTTTGAGGAATAATTAGATATAGATGAGGCCCTGTTGGTTATATCTTCACCATAGGGCTAATAACCTTATAAAATAATAAGACAACATTTTTTCCTTTTCTTTCATTTCTGCCAGATAATTAGCTGGCACCAATATCACCATTTTCAAGACAGGAAGATAGTTGCCAATAGAAGCTAATCATGTTAGTTAGCTTGAACTTGACTAGTCTTTATAAATGAAAGGGAATAACTATATGCCAATTAAACCACCAAGTCCAGAGTGTTTTGTTACCATTTTTGAATTGATAAAGACAGAACATGAATCAATATTTTTTCTGCAAATTATGACCAAACATGAGTATTTGCATCAAGAAATCCCCAGTACTAAATTGATTGTTTGCATTTATACATACTACTTATACACTAGACAGAGCCACTGATATAACATGTTATGAATGGTCACAAACTTCATGCTTATTTTTAAGATACAATAGTACTGAATACTGAATAATACATGTTTTTGCATAAAACAATACACTTGGATCTCCAAGACTTAATGTTCAGAGGAAGTTACCAGATTCTTAAAAGGACATGATGTCTCCCCCAATTAATATGAAAAGAAAAAGAAACTAGAGGGGGCTGGAGAGATGGCTTAGCAGTTAAAGTGCTTGCCTGCAAAGCCTAAGGATCCAAGTTCAATTCTCCAGGTCCCACGTAAGCCAGATGCACAAAGTGGCACATGCATCTGGAGTTTGTTGGCAGTGGTTACAGGCCCTGGTGCCATGACCATTCTCTATCTGTCTGCTCTAATAAATAAATAAAAATAAATATTTTTTTAAAAAGCAACTAGACTATTGTGACAAAGGTTAACATGCTGGTAAATTTGGGTAGGTATTACCTGAGATGTGCATGATGAATATTCTGGGGTCCTAGAAGTATTCTTTAATTTTGCATTCATGACATCTTACAAACACATATGCAGTGAGCATTTCCACAAAGTAATGTAGGTATTATAAAATGTTTAAAAAAAGAGAAATAAGATCATCCAAGTTGCAACTTATCAAGCTAGTAACTCATTTTGTATTAAAAAAATATGTTTTCCCAGAATGTTTTTAAGAAGAAATTTGGGCACTCTCCCTTGGTAGTACAGCCTTTGTCTTAGAGAAATGAAAGCTTAGTTCTTGGTAAAGGAGCAGAACATTTCAGCTGTGCCATTTGAGCCTTCCACCCTGCCACCCCATGTCCCCCAATTCCATATGCCCTCAGCTTTCTTGATGCAAACTCCATGGAGTCTGAAGTAAAACGAGGATGAAGAGGATAGCCAAGATGGAGGATGGACAGTTGAGCCACTGTCGGCATGAACCTTCCAAAATGAGCGTAAGGGCAAAAAGAAAGAAACAAGAGGGAGGGAGGAGAAACAAAGTGGAGAGAAAGTGACACTGAGTCCTCTCTCAGAATGGTGATGTAGTTTTGCCAAATACGAAGTGCTTTGTGCTGCCTTCTCAGAAGAGCTTTTGTTGGGAAATGTAGGCCACACTGTGGAGAAACCTTTGGCAAGCCTCCTTTTCATCCTGGTTGTCAGGTCTCAGCTCAGCCTTTCACTTTTATTACATAGTAACTAGTTGTCTCTGCAGCGCAGAAGGTGAGAAAGTAGTTTTGGAAAGAAGATGAACGAAAAGGTCCTCCTACTGACCCATACTTTGAGAATATCTAGAAGCTGTTCATCTGGAATTAAGGGATGGTACTCTGACTGTGTTATGCCCCCAGTAGTAGTTGTGCTGTCTGAGGAAAAAAAAAAAAAAACAACCTTCTCTTCCTTTTGGAAGATGAGAAGTTAGTGTGGTTGCCACTGATAATCCGCTGTGAGTCCAGTTCTTCCATCAAAAACTGAAGGAAGAGATGGATTTTCTCCTCATCAGTGTCTAAGAAAGGATCTAGCACCCCCTGAATCTGATTCCCTTCTGTCTCCAGCTTCCTGCCAAGTCACATCTGATTCTCTGTATATTGACGTCAGTGATTATCTTTCAGAGGGAAGATTAGAGGTGAGGAGCAGAGAATCTCATGGCTGATGCTTCTGATGGTTGGTATTTTCTTTGAGAGTCTAATGCCAGTGTCTCAACCCTTATTAGGTCAAGGTGATTCAGGCCTATTGACATGCATCAGCATACATAAAAGGTTTTGGCTACTTCCAGGCTTCTGCCCCAAGTGGAAAGATTAAAATTGTGTGAGGACAGCTGGACAAAACTATAATCTCTTCCATCTAGGGCTTGAGTAGGAAACCTAGTTCCTGGCTCTCCATCAGAGCAAGTTGGTGCTCTGTTGTTCTGAATTCTCTGTGCTTGCATTGCTTATCCATGTCTGTGAGTCAGGTATGCGAATCTGTAAAAGAAACCCCAATGCCTGTAAGTAGGAGGATGACTTGGTGATCTTTGCTCCTTACTAGCTGAGTAAGAACAAAAGCAGACTACTTTTGAATGAGCATCTTCTCCATTGTGAAAAGGATCCAATGAGCAACTTCCTTTCCAAGGGAAGTGTGAGATGAATCCTCATGCATTCAGCTAGATACTCAGGTTTGCAGAGGAGGTCCTCATTCTTAGTGAGGGTAGGGTTAATGGGGTGGCTTGTCCACATTTGTGGAGAATCTCTGATGACTTCTTACTGCAGCTGCATATAGCTCTCCATTGTAGCACAAGAGCAAGATGGGACAGGTTACCCAGTAGTCTGACTCAATGAGTACCTCTCACCATATGCCCTTTGGCTACCCCTTTCCTTCTACATATTGTATGAAGAAATGAAGGGAGGAGGCAGGTCAGACATGGTAGGAATGGACAAAGGCCCTGGGGACTTTAGATTTGTAGTTGTTTCCCTTTGGAAGGGCAAGGAGAGGGGAGATACAAGTACAGGACTTGAGAGACAGTATACAGAATAGCAGGCCTTCCTCTCTGGAGACCTGAAGTTACACTCCATTGCTGTGTTTGTAATGTGGAATGTGTGTGCTTCCCACACAAAGGAGATGTTATTTACGCCCATATTATAGAATTTTTACTCTCTTCATGTCCATCTCAGAACAGCTCCACACTTTACCCATTCAGCTTCAATGAAATTCTCCTGCAACATCAGAAAAAAATGAGCTCCAATATGACTCCTCATACCATATCTCATAGATGTTGACATCTCAGAGTATGTGCTGCCTTCTGAGATGATCTATCAGCCTCTCTCAAGGTTAGCAGCCTGTTCTGGGAAGAAGCAAAACACGCTGCCAGGACACAAACTCCCTGGATATATGTTCTCTAATACTTTAACATTGGGTTTTTGTTTATTTATTTTGTTTGTTTTCCCAACAGGACAGGAAGATGTCCAGGCTGGGTCCATTCTTCACAGTGAACTTCTTTCATAGAATCTCTATTAGGCTATTAAATGAAGTTTATTGATAGATTCTTTTGGGCAAATTTAAGCTCCAGTTTTACAAATAGTGAGTGTTGATCTATGTGGTAGCTTGCAATGGTGGAATGAGGCTAAGTACTTCAAATAGTAAGCCTTGATATCTCCAAAGAGCCATGCAGGAAATTGGGTGTCATGAAATGTTTATCCCCATAGCTGGAGAGAATTTAGAAACATTCTAACATTGTGCCCCATTCATTGGGATTTGACCTCACTAAGTATCATTGCTGGTTTAGCCATTAGGGTATACAATTCTCTATTGCTTATTGCTAGACTTTCCAACCAGAAGCCCTATGGGAAACTTAATAGCAGTGATGAAGTCAGGAAGGTCTCTTTGAAAGCAACTAAAGGGTAGTTCATTGCCAGGATATAAAACTTTATGACCCCTCAGTCTTTCATCTTTCATACCTTCAAAGCCAGTACAACGTGAATGATACTTCCAAGATCTGCTGCAAACTTGAGATGTAGCCTGGACCCCTTGGATCACAGTCGCATCAGCCTATGCAGGACTTCCAGACTGACCCTGAGAAAACACTTTCCTAGGCAGTTATATGATTGTGTAAGGAACCTTTCAGCAGCATCTTCAGTTTCGGCTCTCTTATTTCAAATGAATGTGATTTTAACAAGATGGAGCCTTTTATTTGTGGGATCTTGATCTTAGATCTTGCCCCTTGTCCCAGTGAAGAGAAGCAAGTTTCTCTTTACTGTCACTAATCTCATTAGAACTTACAGATGCTTTGTCTTCTGCAATCTCTTTGCATTGCATAGAACATTAAATTTTCTCACACTCCTTCCCTCATGAACTTCACATTTTTCCTATCTGTGCTCTCTCATTGTAGATCGAAGAGCAATGAACATCAACTATGCTACAGCCTGAATATAATTGAACATTTCTCCACCTACATTACTTTTTAAGTCATTCCTACTGACTCCCATTCTCAGGATATAGGTGGAATATAGTTAGATTCTTTACCAGAATATTACATGGATTTTTTAAAGCACTGTTCTTGATAGAGTTCTTGGACATTTCTGCAATCTCATAAGCTGGATCTTCAGTTTATCCATTTCTTTGATCCTCCATACCTTCATTAGCACAGACCAGTAAGTTCTGCTAATAATATTACAGAGTGTTTCTAGCGTGTCTTTTATGTACTTCTGGCAAGACAGTTCAAAAAGGGATATGAAACACGTCATTAAGTATATCATCAAAAACAATTCCGCTTCTAGGTATCCATTTTCTGTATTAGCTACTTTTTGCATTTCTGTTGAAAACACCTGATAAAAGGAAGTAAATGTTTATTTTGGTGTCCAGTTTGAAGTTTGGTACATGCTAGCAGGGCATGGAAGCAGGTGCAAGAAGCAGCTAGTCACAATGCATCTACAGTCAGGAAGCAGAGGGAATTCTCTTAGCTTACTTTCTTATTTGTATTGATTTCAGGACCTCAGCCCATGGAATTGTATTGTGTACAGTTAGGTGAGTATCCCCACTTCAATTAACCTAATCTGGAAAAGGCCCTCAGACAACCCTAGAGGCATATTTCCTTGGCGGTTCTAGATCCTATGAGGTTAGCAATATTAACCATCACACGAACACACACACACACACACACACACACACACACACATGCACACACACATGCACACACACATGCACTCATACAGTGAACATATTCACAAATTGCTATGGGTATAATAAAATAGCAACAAGAAAAGACGAAGAAGACTTCTTTCAGTATCTAACTACAAATGTAGTAATTCATTTTATATTACCAAGCTGTGTTTTCTAAGAATGATCTGAAAGAATGAATTTGTATATACTACGCGGTAGTATGTCCCTTATGCTTGAGAAATGGGAGCCTGATCCTTGTTAAAGGAGGCAAACATTTCATCTGTGCCTTTTGAGCCTTCCAGCTTGCCACCCATGTCCCATAATTCCATAAACCCTTTGCTTTTGTGCAAATATTCCTTCATGGACTGCAGGGAATCAGTCGGAGGGTGAAGAGACAGCCAAAATGGAGGATGGACAATGGATCCACAGGTCAGGATGAAACCTCCAAACTGAAGGGAAGAAGGGTAGGTGTGAAAAGAAAAGGGATTTGTGTTGATAAAGGGATACTCATTACTCTATCAGTGCGTTGATGTAGTTCTGAAAAGCACTGAGTGCATTGTGCTTCCCTCTCAGAAGAGCTCCCTGTTGGAAACTTGGGCCACACTGGGGATGCTCCTATGGCAAACCTCTTTTCTGTTCTGGTAGGCCTCAGCACTTCATTCCCCTTCTCTTGTATATTAACTGTTGTTTCCTCTATGTTATGAATGGGAGCAACAGAGACTTCAGAATGAAGATAAACAAAAAGGTACTCCTAGTGAACAGTCTTGTGATGATGTCTAGAAGATTTATATCTAAAAGGAAGTGGATGGTTCTCTGTCTGCGATGCCCCCACTAGTAGTTGTCCTGTGAGAGAAACCGCTCTATTTCTCTTTTGAGTTCAGATGTTACTGTGGTTGCCCCTGAGAACTCTGCAGGGTAAACTCACCTGTCCTACTAACCAATTAAGGAAGAGGTTGGCTTTGTCCTTAATAGTGTTTTAAAAAGCAGCTATGGGTTGGAGAGATGGCTTAGTGGTTAAGGCTCTTGCCTGAAAAACCTAAGGACCCATGTCCAATATTTCTCCAGATCCCACATAAGCCAGATGCACAAAGGTGAGGCAAGTTCTAGGTTGCACATGCCTACTAGGTGGCACAAGTGTCTGGAGTTCAATTGCAGTGGCTGAGGCCCGGGCCACCAATTCTCTCTCTCTTTCTTTCTCTATCTCTCTCAAAAAAATAAAAATTAAAAATCAACTATGTTACTGTGAATCAGCCTCCCTTCTCTATCCATGTTCTTTCCCAAATTCACAGGTGGTTCTCTGGATATCTCCATTGGTGAGTATTTATGGGAGGGAGGATTAGAGGTGAGGGGTCATGAAGGTTATCATTTTTAGGTATGATTGGTGATTTTTTTTCTTTCAGAGCCCAATACAAATGCCTCAACCCATAGTAGGTAAAGAGAATTCAGGACCATCAGCATGCATCAAAAAGTTTGGCCACTTCCAGGCTACTTCCCACAGGTAGAAGGATGGAAGTTGTTTGAGAAGGCTGAGCAAGGCCGGAATCTCTTCCCACAAAAGTTTGAGTAGATCCCTGGTTCTTGATTCTCCACCCAAGCAAGTAGGTTCTCATTCCCTGTGCTTACCCTGCTCATTCCATATATAGGTGTCAGGTATATAATTCTTGTTGAGAACACCAATTCTTGTTAAACAGAAAGAGGATGGTTTGGTGATATTTGCCCCTTGCAAGCTGAATGAGTATAGGGACAGGCTGGTTTGGAAAGAAAATATTTTTCCACTCTGAAAAGGATTATATGATCATCTTCCAGCCCAAGGGAAGGGTGAGATGAAGCCTTACTCTTTCATCCAGGCACATAGATTTGATGAGGAGACTCTCCTCCTAGGAGGGAGTGGGGTGTCTTGTCTAGTATCCTGGAGAATCTCTGATGTCTTCTATAGAGAGTGTATTACAACTCTCCATTGTACCACAAGAGCAAGCTGGAACAAGATCTTGCAGTAAACAGTACCTCCCACTGTGTTTCCTTTTATACTGTTTACCCTCTATATATTGTGTGAAGGAGTGAAGGAAAGTGTCATGTCAGACCTGGTAGGAATAGAGGATGGCCATTTGGCTTTTGATTTACAGTTTTTTACTAAGACAGAGAGAAGGGACAGCAAGAGAGGGAAGGAGGGAGGAAGGGAAAGTGGGAGGGAGGGAGAGAGAGGGAGGAAAGGGGAGAAAAGAGGAGAGATGTGTTCATTTCAAGGCTTGAGGGAAGGCCTGTGTAATAGGAGGGCAGATGCCTTCCTCCCTGAAAGCTAGAGGTAAGATCTCAGTTGCTGGGTTTGGAATGGACAGCCTGCTTCCCACATCCAGGAGAGTTACTCTACATCAGATTATAAGCTGTCAACTGTTTTTGCAGCCTTGATGGCCTATTTCAGCACCATGCCACACTTTACCCACTCACCTTCATAGAAATTTACTTATGCTCTGGGAACAGGAAATGACTCTAATCTGTGTCCTCACATATCCAGTCATGTCAATAGGTGTTGACTGCTCACGGTCTCTGCTGCATTCTTGTGTGAACTCTCAGCCTCTATCAGAGTTAGACAGCCTACAGATGGGAAGTAGCAGCACACACTCTGCCAGAGAACAAACTGTGATGGATACATCTTCTCTATTATCTTAATCTCTGAATTTTTCCTCAGCAAGAAGTTAGGGAAATGTTCAGTTACCATCTATTCTTCATATCATGCTGGTTTCTTAAAATTGCTATTAGGAGGTGTAATATTTTTTATTGATTGATTTAGGTAATTGTAAACTTCAGGTTTCCAAAATAGTGATGATAGATCTATATTGTGACTTGGGTAATTGCATGAGACTAACTCATCCAGATCTGTAAGCTTTGCTATCTCCAATTATTGAGGGAGGAAACTGAGTATCATCAAATTGCTTGTCAGAGGTGAGAAGACCTTAGATACAGTTTGAATGTGGCACATATGTGCCCAGTTCATTGGGATGGTGTCTCTGGTTCTGAATTTACAGTATAAATTTCCCTCTAACCTATAGCTAGGCTTTCCATCCAGAAGCCCTATCAAAAAGTCAACAACCAAGAGGATGGAAGGAAAGTCACTCTGAAATTAGGGAGGAACAATTTATTTTTAGGGTGCAAATAATGGAGACAGGGTAATGCCAAGGTGGGAGATAAGCTTTCCTCAGCCCAACCTTTATGATTCATTTTCTGAAATAATAATAAAGGACAAGTTATTAATCGGTCCACCATCTGGAGTTGATAATATTGAACAGTTATTAGTTTTTGCAGGAGACATACCTGCTGGGCAATGAATGTGTGTGTGTGTGTGTGTGTGCGTGTGCGTGTGTGTGTGCGTGTGTGTGTGTGTGTGATTTTCCCCTGTGGTGATTGGGATGAAACCCAAACCCTTGCACAAGATAGATAATCTGTTTCTGAGCTATGCTTCCAGAACAAATAGAAGTATTCCAATGTGTTAATTTTCCCCAAATATCTTACATTTAGGTATTACTTGGGGAACAGAGCACACAAGATACTCTATTTATACACTGCTGAAGACACTTGTGGTAGTTTGAATATATGTCCCCCAATATATTCAGTGTTTTACTAGTTATAGTTTGCATCAGCAATCACCTTCCTAGAGGCAATGTCACTGGGGGCCGGTCTTAAGGTGTGGGTTTGAGATTCCATTGTAAAGATATGCAAATGTGCCTAGCAGGAGTTCCTGAAGTGTGCTGTGTGACCTTTTGGCTGTAGTTTTGCTCTGTGTGCTGTGGTGGCTGGTTGGCTTTTGCTCTCTCTGTTTGGCCCTGTGGAGAACAGGCTGTTTCTCCTGCCTTTATGGAACTTCCCCTGGATCTGTAAGCTTCAATAAATAATATCCCTTCCTCCATAACTGTGCCCGGTCTGGAAGTTCATCTCAGTGAACCTGAAGCTGTCTGCTACAGTAAGGTGGTACCAAGGAGTGTGGGGTGAGATGAACCAGACCATGTGGATATTCGTCTTTTGGAACCTTTGTTTTGGAGGAATGGACATGGACTTGGTGCATGCAACTGAAGATGCCTTCTGGAGCGGTAAGCCAAGTTTTATGGACTATTCTGATGAGAGTTTGAGAATGCTAAGTGCAGATAGTACTGAACTTCGAGGCTTGGCTTATGAGGTTTCTAAGGGGAAGGAAAGACTGCAGAGGACTTTGTTGGAACTGGGCTACTGGCATAAGGGATGGCTACGTTCTGCTATCCAGGCCCAGAAAGTTTGATCAGGGTTAAATGTGTAATGGACTGATATGCTTGGCTGAAGATATCGGACTGAGATTTTAAGATTTTAAGTTGGAAATCCTCAAGCAAGTTAAAAGCAGAGGCACTGAGACTGGTTTAGCTGCTATTGTCAACCACATTAGCAATCTTAAGGAAGGTGGAAGGAAGGTGGCCTGACAACTGATTTACATTAAAACAATGGAGAGGATGCCTGAGGAAAGACTGTTAAAAATGCAAATTCTTGGAAAGAGCTGACTGGAGAAGGAACCTGCTGTTCAAGGCTGTGGTTTATTTCATCCCTGGATTAAGAATATGGCTGTGTCCTGCACACCTGGTATTAGTTTTGGAGATATGAAAAATGCATGGAGTGGTCATGAGTTGCACACGGTTCCAGGAACAGCTGCTGAGATGCAGCATGAAGGCAGGGCATGAAGTTCCTGAGGAATAGGCTGGAAGAGCCTTTTGGAAGATGGACCGTGGTTTGCATGGAGACCTGAAGATGTTTTGGATATACCAGGACTGTGCAAAAGGGCTACTATGGAGTGCAGTGTTGGCATGGGATGAAAGTTTTCCCTGGCAACTCTGCCCAGCTGGAGGGGCGGAATTGGAAAACCTGGAGACTGTCAGTCTATGGTTATATTGAACTTGAACTGCAGAAGTTTGATGACGGCTGATGGTGATTGAGTTTGCATTGTTTTAGTCTCTCCTTGCTATTCCTTATACAGTTAAAATGTTTACTCTGTGCCTTTACATGTTGAAAGTATTTAACCTGTTTGATTTTACAGGACTCACTATCTTAAGTTGATCAAGACTGTGAGAACCTTTGAAATTGAACTGAGTACAATTTATAATGTGTAATAGTTATAAATCTATTGGGGGCCAGGAGCTAAATATATTGGGGGCCAGGGGCGGAATGTGGTAGTTTGAATATATGTCCCCCAATATATTCAGTGTTTTACTAGTTATAGTTTGCATCAGCAATCACCTTCCTAGAGGCAATGTCACTGGGGGCCGGTCTTAAGGTGTGGGTTTGAGATTCCATTGTAAAGATATGCAAATGTGCCTAGCAGGAGTTCCTGAAGTGTGCTGTGTGACCTTTTGGCTGTAGTTTTGCTCTGTGTGCTGTGGTGGCTGGTTGGCTTTTGCTCTCTCTGTTTGGCCCTGTGGAGAGCAGGCTGTTTCTCCTGCCTTTATGGAACTTCCCCTGGATCTGTAAGCTTAAATAATATCCCTTCCTCCATAACTGTGCCCGGTCTGGAAGTTCATCTCAGTGAACCTGAAGCTGTCTGCTACAACCCTCATGGTTTATTTTATGTTTGTAAGGAGCATTGCAACTGATGTCCCGCTATGGCTGTGATAAGAGGATAACAGTGAAAGTATTTTGCTTTTTCACTAGAACTTGATCCACCATGGCCCTTGTTGCTCAGACTTGGAAAACACAATAAAGGAAAAACCAAACAAAGGTTCTGTAATGTGGATGTGGGCCCTATATGCCCAAGATTTAATGGTAGCTTGGAGGGCCGGTTTAGAGGAAAGGGATTTGTTGGAGATACTTCTTTATTGGCCACTATTTCTCTCTCTCATTAAGTTTTATTTTTTTCTTTTTAATCTACTTATTATTATTAAAACGTCTTTGTATGGATACATCATGTGTTGGTATCCTCTTTTCCCTCCTCTCTGCCCCTATTCAGCTGAGGACACTCCTCAATGGAATTGTAGTATTCCCCATGCAATTGTGAGTTATGCTTTGTGGGAGCACTAGTCAGTTTTGAGGGGGAGGCAATGCCTCTGTGCATGATGTCTCAACCTGTGCCTCTTACAATCTTTCCACCCACTCTTCTGAAAAATTCCCTGAGCTGTAGTGGAGTGTTTTAAATCTACTTCAGTGATGAACTCTTAGGAGCCTCTGGATCTCTACTTTGGTAAGTGTTGGGAATCCTCAGGGTCTGTCTCTTTCACCCTGGCATTGATTGTCAGATTCACCATGGAAACAACACTCTTGCTTGCCTCCCCAGTTTCTCTATGGTTTCACCTGGGGCTTGGCTGAAGTGTAAGGGGTAGTTTATTTCCTTGGGTCTTGCTACCTTCTGAAAAAGAAAAAATAGATTTCCCAATGGACAGCAACAGAGTCAGCATAGTTTAAATAGGATAAGTGTTATTAATTTAGGGTGTGCTCATTCTCTCTCTCTCTCTGTCTGTCTGCCTCTTTCCCTCTCTCAAATAAATAAATAAAAATATTTTTAAAAATATATATGCCACTAAGCTTGAAATATGAAATAAATAATTTCCTTGATTCATATGACCTACCAAAATTAACAAGATGAGATAAACCATTTAAATAGACCTATAACAAGTACAGAGATCCAAGCAGTTATAAAAAGTCTCCCAACTAAAAAAAGTCCAGGCCCAGATGGATTCACTGGTGAATTTTACCAGACCTTCATGGAATAACTAACACCACTGCTTCTCAAACATTTCCATAAAATAGAAAAAGAAGGAATTACTGAACTCCTTCTATGAATCCAGCATAACCCTGATACCAAAACCAAAGACAGAACAAAAAAAGAAAATTATAGACAAATCTCCCTCATGAATATAGATGTGTGGTGGTTTGATTCAGGTGTCCCCCATAAACTTCAAGTGTTCTGAATGCTAGGTTCCCAGCTGATGGCAACTTGGAAATTAAAGCCTCCTGGAGGCAGAGTATTGTTGGGGGCGGGCTTATGGGTATTATAGCCAGCTTCCCGTTGCCAGTGTTTGGCACACTCTCCTGTTGCTGTTGTCCACCTTATGTTGACCAGAGAGTGATGTCCACCCTCTGCTCATGCCATTGTTTTTCCTGCCATCATGGAGCTTCCCCCTCGATCCTGTAAGCCAAAATAAACCTCTTTTTTCCCAGAGACTGCTCTTAGTTGGGTGATTTCTGCCAGCAATGCGAACCTGACTGCAACAAGATGCAAAAATTCTGAACAAAATATTGGCAAACAGAATACAAGAATATATAAAAAAAGATTATTTGCCCCAACCAAGTAGGCTTTATCCCAGAGATGCAGGGATGGGTTCACCATACGAAAATCAATAAATGTAATACATAATATAAATGGTCTGAAAGACAAAAATCACATGATCATCTCAATAGACAAAGAAAAGGCATTCAACAAAATCCAACATTCCTTCATGGTAAAAGTATTACAGAAACTGGGAATAGAAGGAACATATCTCAACATAATGAATGCTATTTATGACAAACCTACAACCAACATAATACTAAATGGGGAAAAACATGAAGCTTTTCCACTAAATTCAGGAACAAGACGATGGTGTCCACTGTCTTACCTAAAGCAATAAGGCAAGAAGCACTCATAAAAGGGATACAAATTGGAAATTAAGAGATCAAATTTTCATTATTGGCAAATGATATGATTCTATACATAAAGGACCCTAAAGACTCTACCAACAAACTGTTATAGCTGATAAACACATTTAGCAATGTAGCAGGATACAAAATAAACACACAGAAACCAGTAGCAGAGGATGAAACCAGGGAATCTCTCCCATCCACAATTGCCTCAAAAAATAAAGTACCTTGGGGGGCTGGGGATTTAGCTCAGCGGATGAGCGCTGGGTTCGGTCCTCAGCACCAGAAAAAATAAAATAAAATAAATAAATAAATAAAATAAAGTACCTTGGAATAACTTTAACCAAGGAAGTGAAGGACCTCTACAATGAGAACTTTAAAACATTCAAGTGAGAAACTGCAGAAGACACAAGGAAATGGAAAGACATTCCATGTTCTTGGATTGGAAGAATGAATATTGTGGAAATTTCAATTTTACCAAAAGCAATCTACACATTCAATGCAATCCCCATTAAAATTCCAAAAGCATTCTTCACAAAAATAGAAAAAAATACTTAAATTTATTTGGAAGCCAAAAAAAAAAAAAAAACCTCCAATAGCCAAAATAATTTTGAGCAACAAAAATCATGCTGGTGGTATCCCCATACCCAATTTATAGCTATATTACAAAGCCATAGTAACAAAAACAGCATGGTACTGGCACAAAGACAGACATGTAGATCAATGGAACAGAATAGAAGATCCAGATCCAGATGTTAAATCAGGCAACTACAGCCATCTGATTTTGACAAAAATGCCAAAAATATTCACTGGAGAAAAGATAGCCTCTTCAACAATTGGTGCTGGGAAAACTGGACATCTATATGTAGAAGGATAAAAAAGGATCTTTTTCTTTCTCCGTGCACAAGAATCAAGTCCAAGTGGATCAGGGGCCTTATTATCAGACCTGAAACTCTGAAACTGCTAGAGGAAAAGGTGTGGGAAACCCTTCAACATATCACCATAGGCAATGACTTTCTGAATATAACCCCAATTGCTCAGGAAATAAAACCACTAATCAACCACCAGGATCTCATGAAATTACAAAGCTTTTGTACAGCAAAGGATGCTGTGAACAGAGCAAAGAGACAACCTACAGAATGGGAGAAAATCTTTGCCAGCTACACATCTGACAGAGGATTAATATCCAGAATATACAAAGAACCCCCCCAAAACAGAACAATAAGAAATGAAACAAACCAATTTAAAAATGGGCTATGGAACTAAATAGAGAGTTCTTATAAAAAAAAAAAAACAGATGGCATATAAACATCTAAAAAAGTGTTCTACATCCTTAGCCATCAGGGAAATGCAAATTAAAACTATTTGCCATTCCATTTCACTCCTGTCAGAATGGCTACCATCAAGAAAACAAATGACAATAAGTGTTGGAGAGGATGTGGAGAAAGGGGAACCTTTTTACACTGTTGGTAGGAATGTAATATGGTCCAACCATTGTGGAAATCAATATGGAGCTTCTTGAGGAAGCTAATAATAGATTTACCATATGATCCAGTTATAGCACTCCTAGGCATATATCCAAAGGACTCTTCTCACTACCTTAGATATACTTGCACAGCCATGGTTATTGCGGCCCTATTCACAATAGACATCCCACCACAGATGAATGGATAATAAAGATGTGGTACATTTACACAATGGAGTTCTATTCAACGGTAAAGAAAAATGAAATTATGAAATTTGCAGGGAAATGGATGGATCTGGAAAGGATTATACTAAGTGAGGTAACCCAGGCTCAGAAAGCCAAATGTCACATGTTCTCTCTCATATGTGGATCCTAGCTACAAATGTTAGACTTGTGTGTGAGCTGGAACCAAAAATCAGTAGCAGAGGATAGTAAGCTAGAAAAAGGCTCTAAGGGAGGGAGGAGAGGGAAGGACTTAAGGGGATGGTATTGCATGTATGTAAGTAAAAGAATAGATTACAGGGAGGGAAAAGGCCTAAGTGAGGCCAGGGGAAGAGACTATATAAAAGAAGGGCAGGGGGGAGGGTCAATCAAAATTCAAGACATTCTGAATAAGACATATGAAAACCTACTTTTTTGAATAATGGCACATCCAGAAGCCATAGATTGTTACCAGAAAATTTTCAGTTCCAGGATGGGATACCTTTCAGTGAGTTGTTGGCCCAGGAGGTCCCTGTTGCCTCCAAAACATTACAGGCTGTTGCCAATGCCCTTGCTTTACCTTGAGAAACAGATGGTAAGACCCTATTGATGAAGACTTCACTTGCCTGAGTTTCAGGGTCACTGAGAAATCAAACTGGTGCTGAGCAGAAAACCTTCTTCCCATAGACCAGCCAACTGAAAGCTGGAAAAAACATCACTGCATGCAGCCCTATGGGAGACAGATGTCATCAGTGGTGAAAACAGTGGACACTGGAAGCCTCAAGTTTGGCCAGACAGGTCCAATGACCGAATGGATGCAATAGTGGCATGTCTGCTCTTGGGGAAACCAACTGCTCCCTAATTGGACTGAAGGCCATCTCTATGGGAGGGAATACATGCCTGGTACTGAAAAACCTAATCAGAAGCTTATGACAGGAAGGTCATGAGCCTTAGGGGTATAAAGCCTGCTCTTGTCTGGCTAAATATATATATTCTTCATACCAAACTGCCTAAAAGCACTACACTTAATGTTCATATTCACATAGTAATGCTACTCTCACTTCTGGTTAGAGAAGCTTCTCTTTTCAGATGGCGATGACCACTGGGATGACCCAAAAGGCAACATAGTGCTGAGAAAAAGGGATAGAGGAGAGCCCAGCATTGAAACACCTCTGTCACACCCTCCAAGGCTCAGGGACTGTGGTAGTTTGAATATATGTCCCCCAATATATTCAGTGTTTTATTAGTTTTAGTTTGCATCTTCATTCACCTTGCTAGAGGCAATGTCACTGGGGGCCAGTCTTAAGGTGTGGGTTTGAGATTCCATTGTAAAGATATGCAAATGTGCCTAGCGGGAATTCCTGAAGTGTGCTGTGTGACCTTTTGGCTGTAGTTTTTGCTCTGTGTGCTGTGTGGCTGGGGGCTTTTGCTCTCTTGCCTGGTCCTGTGGAGAGCAGGCTGCTTCTTCTGCCATTATGGAACTTCCCCTGGATCTGTAAGCTTCAATAAATAATATCCCTTCCTCCATAACTGTGTCTGGTTTGGAAGTTCATCTCAGCGAACCTGAAGCTGTCTGCTACAGGGACCATTGTGGAAGAGGGGCGGATAAAATGGAAGAGCCAAAGGAAGGGTATGACTTCTTACAATGCAGCTGCCCAGATAGAAGTTGGCCTCACTATCCATGACCTTGCAGGGTCTAGCAATACCTTCACAAGACCCTCATAATAGGAGAAAAAGATGACATCAATTTTAAAGAAAGACTAATGGAGAGAAGGAGGGGATGTGATGGAGAGTGGAGTTGTGAAGGGGAAAGAAGGAAGGAAATATCATGGTTTATTATCTGTAATTATAGAAGCTGTCAATAAAAAATAAAAAGAAAAAAAAGAAAAGTTTTAATAATCTTTGATATTTTTTCTTTTGTTTTTTCCTTTTTGTTTGTTTGTTTGTTTTGGTTTTTGAGGTAGAGTCTCACTCTAGCCCAGGCTCACCTGGAATGTACTCTTTAGTCTCAGGGGGGCCTCAAAATCACAGCAACACTCCTACCTCTGCCTCCCCAGTGCTGGGATTAAAGGCATTCCACTATGCTTGGCATAATCTTTGATTTTTGTTAGTGTTCCCAGCTTTTAGCTCTGGTGACCACGAGGTACCCATTCAAAAATCATGACCTAATAACCTAGGGTGAAGTGCAGTCCAAATGCTCAGTCATAGTTTGGTTCACTGTAACCACACTGGATCCAAATCAATCCCATGTCCATACCCTTCTGCAATGTCACTGGATCTTCTCCCACATTCAGGGTGATATTTGATACTTGTTTGTCTGTAGGTGATACTGAATTCAAGTTGTCCTTGCAATTCCTATATTGCTCAGTTCAGTGTCAGAAATGACATGGTTCATCTTTGTAGAATAAGATATAAAATGCTTTTCAGTTTAGGCCTCTGCCCTTTTGGCACCTTGAGCTCAGTGTGTGGTAAAGAAGTAAGTGATGGGAGAGGCCCACCCAGCCTGGCTGATCTAGCCACGTGGGCTGGTCCTTCTGAATGGGAATCTTAGTCCTCCTCAGCTCAGGTGACAGTGGAAGAGATACCCCGTCAACCCACTGAGTCATGGAGAACCATTGGCTCTATCTGAAGGCACTGGCATTCAGGTAATTTTATATCATAGTTTAAGTGAAGACTTCTCCTTAAGCCTTACCTCATATTCTGAGCTGAGGCAACTTCCTTGGTTAAAAGTGTGAAGCTAACTGGGCTTCCCACAGCTTTATTGTCCATCTACAGACAGGAAGAAAATGAGCGCTGCCTGCCTGCTAGGGTTTTGTGTAGATCGAACAGGCTAATATGTGTGCTCTTAACCAGCATGCTGCTCTGGAGCATAAGCACCTTTCAAGGAAAAGGTAAAGACTATTTTCAGTTGTATATTCTTATAAATTTTTGATTAAATAGAAATGACTTAGAAGACCTCATATAATGAGTTCAAAAGTATTAATATATAAAGAACCTCACAAGTCAATTAGAAAAGGATAATCAAACAGGCATACATTTATGTTTCAAAAAATGACTATACTATGTAATATATTTAAAAATGCTTATGACAACGTATGTGGGATAATTTATTTTACAAAGTGGAGAACCAATTTGTATCTTGAACCAGAAACTAAACAGTAAACATAAGTAAATACATATATAGAGAGATCTATGTCTAAAATTTGATACAGATTATATCTGAATTAAGGTGTAAAAGATAATATAAAGCTACTAACTGACAATTTTTAAATTCTATTTTAGATCTATTTGTGATTCATAGATTTTGTGATTTTTTTTCATATTTTTAAACTGAATATAAACTATTTTCATGGTAAGGAAAGTCAAATAAGTCAGTAATAGCATGTGTTTGTTTTCTTTATATTTCAGAAGTCAGAATAACTTGGAGGAATGTAAAATTTGCTTGCCAATTTCCATTTTTGAACTCCTTAAATGAATATACTCAGAATGTTCATTTACACAGGTAGCATATGTTCATGACCCTCATCCCCATAATTAACTTATCAGAGATAATGAAGTAAACTTATGCATTCATCTTAAATATGTGACAGCATTATGAAATAGCAAAGGATTTCCATAAAGGAATGCACACTGACAAAGGTTGCCTGCAGTTGTGAACACTGTAGGAATTTCAATATACTTGACTAAAGTACTTAATTTTTATAAAAATATCTTGTTGCATGAAACTTCATAATGCAATACAGCTTCTTATTCATTATTTTATTTTTCAGTGTTTCATACAGAATCCAGTACTTTGTACTGTATTTTAGATGCTAGTCCAATATCTATCACTGAACTCTAAATTGAGCCCCCTTATCAATTATTGGTGCTGTATTGGCTAAGATATTTAAACCCTCTGAACATTCTCTATATGACTGTCATTTATTATCACTTAACAGTTTACAATTTAACAAGCATCTCTTGACCTAGGCTGCACTTGACCTAACTCTACCCTTATCTGTCTCCTCATACTTGCAGAGGTATAAAAGAATTTTCAGCAATATGCATGAACCCAGGTTTTGAGCTGGCATACATGTCACAAATGCCACTTCAGTCTTTTAGCTTAGGAAAGTGACATGGCAAGGGTCAACAAAGTTAAGTGATGGAAAGGGGAGGCCTACTCATCCTGAACATGCACCACAAGTTTTATACTTTGCTATTGAAATAGGTGCAATGAGGGATGCAGTATGAGAGATACCATTATATTCTGCTATATAAGTCTTACCTGTGTTTTCCCTATCAAGGTAGATATACTCATTTGGAAGCAGGAAAATCCATTTTTAATAAATAGAAGTATAATTTATAAGCTAAAACTGTACCATTCATTCTACAGTTATGATTTTGAACATCTTCTGCATGTTCACAAAGCCTCTGTTATTTCCATGATCATACCTATTAGAGGAAGTTACTACTATGCTTATTTAAGAAAAACATGAAGAGAAAATATTATGGGTAATTTGATTGTGTAAATTTCTGAAAATGCTACAGTTTGTCAGTGTCTGATAAAGCATTCTAAATCACACATATCTCCTCCAAACCCAGTGGTTTTTTCCTCAATAGAATATGTAATTATTGAGCTAGAGAGATGGCTCAGCAGTTAAGGCACTTGTCAGCAATGTCTAATGACCTGGGTTTGATTCCCCAGTACCCATGTAAAGACAGATGCACAAAGTAGTGTATGAATCTGGAGTTCATTTGCAGTGGTTACAGACTCTGGTGCACTCATTCTCTCTCCCTCTCTCTCTCTCCAAATAAATAAATAAATAAAATTTGAAAAGAATATACAGTTCTTAAGCCAGTTTCTCTCTATTTACTATTTGAAATAAATATTAACTTTATTACACCATTTTTTCTTAAATCCACACAGTCTTATATGGGTTAAATAACAACAAATCATTCTTAGATTTTTTTTATTTGATCCTGATTGCTGACTTTATCCTCACTGCCTAAGTTGTGAACATTTTCATTCTGGGAATGACTATTTGTGAGGGAAAGAATTACAAACAACTCTAAAGCTATTGAATACTTCTCATGAGTCTCTGTGGTCTCGTTCTTATTGAGATGTGTGTAGGGAACATAGAAAGAAAGTTATCCCTACCCCCATTATTTCAGGTACGTGTGGGAAAATAATGGGCTTTGTGCATGTGAATCCCACATGCAATTTTGAAAAATTACTCCCTTGTCCATATTTCACAATACTAAAATGAGATGCCCATGGAACATGATCACAGTGTTTAACATCTGGTCAATTTCTTGTGCTGCCTCTTATTTCAATAAAACTCTTGGAATATTTCCAATTGCAGTAACATCAATTCCCAGAATCCATGTAAAAGTTTAGTTATAACTGTGAAATATAAATATTAAACTGAAAAGTAGTGTGCAAGCATAACGTTATCACAATGGTTCTGGTGGTAAGCACTTCTGGCATCTCAAACTAGTCTACAATTCTAATGACAGTGTAGTCATTTATTTAATTTCTTTTTTCCTGTGAAGAAATACCCCCTGACCCACTTATTGATGCTTATGCCATGTGAATCACTATGCTTGGCAATCAGAAAACCAAGAACTAAGATATAATCTGAGGAAAGCATCATTACAGAAGCTTTTGCCAGGATAACTATGATCAGAGTTAACACAGAGATATAAAAAAAATGCTATGAAGCCTAATGAAGCAAGTAATGAGAAGAGTGAACTGTCTTTTTGAGGGTTTAGTAAGATGTTGATACAGTGGAAGAAATATATATTTATGGGTGACAGAACAGCAAAACCAGATAAAATTGCATTGCGCAAAACTGTGAAGGGAAATAATATTCAGTAATCATAGGAGTATGGAACAATACAAGACAAATAGAGTTCTTAGAATGATCAAGAGGGGGACAAATTAAATAGAATTGTAGTGATGGAACAATGGAACAATTAAAGACCTTACTGACAAATTTGAACATTTTAATATTAGTTGCCTCTATGCTTATTCTTTTATTCTATTCATATAAACCTAAAAGATCAAACAAGCATATACTGTGGATGTGTACATATAACGTTTTTATATATTATTTATTTATTTGCAAGCAGAGAGAGTGAGACAGAGAGAAAGGGAGAGAGAATAGGCATACCAGGGCCAGTAGCCACTATAAATGTATGCCAAGTGCATGTGCCACTTTATGCATCTGGCTTTACATGGATACTGGTGAATAGAACTTGAGTTATCAGGCTTTGCAAGCAAGCACCTTTAACCCCTTAGCCATCTCTACAGCCAGAGATTATCTGTTTTGTTTTGTTTTGTTTTGTTTTGTTTTGTTATGTTTTGTTCAAGGTAGGTTATCACTCTAGCCTAGGCTGACCTGGCACTCACTCTGTAGATCCAGGCTGGCCTCAAACTCACAGTTTTCCTACTACCTCTGCCTCTACCTCTTGAGTGCTGGGATTAAAGGCATACCCCATGATGCCCTAGATTAATAAAATATACTTCTCCAGAATACCCACATATACTAAAATCTGTGAATTCTCAAATTTTTTATATAAAATGGAACAATATTTGCACATAACCTTATGAATAATTCTCCTTTATAGATTGAACAATAGATACTATTTATAATATTTAATATGATGTAAATACTACTCAAATAGTTGTTATATGATATTTATGAATTTTTTACAAGAAAAGAATGTGAAAAATCTTCATATATTCAGTCAAGGTATGATTAAAGACTACTTTATTTTTATTTTATTTATTTCTTAGAGGGAGCAAAAGAGAGAGAGAGAGAGAGAGAGAGATTGTCAAGCAGGGCCTCAGCCACTACACTGGAACTCCAGATGCTTGCACCACCTAGTGGGCATGTGTGACCTTGTGCTTGCTTCACCTTTGTGCATCTGGTTTACATGGGATCTGGAGAGTTGAACATGTTCCTTAGGCTTCACAGGCAAGTGCCTTAACCGCTAAGCCCTAAAGAATACTTTTTAAAAGTTTATTTATTTATTTGAAAAGAGAGATAAAGAAAGAGAATGGACACACCAGGGCCTCCTGCCACTTCAAATGAACTTCAGATGAATGTACTACTTTGTGCACCTGTCTTTGCATGGGTATTGGGGAATTGAACCCAGGCCTTCAGTCTTTGCAAGCAAGCACCACTAACAGCTGAGCCAATTCTCCAGCCCAAGAAAGTACTTTCAAAGTAATTTGTTGAGTACATGAATGCCAAGTTTGCTGATATGGAAAACTTCATACATAAACTACAAATGAAGTGTCTCATTAAACATATGCAGAAACAGAATTTATGAGCTAATAAGAAAATAAACTATAAAATGATCAATATGTAAAATTATGCTTATAAAATTATTAAGAAAATATAAATAGGTTTTATTATTATTACTTGTGTGAATCATTATTGAGTAGTCTGTAACACAGCAATTTAAAAGACTCCAAAAAGATCAGATATGAAGTTTTATTATAAATATTGATATATCTGAAAAAAATAACTCAAAGACATATGGATCCTTATAGAGGATTTTTTGATACCAAATATTAACCATTCAATCTTAGGTAGATGATAATTAGTAAATCACTATTTTATCAGCTACAACAGTAGAAATTAAATGAAGTTTTTATATTTAGCAGATTTAGTCAAAATTCCTTGAAACAATTTGCCTAAGATATTAAACAGCTTCATTTTTTTGTTTTAATGGATACTGATAAATTTATTAGGAATTTATTTATATTGTGCAAAATGAAGGACAATCTATACAATGGTGAACACATTTCTTTGGAGTATTGTCTCAGGAGTTTTTATATTAGGGTATTTGTGTTTTACTTATGATTAAATGTTAACACATCACTTTTACTTGGGAGATGGAAGTATGTCTCAGCTTCTTCTAGGAAGAAGGGTCAGTTCTGATACTTCGTTGGCTTTATTTTGCACTCGAATACCAATATAAATATTCTGTGGCCTATTTCCATTAGTACCCTTATGTCATTTGTTCACTGTATGATGCATTCATTCTTATTAACTAAAACAATCTGCAAATATAATCAATAATGTATGCAAAATAAAAGATAAGTGTAACACCATACTGATAGTAAACCATAGTTTTTGGAGCCCCTATTTCCCTCAGAATATTTTAACTTCCATAAATAGATGGAATAAAGTTAGTTCTACATCATTTTATCCTAGTATCACTCAGTAAACTAAATATAAATAATCCTTGCTATTTAATCCTTGAACTAAAATTAATGTATGTGGAGATTATTTATAATATATATATTATGTATATACAATATATATAAAACATACAGCCCTTGTGCTATTGGAACATGTGCCATTTGATCAAACATCACCCAATATGTCATAGTTGGCAATTCTTTATTAAGGTAACAACATAAACAGTGCAGGATTTATTAAGGCATTAGCATTGTCTTTTCCAAAAGAAGCCACCACTGTGTTTTATCATATCTTTGTATGAATAAATTGTTAATATCTATGTAAACTGTGAGTCTGAGATTGCTGTACGTGTACTTCTTTTTTTTCTTCCTTCCTTCCTTCCTTCCTTCCTTCCTTCCTTCCTTCCTTCCTTCCTTTCTTTCTTTTTTTTTTTTGTTTGCTTTCTGAGGTAGGGTCTCACTCTAGCTCAGGCTGACCTGGAATTCACTATGTAGTCTCAAGCTGGCCTTGAACTCTCAGCAATCTTCCTACCTCTGCCTCCCGAGTGCTGGGATTAAAGGTATGTGTCACCATTCCTGGCAATTGCTGTACATTCTTAAAGGGTATGTTTGGTTTACCTTTGAAACAGGAATTAATGCTTAAAGGATAAAGATCACATGTGTCTTCAGGCAGTGAAAGGGGATTGACCTTGCTCTTAACAAAACAAGTTAATATAATGAAAGTAAGAGGAAGCATAGCATGTGGATGAGTATTGGTAACTAATCAATACTTTATGGGAAATAATGTTGGTTCATGTCTATGATGAATCAACCATATTTTCAAGCATATGCTTTTTAGGAAAGTTCAAATACACGTGAATACATTTGAATCAGAGACTGGAATTATGAGTAACTGTTGCAGACCTCACATTTCCCAAAATAAAATAGTGTCATTCATTAAAAAGGCTCTGCAGAGTGAATTTTTGATGGTATTTCCTCAGGTGACCAAGTTTGTCAGTAGAAAGAGACAAAAACAGTGCTCCCTCCCTCCCTACCCTCAGTGACCTTATCATTGAATAGGGCTAAGAAAAATGCATAGATTGTTAGAAATATTGAATTATGAGTGACAAATATTTTTCAGGTAATTTTTATTTAAAATATTTATTTATTTATTTATTTATTTATTTATTTATTTATTTATTTATTTATGAGAGAGGGGAGTATGTGTGTGTGTGTGTGTGAGAGAGAGAGAGAGAGAGAGAGAGAGAGAGCACAGACATGCCAGGGCCTCCGATGGCTGCAAACTCCAGAAGCATGAACCACTTTGTACATCTGGCTTTACATGAGTACTGGTGAACCAAACCCAACCCAGGTCAGCAGGCTTTGCAAGTAAGCACCTTTAATCCCTAAGCGATTACTTGAGCCCAGGTGTCAGGTAATTCTTGACACTATAAATGGTTATGAATCTTTAAAAATAATAGAAAATTGCATAATAGAAATGGAAAAGACAGTCTTTCAGATATGAGGGGAAGAGAAATAATTACAGACATGATTAGAATAACATGACATGTTAAGCAAAAGGTGAGATGTCTGGTGTGGCTGAAAGATCAGTATGATTTTTTAAACAGTAGGGACAGATAAGACTAAAAAAGATTGTTTTGAACTTAGAAAGTGGAGAACCTTGTATATGAAAGTAACAAATCAAGGCACTATGATTTCTTATCTTATTTTATAGTCATCTTAGGAAAAGACCATTACTTGATAAGGTAAGCACAAACAACAAGGTTGTGTGGGCAACAATGATTCTTATCAAAGGAACACACAGCCCTTAACTATCATTATGATTATGGCCAGGCTTTGACTCTAGTTTCAGAACGTGTACATCTAAAAGGACAGAGCTGTCATTCTGTTCTGTTGGTCTGATCAACCTGCTCTTAGATTATTCTACCATGAGGGCTGTTGGAAAGGACATCAAGTACCAGGGCATCACCAAGTGTCATCTGCCACAGGTGCCTCTTAAGAAGCATAGTAACAAGAACAGTCATTGCCACCACACAGACATACCGACAGGCTTTTACTTTCACTTACCAGCAGTGGTAAAGAATTTTGCAGGTTAAGTCTTATTTATTTAAATATTCCTGGTATTGTACTATAGCCTGCATGGTCAGTCACTTTCTTTGGATTGGGGAAATAATTATGTCCTAGCAGTATTCACTTCCCCTCTCTCATTCAACAGCTTCCACACAAATTTGCATATTGTATTCAGCACCTATTAGATTTTGTTGCAGCTTTAAATAATTTAGCGAGTCTTGTCACCTTTCCAACAAGTTAGTTTTAAGTAGATAGAGCCACACAGTATAAGCTGTCCTTTGGCCACAATAGATAAAGTGTAAGTAGCTAGCTAAAAAGATTCATAAATTGGAGACATACTTTAAAACTTAATCTCTCTTTAGGAAGAGAGATAAGTCTCCTGAATATTTGGAAGTATCTTGTGATCATATTTTATGCCCTGTGTTTTTGAATGTAGAAATAATTTATATGCATTCCTTAGGAGACTCAAAGTAAATCTCTACTTTATAAAATTTACTGAAACTTAATTTTGTACAGATTAATGTGATGCTATATATAGTTTGATATATGTATACAATTTGAAACTGAATCTTTGTTTTAAATACTTTGGTATTTTTTGAAATATGATTTTTTTTCATTAAGTTGCTTTAACATAAGTTGAATAAAGATAGAGGTCCAGTTGTACTCTAAAATATTCAAAAGAGGTTAAATATATTTATTGGTTCACTTATTTCTTTTCAATTAAAACTTTCAAAATCCTATCTTCTAACTTTTGTAATACATAGTATATTACTTGTGATCTATAGTTATTCCACTGTGAAACAGACCATGAGAAGACCTCACTCCTATCTAACTATAACTGTATCTACTGAAAAAAATATACTTTTAAAATAGAATAAACTTATGGCCTACTAGGTGTAGGACACAGTCTACCACGTCAACTTATAGCTATTTGAAAATATTTTGATTATTTTTAGAATAGGTATTCATTGTTCACCATAATTAAATTTACATATATGTTTTATATCAGTATCAAAGTCAAATATTGTTGCCTTAAATTTTCTTAGTAATTAGTATTTAAATTTTATTTATTTATTTATTTATTTATTTATTTATTTATTTATTTATTTATTTTTGAGAGACAATGAGAAAGAGGTAGACAGAGAATGTATATAGGTGTACCAGGGCCTCATGCCACTGCAAATGAAACAGATGTATGTGCTACTTTGTGCATCTGGCTTTACGTAGGTACTGGGGAAACAAACCTGGGTCATCAGACTTTGCAAGCAAAAAGCACCTTTAACCCCTAAGCCATTTCTCCAGGGCCCTAATTTTTGTTTCATTTCATTTAGGTAACTCATTGTGCTTGCCTATGAATAGCACTGTTCATTCTTTCAGGTGCAAATTCTAGCATATACAAATTTCTGAGCCAAGGTGTTGTCAAAAAAATAAAAATGCATTTGATTACATTTGGTTTCTGATTTTAATAGCACTGTACCAAGAATATTTATTTTCTTAGGTGGTCCGTTAGGAAAACTAGTGACAATATTTTATTTCAAAGACTTGATTTTTGTGACAGAAATATTAGAAATAACAGGTAGTATTGAGCAAAGCCCATGCCTGCAACATAATCCTTCACATTAGAATGAAAATAATAATAACAAATCATGAGCAATTTGAAGTATGGAATAGATGTGGTCCTGGGTAGTGGCTGTTCATTTCTGAAAGTAGATAATATTCCATGACTATACTATTTGAGGCCTATTAGAGCACTGCTAGACCACGCCTGAGCTTTCTGGCTTTTTAGCTTTACTAACTACCAGTTTGATTCTGCAAATTTTGTATCCTACTGTGTAGACTTTGTTTGCCCACAGATCTATAAAACTGCAGTAATGAGTTGGCAAGCCAAATTATTTATCTTTAATGTCCCATAGAGGGAAGAAGAAAACAAACACTGGGCTAGGGCTTCTGCCAGAAGAAATAGATTTTATATTATATACATACAGGGAGACATTTTCTCACTCTAACTAGTTTACTTTGAGGGTTACAGGCTTTCCTCTGTGATAGGCAACAACACAGTTCCAAGATCTTAAGGAGTATCTGTATTTTTTTCTCTTTTTTGAACTTATGTTCTTAAACAAATGCTATTTCATTTTAAGAAAATATTAAAGCTTTCCAATCCAGAGATTTTTCTAAGGAAAACATAGGAAATTATTGCTTACCTTGAATTAGTTATTCATTAGTCAAAACAATAGAGACAACAGATGAGTAACATGCATTTTGTTTCCTCAAGTAATTGGCCTTAAATGAAGGAAGATGAAGACAAGAGTAGGAAAAAGTGAATAATGAGAATCTGCTAGAGTTGTAATTATTTTAAAATCAATATGCTAGGACATTAGAAGAGAGTTACTAGGCATGCCATGAAAGATATTATGAACAAGAATGGGGAATCACAATGGAATTAGGTATTTTTCACAATAGCAAGGACATTTATGTTCAAGATATAAAAAGACATCAGGTCTAGTCTGATGGAGAAGTTCTCCAGGAATAAATGAGGATGAATTAGAGGGAATATTAATAAATGATATTTCTAACTTCATAGCAAGCCTAAAGTAATAGACTTTGGCACATAGGAAACTAACTTATAGATGTTCTTTGAATATCAAATGAAATTATTAAAGATGTCATCATTGTAGGTTTTAATTTAGACAAGCTCTTAGGAGAAAACATGAATCATTTCAGGGACTCTGTGTGTAGGTGCTACAGTAGAAAATAGCAGCTGGGTTCCCAGAATGCAGCAACAGAAAAATCAAGTGTTTTAATTGTGTGTAAGATGGGGTCCAGCTTGATCTGCAATGTGTCTCCCTGGGATTCCTAGATGCCTGAGCACATTTTTATAACTGGTGAAATAAGGCCACAGGATCCATTTGCATGACACATTGAGTGTCCTGTTGGCAAAGGAAACTCATTTTGAGTGAAGTGGATATCAAGCCTATGAAGTTTTAATTCCTTAGTATCAAAGAAGGAATGCTTCTCACTGTAGATTAGTCTTCACTTCTTATTCTCTAGCTCAGGCTGACCTGAAATTCACTCTTAGTCTCAGGGTGGCCTTGAACTCACTGCGATCCTCCTACCTCTGCCTCCCAAGTGCTGGGATTAGAGGTGTGCATCACCACACCCAGCTTCCACTTCTTATTCTTATGACCAAGCTTCACATGACTTTTTATAATAAGCTTCCTAGCAAGAGAGGAAATGTCAATTAAAGGCAGAAAAAAAGTCTTAAAATTGTGCTTTGGGTAATATTGCAAGGTTGAAGTGTTGTGCGTGATGGTGGCACTGTTAGGCAAGAAAGAAAGAAAGAAAGAAAGAAAGAAAGAAAGAAAGAAAGAAAGAAAGAAAGAAAGGAAAGAAAGGAGGGAGGGGAGGGAGGGGGGGAGGGGGAGGGGAGGGAGGGGAGGGAGGGAGGGAGGGAGGAAAGGAAAGAGAAAAAGGCCTCACATAAAGAAGTTCCTTGTGATACTCTGATAGAACAAATTACAAAGCCTTAAATATCTGAATAATGCTCCATTTCAAACTACTTCAGGAACAAGAAACCTGTATTTGTCAAGGTCAAAGAAATCACTACTGTTTGTGAAGTTTCTATAAAGGGGAAGATATGGACTCCCATCAGTCCAGTGTTATATTCTTATGCATCTACAGATTATCTTCTCAAATGTTCTGTTTTGTGTTTTTCATTTAATTGATCTGTGAAAATATTACCAAATTGTAATTTTTCTGGATGTAATACTCTGAAACTAATGCGATTTTTTAACTGCAGGCTATTATAATTGTGAGTTAAAGGAATAGTTAGATGGATTAAATATATAAATAATATATTTGAAACAGGTGAAAGAAATACTATTTTGGCATACAGTTAGAATGAAAATTCACCATAATTTGAATAGAAAAAAGTCAGAAAAAATGAGTAATCCAAAAATAAAATAAAATAGGACTGGAGAGATGGCTTAGTGGTTTAGGCACCTGCCTGCTAAGCCAAAGAACGCCGGTTCCAATCTCCAGGTCCCAGGTTTAGCCAGATGCAAGGGTGCAATGCTGCACTTGCCCACAAGGGGGCGCATGCATCTGGAGTTCGTTCACAGTGGGTGAAAGGCTGCTGGCACACCCATTCTCCATCTGTCTCCCTCTCCCTCTCTCTCTGTCTCTCTCCAAAAAATAATAAAATAAATAAAATAAAATAAAAACTCTAAAAATAAGAGCTGGAGGGATGGCTTAGTGGGTAAGGAGTTTGCCTGCAAAGCCAAAGGACCCAGGTTTGATTCCCCACATTAGCCAGATGCACAAGGGGGCACATGCATCTGGAGTTGGTTTGCAGTGGCTGAAGGCCCTGGGAAGCCCATTCTCTCTCTCTCTCTCTCTCTCTCTCTCTCTCTCTCTCTCTCTCTCAATCTCTCTCCCTCTCCCTCTCTCTATATCAAAAAATAAATAAAAATAAAATATTTTTAAAAATTGAGTAACCGCCAAATAAAGTGATATGGCTATATTGCATACTCAAAAAAACCATGAACTGTAGTAGTGGTTATTGCCGTGTTCATTTTACAAGTTTGTTGCAAAAGAAAAAAGAGTTCATATGAAATTAATATTATGAATTTGAACTGTACTGGCTAAATGATTATTTTTATTTAGTTTGTGTTTGTTTCAGTTTCATATTGTATAAGAGTTACATGGATGCAATTCTCAGCTTTGTGATAGTGCACATTTAACTAGCCTCCAACTTTTTTAAAACAACTAAACATGTTTTTATTTCATTGATAATCATTCATTTTTCAAGTCTGAGGAAAGACCAAGATAAAAACCATTGGGTGCTTTTGGAGAAATATGTTATTTTATGTATTTTAGAACCACCTAATTCAGGTCCACTGCCTTGGTACCATCATGTTTGGAGTAACATTAGGAAAACGTTATATCACATACTTCTGTTGTCATAATTAAGAAAAAATCAAGAAAAATGAGTGAATAATGCTAAGTTTTATAATTGAGGTTGAAGCCCATGATTTGCATCAGAATAATTTTATAATAGAATGTTGTTTTACTTTCTTCTTGTATGAGATTCAGATAAAATAGATATCTTTATGGGGCCTATGGTCTGAAGCAAACCAGGAGAAAATGAGGTCTTCTTGCATTGCATATTAGTGAAATGAGATCCAGAAGAATTAAGTGGTGTATGGTTGACTGCTAAGTCTTATGGCCCCATATCTTTTGATCTTATCAGTTCTTCTGATGTTATATTCCTTGCTCTATCCAGAAGTCCACTTAGCATAAACAAACTGAATTTTGTCTACCCTTCTACCAATTAGGTACCAGTAACCTTCATCATTACTTGAGCTTTGAATTTTTCTAGTTCTCAAAATGAGAATTCTTTTATGCTGACTTTTCTCTTTCACAACTGATTGTGTATATTTGTAATACCACAAATATATTTGAAGTGTGCATGTTCCAACTTAAAGTACACCACATTATAGGAGATAATTTTATTTGTCACAAATAAAATTGCAACCAAAGCTCTGGGCTATTTAGAATGCATTATGAAACCAGTTATCCAAACAAATCACTCTTTCTATTCTTTAGTAACAACCATTCGACTCTAAAGGAGAGGGATAGAAGAAGATTAGATAACAGGTGCCAAGTGACAGGACAGAGGAATGTGTTTGTTAGCATAAGAGAATGAGTACTGTTTAAACATTAACTCATTTTATATCTTATAAAGAACTGGAGAGAATAGATTAAAAATTCTAACCACAAAGAGATAATAAAATGTTCCAGGAGACAAAACTGTTAATTATATATTGAACTATCATATTATATATATATATTTGTCAATTAAAATTTTAAATCTGGGAAACAAGTCAGAATCATATCCAAAAAAATGAGTTTGCTCTCCAATATCAAGCTCCCACCACTTTTGGGCTACAAAAGGGTCTACATCTACTAAATTCTCTCAAAACTAATAATGGTTATCCCATTTAGATAGTACTTCACTCTCCACTGGAGAATCTGCTTCTCTTTTTCAGATGGATGCAGAACCTGAGGAAAGAATCAGCCCATCGCACCTCTCCACAGCCCAGCTGAAACCATAGAGTAATGGGAGAAATAAGCAAGAGATTTGCTTTCTTGATGAAACTGATACCAACACAAGGCTGAAGGTGATAGATACAGAGAACATTCAACTCCTACCAAACCAGATGATCCAGAGACACAGAGGCTCCCAAGACCTCATCACTGAAGTAGACCTAAAAAGAACCCAACATGGCTCAGGGAAATTTGTGGAAGAGGGGGCAGAAAGATCGTTAGAGCTACACTTTGGGATACTATTCACAGAGACATTTCCTCTTCCCCATAACTGATGGCTACCCCCCACAATGCATGACCCACAATCCCCATGGGGATAACTGGCATCCCCAATGGCAAGTGTCCCTTCAGAGGGGTAAGACAGGGATGAGGGTAAGGATGGTACCAACATGCGCTGTTTACACAGTGAGTATGTACATAACTAATAACGAAAAAAGTGGTTAAAAAAAAGAGGGCTGGAGAGATGGCCTAGCTGTTAAGGTGCCTGCCTGCGAAGCTTAAGAACACCCATTTGAATCTCCAGGTCCCACGTTTAGCCAGACACAAAAGTGACACAAGTGTGCAATGCTGCTTATGTGCACAAGGGGGTGCACGTGTCTGGAGTTTGTTCATAGCAGCTGAGAAGCCCTAGTGCACCCATTCTCTGCCTCTTCTTCTCTCTGTCTCTCTCTCTCTCTCTCTCTCTCTCTGTCTCTGTCTCTCTCAAATAAAAAAATTAAAAAGAAATTCTTAGAAAATCATAGGCAGCTGCTTTGGGATTGGTTTGCTATCAGGAACTTGCAGAATCCCAGCAATAACATTCAAGATGTGGTAGAGCTTCTTCTATTCTACCCCTGACAAGTGGCTATTGAGTCTTTATATGAACACCTCTTGTTCACTAGTACTGAACTCACTCTGTCAAGACAGATCATTGTATGTTTAGATTTATTCAAAATATAAAACCTTGCAGGAATTGTGTGTCAGCCAAACATAGCCAGTAAGTGAGTGCACATGGTCAAGACAAAGGTTGCAATAAGACAGCATGGCAATCAAAATTATTTATTTTATATATTTTCCTTAGTATTAGAATTAAAGTTGGGTGGTAAGGAGAAGGAAGAAATTTTGTAAAGATTCACTTTTAGCTGAGAATTATGGCACACACCTGAAAACAAAACACTTGTGAGGTTCAGGCAGGAAGATCATGAGTTTGAGGTGAGCCTGGGCTAGATAGTGAATTCCACGTCATCCTGGGATACAGAATAAGACCCTGATCCTGTCTCAAAACAACAAGCAAACCAAAGATTCACTACCATTGTACTTTGTTTTTATTTTTCAAGTATCCTTAGTGGCATATATTATCTGTTGAGCATCTTCTCTTCATATCTCTCATCCTCCGTTCCTTTGCTTCTCCCCACTCCCATCATTCCTCTTTGTTCCCCAAGATAATTGCACTTTTTGCTTTAATTTAATGTATAAATACATGCTTTTATGCAACTATATACAATGTACAGACCACAAATGGGGAAAATATATATTATTTTTCTTCCTGAATAAATAAATAAAAGTGTCAATGAATTGAAGTGAGATCCTATGAAATGAAAAAATATACATTGAAAAAATGTTACCAAACATATTTAAAATTGTAATAACCTCAAACCAAAAGCAATTTCCCCTTCATAAAGCTATAATACCACCAGTGCCTTTTGCAAAAGAAGGTTTACTTGAGTTGTTTCAAGATAGAAAGTGAAATTTGAAAAAACTGTCTGACAAATGTTTAATATACCTGCTTTTCTTTCCTTATTCTCTTGTTGATTGAAATAATTCATACTTTTTTGTCAATAGCTCTGACAAATTTAGCTGAGAATTACAATTAAAATTTTGCCTGAAATACTAAAATTGTCATATTATATAAAATAAACTGTCACAGTTGAACAAGATGGAATGAAAAGCGTATACTTTTTGAGGAATAAATTGAAGCTTTAAAGATTTAGGAAAAATAAACTCTCTGTACGTACATATTGATAACTACATCCTTTGCTTCCATTGTTTTAATTGACATTATTGACCTTACACCTACTTTAAATATCCTAAACTTGAGATTTTCAGACATTTACTTTTTATTTAAATTTAAAAGACATGAATTACTTACACAATAGTTGTTAAGATGTCACTCTTCATAATATCCAAAAATGTGTCAGTCACATCAATGATTTTCTGAGAAAAATAAAACTGAGATGAATAGAAATGTAATACACAGTGCTCATATTTAAAAAGAATACACTTTTTAAAACATTGAATTATTTTTTTTAATTTTTTTATTATTTTATTTATTTTTGGAGAGAGACACAGAGAAAGACAGACAGAGAGGGAGAGGGAGACAGATAGAGAATGGGCATGCCAGCAGTCTCTCAGCTGCTGTGAAAGAAATCCAGATGCGTGCACCCCCTTGTGGGCAAGTGTGGCACTTTGCATCTGGCTAAAGGTGGGATCTGGAGATTGGAACCGGGTTCTTAGGCTTAGCAGGCAGGTGCCTTAACCGCTAAGCCATCTCACCAGCCCAAAAGCATTGAATTCTTAATGCCCATATTCCTATATAAGTGCAATGAGTACAGGAAGAATTAAAATTAAAATGAATATGTGGCTTGAAAAGGAAAAACAGGAGTGAAGTATCCTTTCAGACCAAATAAAACATATTCTTTGCTTAATATATATATTAACTAAAGTATATATATGATATGTATACATACATGGTACATATGCATACTACCATATGCTCCTATGTACATAAATATATGATAAATATATACATATAAATGCATATATTTCATTTGAAGCTAGATACAAAGCAAATTGTTACTCATTTCAATCATATTGGTGAACATTTAAGTTCTTAAGTTAGTCATGGACTTGAAATGCATCATTTTGAAAAATCACAAGGGAAGACTTTGTAAAAGTAAAACAAAGGGGCTGGGGAGATGGCTTAGTGATTAAGACACTTGCCTGCAAAGCCTAAGGACGTAGGTTCAATTCCCCAGCACACACGTAAGCCCGATGCACAGGGTGGCACATGCATCTGGAGTTCATTTTCAGTGGCTGGAGACCATGGCATAACTATTCTCTCTATCTATATCTATATCTATATCTATATCTATATCTATATCTATATCTATATCTATCTATCTATCTATCTATCTATATATATATATAATTTTGGAGGAATCAAATTCCTTGTTTTATCTTATTTCTTCTGTTTCTTTATTGAGTTTTGCACATCTGTTGAAATGGATATTTCCATTTTATGTGAGAGCTTTCTTAGTGAGAAATCTATTCCTAAGGGCTCAAATCCCAGTATGGCTCAGGAGAGAATAAAATACTGTAATATCTACATACACAAAAGTGTGCAGGTGTAGAGAAACATTAGAAAACTTTTGTAAGATTATAGAACTTACAACAATAGAAAAGATTAAAATGTTAAAAACCGATAATGTAAAATTAATAATGTCAGAGATAATATTTTGAAAATATAATCAAAATTGCACTTCTGTGACTTAAGTATCTATTCACACCCTTTGCTTCTATGCTCCCACATAGGCATCTATCCAGATTCACAAAACTTAAATACACAGGATAGGCAATTCAGTATTGTTTGTGGTAATATTGGAAACAACCAGAATTATCCATCAACCTGTGACTAAATAACAGGCTAAATCCATGTAATATTAGTATTAAATCAGTAGAAATACTGAATTAGATATATGCATAGCCATAGGTACAAATGTCCAAAAGAGTTATTATTTTTATTTTTAAATTTCAATTTTTTATTAGCAAGCAGAGGCAGAGAGAGAGGAAATGACCATGTGGGGGCCTCTAGCTGCTGCAAATGAATTCCAGATGCATATGCCACATTGTGCATCTTACTATGTGGGCACTGGGAAATTGAATCCTCGTTTTTTAGGCTATGCAGGCAAGCACCTTAACCACTGAGTCATCTCTCTAGCCTGAGTTGTTATTTTTTTAAGTAATTTTCAATCTAGTTATAGTGGTGCATGCCTATTATTGTACCAATTGAGAGGTAGCTTCAGGAGGATGCTGATAGTGAATTTGAGATGAGTTTTGGCTAAATAGGGAGTTTGAGCACAGCCCGGGATACAAAGTGGAGCCTTGTCTTAAGTTCTATGACCACACATAAGCAATTTTCATAAAAATGTGTATAGGTATCTTTGCAGACAATATTATCAGGAATTTGTAGTTTTCTGGCATGTAGTTTTATAGCTTTTGTATTAAATAAATCATGAAAAATCTACAAATGATACCTACATATTTCCTGAAACCACAAGCAATGTATCATGCACCGGTGAAATACTTAATGGCATTCTTATTAAAAGCAGAGAGGGCTGGAGAGATGGCTTAGTGGTTAAGGCGCCTGCCTCCTAAGCCTAAGAACACCGGTTCCAATCTCCAGCAGTTCCAATCTCTAGGTCCCACGTTTAGCCAGATGCAAAGTGATGCAAGGGCTCAATGCCTCACTTGGCCACAAGGGGGCGCACACACCTGGATTTCATTCACAGCAGCTGAGAGACTGCTGGCGTGCCCATTCTCTATTTGTCTCCCTCTTCCTCTCTGTCTGTCTCTCTCTGTGTCTCTCTCCAAAAAATAAATAAAACAATAAAAAAATTTAAAAGCAGAGAGGAAACAATAAGGTTTATTCTCACTACAATGTTACCCATAATGCCAAGTAATGTAATAAAAATGGAATATAATTAGATATAGAACTATTAAAAAGGTATAAAATAATTCATGGATATGTAAATAATATGACTGTAATTTTATATGAGATTATCAAATGAACAGTTATAACTAAAAATAATTTTTGAAAAGGATTAGTTATAAAACAAGAAAATAAAAAAAATTAGTAACTATCCTGTAAAGTAGTAATGGTTAGTGACAAAACAAATAACTGATTACAATTTCAACAGAATATGCAAATAAATTACTAAGTAGTAAAGTTAGGAGACATGGATGCTTTAGAAAGGAAAATGATATATAACATTTTATACCAAAAATGAATGCATGAATATGAAAACATAAAACAGCCTCTATTACCAAAGTGGAATTAATTAGTTTGAAAAAATAATTCAATTGAATAATGGCCATTTGTTTTCAAAGTAATTTAAAGTTTAAATATGGGTATACTATATTAGGTTGATGAACATACAAAATGTAAATAAACCTTAAAAGTAAGTAAATGATTGTTTAGTATGATATATCTTGTCTGCACAGATTTAACCCTACCTAACACTCTCTATTAAACTCCTTTACTCTCACCCATTCCTCTGAGACTATGAGGCTCATTGTTAAATAATAAAATATTAATCCACTGATATATATAGCCTAAAATGAATCAGGAACAGAAATATTAAAAATTAATTTTTATGAGAAACTAGTCCTATGGTAAACACCTTGTACCCATTATCTTATTTGATATACAATAATCCTGGAACAAGTATAATATTAGTTTTCTTTATTTTTATATTAAAATAAATTATTTATTTATTTATTTATTTATTTATTTATTTATTTATTTTAGACAGAAACAGGCAGATAGAATGACAGAGAATGGGTGTGCCAGGAATTCTAGCCATGACAAATGAACTTCAGATGTAGGCACCACCTTGTATATCTGGTGTTACTTGGTTACAGGGGAATTGAACTCAGATCCTTAGGCTTTTCAAGGAAGTACCTTAATTGCTGAGCCTCTCTGCAGCCCAAGTATTCTTTTTTCCAAAAAAATAATTTATTCACTTGAGGGAGAGAGAGGCAGATAGAAAAAGAGAATGGGCATGCCAGGGCCTCTAGCCACTGCAAATCAACTACAGATTATGCTCCCTTCCTTTTGTGCATCTGGCTTCAGTGCGTCTTGGGTAATCAAACCCGGTTCCTTAGGCTTCACAGGCAAGAGAATTAACCACTAACCTATTTACCCAGCTCCCCTTCTCCCTGAGTATTCTTTTATTTTTGAGATCAGGAAGCAAACTCAAAAGATGCCCATATCTATACTACTTGTAAATGGAGACCTGACTCCTTAGAGTCATCTTTGTCTGCTTTCAATACTTCAAAAATTGACCTTCATTTTATACTGCAAATGGAAAGGCAGAAAATCAAATATATTCTTCAATATTCTTACATTTTAGAAAACTTGCTCTGCCATGATTAATTAGTATATAACAAAAACATCTTCATGAAAATGTGTATGTTGTATGAAACTTATTACATTGTTGAATTTTAAAAATAATATGAAGAGCACTATAATATAAAAGCCATTGTCATATATATATAAACAATTGTAAATATTCACATTCACCATATGATAACACAAAAATACATTCCTAAATTAGCAACTTCATATAACAAAAAAATTATAAAACAATAAAAGTATATTGTATATATCAGATACTATTATTACTGCTTTTGCCTGTGAAGTGTAAATTGATACAGGAATTATACTCCTGCTATAAAACTAGAAAACTAGACAAAACACAGGAAAGTATCATCTGAAGAAATTCTTGTCAGGCAGAAAGAGACTATGATCCTTGAGAATGAGGGCATGAACAAAGCAAGACCTGTGATTGGCTGTTTCCTACAGGCATGTTTAACATCACAATGCAAAAATGGAAAATCGTACAAGAGCTATGTGACCATCCAGAATTAGATAGTGATGGCTGTTTGAGTAATATAAGGACCTATCGTGGAGAAAAAGGAGCGGCCACATAGAGAAACCACTAGAGATTTGCAGGAAAAAACCCTTGACTCTGGCGAAGTGATTATTATCAGATATGGTGGGTGAAAACACAAAACACAAAAGAAAAAATAATCATCACCAGAGTAGGTTGGATAATACGCCAGGCATATTGGTGGCTGACTATAGTTTGCTTCTTCTTCATGCAGAATGGAAGGAACTAGTAATATCAGAGGTCTATACAAGTCACATCTTACAAACAAGGATAATTACTTTAACAATAAAATAATAAGTTTATCACAAAGACAGTAGTGTTTTTCTTCATAACAAAAATTAAAAGCTAGACTTAGCAACAAATTAAAATAACACACAGAACAAAACTCCAATATTATGTAAATTCCTGTAACAAGAAACATAAAATATACAATGTCAGGTAGCCAATAATTAAAAATATAAACCACTAGACATGTTAAAAGCAAGAGAGTATGACACAATATGAGAATAAAAAATCAAAAGTGTCAGAGAAATGAGATTAAGGAATAACACTCAAAACAGCTATTATTAATTATACTAACATACTTGAGAGTTTAAGAAAAGGATGACCACTATGAGAAAAGAACATAGAAGAAATAAGAAAGGATCCAAATGTCTAGAGACAAAAATAGAGCTGATAGCTTTAAAAATCCATTGGATGGGATTATCAAATTGATCTGTAGATGTAATGAAATGCCACTCAAAATCATAGCACAGTTTAATTTGGAGATTGAATTACTTTTAGCATATATAGAGAAATGCAAATGAAGTGGTCTCAAGTCTTACCTCACCTACATGCAAAATTTATTAGACATGGATCTAATATATTTAATTTAAAACCAAAAACTATAATTCATAAACTATAAAATCTAAAGAGATAAATTATACTTTACAGAAGTACATACTTTCCATAATCTACTGTGATCACAAGGGAAAATTGGCAGAAAATATTTATGAAATATACATCTTTTAAAACATGGACTTAAAGTATCTAAGAACTCTTAAATATCAACAAAACAAGGCAACCAACCAATTTTTAATGGGCAAAATATTTTTATAAAATTTTTACAAGAATAGTTTTATGAGTGACTTTTCACTTCATTAAAAGGTGATCTATATCATTAGTCATTACTCATTAGATAAAACATAATTTAAAAACACAGAAAGAAAAAAAAAAACAGCCTGACCATACTGAATTTGTTCAGGATAAGAAAAAAACTGGAATATTTCTTGATGTTGTTTAGTAGAAATGCAAATATTATTAGTTTCTTCTTATAAAGTTAAACACAATAGTAACAGAACCATCTTATTTAAAGAAACTGATACTGCATATTCACACATAGATGTTCTTGTAACAGCTTTATTCATAACCCCAAATATCCATCACAGGTGAACAGAAACAGAGAAGAACTGTTAATACACCCAACAAGGAGAAAAATATGATGTCAAGTTCCATTTATATTCCAAACTATAATTGCAATAAAAATGATTTGTTTAATACATTCTTTGTGGGGCTGGGTAGAACGGATAGTGCACCTACCATGAAATTATGATTTCTCAAGTTCTGACCATGATGGCATGTGCATGCCTTTACACACAAGAATATGAACAGATTGTACACACAAAGAGATTTACAAATAAAACTTTGTCGACATTATTCTACATTCTATTCAAGGAAATCATTTTTTAAAATAAAGTAAGAATTGAAAACAATCTTTAATTTTTGTGGCATGTGAACATGAATTCCATAATTTTTGTGTAATTAGGAAAAGCGTGATAAAATATCAGATTCAGGATCAGTCAAATCTGACTCTTGTCCACATTCTGTGACCTTTGCAATCCTGCTGTCTCTTTCTTCAGCAAGCAGCGTCTTTCTTGCAGCTGTGGCAAGGGAATTTCTAGCTGGGTCTATGGCTCAAGCTTCTCAGGGAGGATGGGCTTACAGAGTGACTTTGAACAGAAACCAATTGGATTAGAGTAACAGTTATGCATTGCTAATTAATGCAGAGAAAAATCCTTTTACAGATAACTGGGTCATGACTGTATTTAAAATGTCAGTGACTAATGTTATTTGACAGAAAGCTACTTTGTTTACATGAGTCCATGTTCCCGGTACCTCTTTTCCAGGCCAATTTCCAGTCCATGGAAAGAAACAAATGCTTGAGGCAATTTGAAAACATTCTTATAGAAGATCAATTTTGCTGCGAACGCACATCCTTGAAGGTCGGAATGGTAGGATTTAGAGGATGACTGCACTTAGGCAGCCACTAGAGATTGATTAGGAGCTCGTTCTTGAACCTGCAGATACATTAGTAGATTGTTTTTGTCGGATATTTATCTTGAAATATTATTTCAACATTAAGACTGTGATAAATTCACATTCACATGTTACAGTTTTATAGAGGGTTTTCTTAACTTAGGGAAGTACAGGAAATGATGTAAAAATGTGAAATATTTTTCTTATCTTGTGTGTATACTTTTTTCCTACTTCTAAACCAATCTCCTTCACTCTCTCCATAAAGCTTTAAAGAGGTGCAATTTTTCTTTTGAAAACTTAAGACCTTTCATCAATGCAATATCAGTATGTATTTTATGGGTACAAGATATATCCTCATGTAGTTTTTCAATGTTTTCCAACTGCTACCTCTGAATAGTAAGTAGTCCTCAAACATTAGTGTGTATCAGCATCACTTGTAGAGGCCTTGTTCAAGGGAGACGAGACGCAATGTTTTTAACTCCAAAAGATCCTTAAAAGTTACTATCTACTTATGTTATGAAATCCTTGATATTTTACCTTATATGGAGTTATATGGGTAAAAAAAAATCACCTTTCTTCTTTAGACAAAAATAATTGTATCTCCCTCAGGATTAGGAAATTTGTTATCCAGTCTTTCCCTATTTGCATATAATAAGCTCCATAAATGGAGTCCTTGATTTTGTTCCCCTCTGTGCTCACTGTGCCTGGAAAATAGCAGGTTAGTAAGTGTTTAGTACATCAAATAACAAGCCAGGATAGTAAACAGAAAACTAAGTAATGACTGACACTGGACTGACTAAATGTTCTTTAAGTAGGATAGGTTGAAAAAGAAATCAGTCTTTTCCTGCTAAGTTGAATTGAAAAAGTCTTTGCAACAGAAACAATAAGTTTGGACCTTACCTTGAGCTGAAGACAATTATGTTGTGAGATTAAAAATCTATCAGTGCACACAACAACAACAACAACACACACACACACACACACACACACACACATATTGTAGCAGCTAAGCCCTGACTCCATTTGTTCAAGAAATAAAATAGCTGACACTTTTGACTACCAAGGTGCCTTTCATTGCAAACTCCCTAGCTCCCCAGGCCACATCTACATTGATAAAACTTTTGAGACTTCCCATGTCCCCAAACATGGCTCAGCTATGTAACTCCAGGACATGTGAAACAACTGTAGTTCAGAGTTAACTCCAGGATAAGTGAGGCAACCACAGTTCTGATGTTGCCCAGACCTATATCTGGCACTGATGTTATTACTATTTGTGGCCTTTTGCCTTTATAAATGCCGTGCCCCTGAGCTTCTTCACTGACAGCATGTTCTGGTGTGAGCCCCTCTCAGTTGCTGGCTTAATAAAAAGGACTCTTAATTGGCTACAAGAGTGTGATGGTCTGTAATTTTCTTGTGTGGATTATAACTGTGTGTGTGTGAGAGAGAGAGAGTGTGGTGTAAATAAGTGTATAAAAATGCAAAAACATGATCATATGAATAACAGCTGTTTTATCTTACCATTTTGTTCCTTCCTTGCCCATAATGATGCGGAAAAACTTGTGATGGATTCATCAAAGGGAAAGGAGGGCTCCAGTTGTCAGATATCCAAGGCCCCTTATTTAAAGGTGCTTTCCTAGGAGCATTTCAAGAATTTCAAGCATTTCAAGAATCACATGTATGAAGAACTTGCAGTTTGGTTGTTTTACAGTAAATTTACCATGAAATTCTGTTTTTATGCCCCACATGGTTTCATCAAGATTATGCATCTTGCTACCACCAAAGCTGCTCCCCGTCCTATCTAATGTTCATGGAAGGGGAACCCTCACAGCATGCAGAAGCTGCCACACAACCAACACGGAAGACTATTGATTTGTTTTTGAAGTGTCATTCTTGATTATCTGTTAATAAGTACTTCCCATTGAGCAATGACAAATGTCTTTTTCTATGTTTTTTTTCTTGTCTATAAATACAAAACTCATAATAAAATGAATTTGGTTTTGCTACATTTAAAATCAGCATCAGTTATACCTGCTGAAACAATCAGACTGTCAGCCTACAAAATAAACTCGAGAAAAGTTGAAGAGATGGCTCAGTAGGAAAGAGCACATACTGTGCAAGCATAATGACCTGTGTTCAATCCTCAGGAGCCAAGTAAGAAGGAGGTTGGGCCTGCTGCACATGCCTGTAACCCCAGTACTGAGGAGGGGTAAAGACAGGAGGATCACTGGGGTTCACTGGTCAACCAGTCTAACAACAACAAGAACAAACCAGGGAGCTAGCTCCAGGTTCAGTGAATGACCCTGTTTCAGAGAAATAACAGGAAAAACAATAAAAGAGAGCACACAATGTCTTCTAGCCTATGTATGGGGCATGCACATTTATACACACACACATGCATACAACACATACTACACACACACACACACACACACACACTAAAATGTGCATGGTCATGTGGGACACAAAGCTACATAAATATATTTCAAGAAATAAGACCCTGTGTTAAATATTTACTTAAACCTTTGGGAGAAATTAAAGGAAATGTGTCAAGTTACAAATTTATAATCCAGGAAAACTAGTTTATTTTATGCCTGTAATCCCAGCACTTTGAAATCTGAAGCAAGAAAGTTGCTAGGAATTTGAGCTCATTCAATATCACACTTTGTCCCAAATGTTTATGATCACAAACATTAACTAAGTTTGGAAAACTTTTGCTTCTCTTAAATTGATCATTGTCTTAAATTGTCAGAAAAATATTTGAATTTAACTCTTCATATTTTAAGGCAGGATTATGCTTGGTCAGTATTTTTATATCATAGATTCTTGCATTTCAATTGTTAATTGATTTTCAAGGAAAACATGTATTACCAAAGTAATACAGACATACGTTTCAACATCAAACACAAATGAATATTGCTAGGATGTGTAATAGTGTCCTAGCAAACACCAGTGCACTGTACAATTCCACACACCAGATCCAAGTACTTGTACCTCATTTTGCACTTTATGTAGTGTTATCTTCACTATAGTTATAAACAATCTCTTCTACTTTTTCTATAGCCTCAGTATCATGAAAAAAAACCTTGACTCCCTTAGCATCCCTTGTTCTCATTCATTATTAACACCCTGCCATCCTTTCAAGACTGTTAAATCACAACTTCTTAATTTTCTGTAGTGCTGGGGGTGGACAAATCCAGGATGAAAACTATGCTAATTTCCCTGTTGTTAGTGTATTCTGAAAAGGCTGAGCTGAGTAATATAGTGTTTATTTTTTTATAATGGAATTTTCAAATATGTCACCTCTTATGGTATGGAGTCGATAATGTAGCAAAAAGAACACAAGTAACCCTAAGAAGTCTTTATCTACCTAGACAGAACAGAGTAGGGGATAAACAATCTGAAAAAAAAAAAAAACCTAGAAATTAAGATATTTTATTTGACTATCGTCCAAACAGGTTTGAATGAGAGTTTCTTCTTTGTCCGCCTGCAGCATTCATCCCAGCCGCAAGAATTCTCTTCTTTCTGCATACCATAAAACATTGATATCTCATAAACTGAGAAATTTTTTTTTCTATTTAGATGGCTCCTTTCAACCTAAAGACTCTCATTCTTCACTTTTAAGAAAATGCCTTACCTTCAAAAATTGTCTTCACCTCCCTTCTGTTTGCTCATTTTGGAAGCAACATCATATAAGCAGATCATCTTGGTCACATGATCTAGAGAAAGAATTGTATGCAATGCTCAGGGGAGCTTTGGATCAGCTGAAATTTTCTGTGAAACACTGTATGTATGTATGTACTCTCCCATTTTGCCAGAAAGGGAAACTAAAGATGCTTTGATTCTCTTATTATCCATAGAAGATTCATTGCTTGAATGTCATAGGACCATAAGCTTTGAAAAGAGGATAACTATAAACTGCTGACTGGCTAAAAATGATGATAAGGAGAACAAGGAGGAGGGAGAACCACAGAGGAAGGACCGGCAAGTGTGGCAAGCCATTCTTGACACTCACATGACGTGACTGGCTCTTGTATTTTCTTTCTTAGAAACAGAAAGGAGGTGAAAAGGCTAACGAGCCATTTGAATGATTTGAAAGGCCAGAGCAACATATTTCACCTGTTAGTGCAGTGAATGGACAGCTTCTCAGCCATCAGTTTGGTATTATTCACCAAGTGAATATGATTTAACATCTTACTTTAGAGAAAGAAATGAAAGAATTCTCCATAATGGAATTAGATTTTCTTTGTGTGCCAGAGTCTCATCTAACGTCTTATTATTCTGCAAGATAGGTCCTATGATAAATAATTTTCTATGGTTGACTATGTATTTTGTTCACATTTTAATGAAAAAGAGAAAATGAAGCTGTTTAATGGAAAACCTTGGCAATTACTTTCCAAAATAGTGCTTAAATTGCTCAGTTTTGAGAATATTTTTGGCAAAGCAATGTATAATAGTAAGTACAATAACAGTGCTAAAAATCTTTAAAATCTTTCACTTTTCTTACTGTTTAAAATTGCTATTAAGTTAATGTTAGTATCATTTCAATCAAGTCATGGTTAAATAGTTTTGCTTTATATATTCTTTCTCATGAACTCATTTCATCCAGCGTCACGCCTATGGCCTTGCAGCTGTTTCTAAGTTCACACAGTTCTAGCAAGAGCTCTCTAACTCATCACAGAACCACAGTATTACAGAGTTAGTAGGAGTAAGTCTCTCCTTCATTTCTTCTTCCTGTAACTAGCCATTCTCTTGGAAACAGGTAAACCCTAAGAGGAGAAGGCAAGAGAGTGAGATGAATCTGTATATTTGGTTGTGATGAATCCCGATTAACAGAATAAGGAACTTTGGATACATAGGTCTCCAAATAAAAGCATGAAAATATGATTGAAACTATTAGAAATTAGCAAACAAAAAACTACTGTAACATGATATACATGTGCATGTAGGATGGCAGAGATTAAAATCAAAACCAACACAACCAAGTGTTACCGAGAAGAAAGAACGGCTGCAACTCCTATGCTTTGCTTGTGGTGATATAAAGTGATTTGGCAACTTTGGAAAACAAAATGTTCCTTGTACAGTTTCAACATGCATTAACCATATGGTGCAGCAACTCCTATCCTAAGTATTTGCCCAATATTTACAAAAGCATATGTCTGTGCAATACTTGTATATATGTTCATAACAGTTTTATTCATAAAATCTTATAATTTGATATTTTTAATATGACCATTAGCATGCAAATGGATTAGCAAATCAGGGTGTGTTTGTGCAGCAATGGAAAGGATTTAACTACTGATGCATGTGAATCATGGAAGAATATGAAAATCTGGTATTTACAGAAGCAAAAAATGTCAATGTATATAATTTCATTTATGTAAATTTTTGAATGCTAAAAGTTAGCTATGTCATGAATACCATCAAACTTTTTTCAGGGAAATAAAAGTGAGACAGTGAGAAGTGTCATGACAGAACATCTACATAATGGGAAATTTTTGTGTTTCGACAGTAGTGTTTTGGGTAACTTGTGTGTTTGTCAAAGTTCATCACACTACTCTTAAAATGAGTGAATTTACTGTGTGCAAATATATCTCACCAAGTAACATTAAACTAAATAATACAAAGCAAAATTTAAGATGAAATATGATTGCTGAGGAAAGTCACTTTGCACACAGAAAACTAGAGGGATTAGTGAAGGGGAAAGCCAGCCAGGATGTGAACTCCAGAAAGTCAAATAGAGCAAAACTTCCAAGAATAAGGAAGTGATTGTCCTCAGATGCATCAGCAGAAATGATCCTTACTATTGAAGATATGCAATGGCATCTTCATAGGAGTAGTCGAATCTGGGTGGCTTCAAATGTGATGCAAGGCATAGAGAAAAGTATTAACTTCAAAGAGCTTTTATCTAAAAGGGCAAGTATGTTTTCTCTGGACCTTGTGCAAATGAAACATTATATCATATTTCTGTTTTGATTAAAACATTCTAGGCTACAGCAACTTTATGATGCAGCTGGGGAAAACAACAGAAAAGAATATACTGATATTGCAAGTTATGAATATATTGCAATATAATTTACATTCCCAGTGTTTAGTCCAGAGCAGCACCCTCAACCTTCATGTCCTTTGCTACGTTTGGTTTTAGATAGCTGTTTTTCTTGCTTCTTCCCAGGTAAAGTTGTAAATCCTCCCCTAAGCACTGGTTTAGATGTTCCTCCTAAGTTCTGCTGTGTTGTGCCTTCACTTTTACTTGTTTGTAAGCACTTTTGAATTTCCGCTGTAATATTTTTGACCTGCTGTTTAAAAATAGCATCACTTCATTTCTGTTTGTGTAAATTTTCAGTTTTTCTGTTTTTATTTCAAGTTTCATTTCATTGTACAAGATGTCAAATAGAGCAACTATCAAGAAACATTAAGCTAAAGTAAAATGAGGAAGATACAAACTCAAATTAGAGATCAAAGAAATTATTGTTAACCTGATAAATGTCAAAATGACTGTAAGAGAATTTTGTAGACTAAAGTATTTCTACAAATTATAATAAACCTGCATGAAGCATAAGAACTCTTTAAAAGGCCAAATTACAAAAATGGCCTCATGAAAGAATGGAAACTATGAGCAGAACTATGTGTGAAGAAAATCAGTAAGAAAAACCTCTCTCCTGCCCCCTAAAACAGTTTGACAAGTTGTCTTCTATGTGAATACTGCCAACATGTCAAAAATGTACTATAATCCTATATGCTTTCCAAAGTGAAGAGGAAGGATAGTTTACTGAGTTATTTTATGAAATCAACAATTATCGTCACATGAAAATGTCTCTCCATTTTTGACGGGTGTGTAGTATGCAATCTCTGTGTGGTGTATGCACATGTCTATGCAGTTGTGCAGTCCATATGTGCATGCATGCCCTTTACAGAGGACAGACTAAGGTATCCTTTTCTATCAATCGTCTACCATAGTTCCCTGTTTTTCTTTCTTTCTCTCCCTCTTCCTTCCTTCCTTCCTTCCTTCCTTCCTTCCTTCCTTCCTTCCTTCCTTCCTTCCTTCCTTTTTTCTTTCTTTCTTTCTTTCTTTCTTTCTTTCTTTCTTTCTTTCTTTCTTTCTTTCTTTCTTTCTTTCTTTCTTTCTTGTTGTTAGACTGACTGACCAGGGAGCCTCAGCCACCTCTCTATATACATAGACAGCATGAGGCTACATAAAGTCCTAAAGAAGCTAACAAAAATTCTCAGATAGAGAATTAGAAATCAGTGTCTTCTAATTCTGAGAAAAGCTAATGAGCCAAATCAAGAGTACAAACTAAAAACACCAAGCCTATTGGATTTCTACTTACTTTTATTGAGCAATCCATAAGGGAATTTGAGATAATTCAATTTAAAATAGCAATTACAGGAAAAAATACCTGAGCCTAAACTTAATAGAGAAAGTGAAAATTTATGTATTTAAATCTACAAGAGCACTGCTGAAATATATTCAAAGATGACAAATAATTGTAAAGTCATCTTGTGTTTATGGGTTAGAACTTTTAATACAGTTAAGTTTGAAACATTTGATACAATTCCCATAAAAATCCATAAAGACAATGGTTTCTAGGTTCTGGAAACTAGAGTTAGGAGAGTTTTGGAAGGACCACTGAAGGAGTTCTGTGTTTCTTCTGGGAATAATGCCAATGTTCTGGATGTAGATAATGGGCATGGTTGAAGAAAATTATGAGATTATTAAATTTCACTACCATTACATCTTAGTTATCTGTATTTTGGTATAAACTGCTCATACTTTACAGGAAAATATCAAAAACATATCTGGGGGGGGCTGGATAGATGGCTTAGCGGTTAAGGCACCTGCCTCCTAAGCCTAAGAATGCTGGTTCCAATCTCCAGCGGTTCCAATCTCCAGGTCCCATGTTTAGCCAGATGCAAAGTGACGCAAGGGCACAATGCCACACTTGACCACAAGGGGGCGCACACATCTGGATTTCGTTCACAGCAGCTGAGAGACTGCTGGCAAGCCAATCTCTGTCTTCTTCTCCCTCTCTCTCTCTCTGTCTCTCTCAAAAAAAAAAATAAAACATATATGGGTATTCTTAGATTTGGTAATAAGTTTTTAGATAAAACACAAAAAGTATATCTAATAAATATAAGTAATATTTTTACTAATTGTAAATATTGTTCTTTAAAATCTTTCTTTCTTTCTTTCTTTCTTTCTTTCTTTCTTTCTTTCTTTCTTTTTCTTTCTTTCTTTTTCTGAAGTAGGGTTTCATTCTAGTCCGGGCTGACCTGTAATTCACTATGTAGTCTCAGGATGGCCTCGAATTCATGGCAATTCTCCTACCCTTGCCTTCCAAGTGCTGGGATTAAAGGTGTGTGCCACCACACCTGGCTTATAAAATCTTTTACTATGCCCTATATTTTATTTAATTTTTCCATTTTTCCATTTCTGTATGTTTTAGTCTTATTTCCCCCAATTATCCTCCTTATCTCCTTTCCCTCCCACTTATTCCCCATTAATATAAATCTTGCTATATTGCCTTTTTGTACCTTTATTGAGTTAAATTAGGGTTGCATGCATGATAATGGGTAGAAGGTTATTTGTTGTACACTGGCTATACCACTGATGAGCCTGACTCCCCCTCCCTCACCTACCGTTAGTTGCTTTTGGTTGCTCTTGGAGGTGTAGGGTCTTAGGTACTCTTCTCCCATCAATGGTAAAATATTGACAGGCTCAATCTTGTGCTGGAAACCACAGCTGCTATAAGTTTATGAGTGTAGTGGCCATATCATATCCAGAAAACAGAATTTTGAAGTCCTCCTCCTCATCCTCTTGCTCTTTCATCCTTTTCACCTCACCTCCTCTTCCACTGCCAGGTTCCTTGAGCCTTGGAGGAAATATATGTCCAACTTGAGGCTGAGCATACAATAATAATTTGTTCTGGGCTATTTTTGGTTAATGCAGAGATGCATATCCAGAAAAAAATGCTTAGAATAGAATTGTTAACTTTTGTAAAATCAAAACAGATAAAAAATCCTCAACAATGATGTTATTTTCTTCCATGGCTAAGACATTCAGTATGATATGGAAGTCAGTGGTAAGATCATACATAACTGTCTTTTCCAAAATTTATGAGGAAATCATTGTGTTGTTCATCAATAAATATGATGTTAGTTGTTATATAGCATGCATTCCTTTATAAAAATGAATAAGTCCTTCACTATGTGAAGGTTACTGAGCATTTTTATCATGAGTGAACATATAATTTTATGAAATGCATCTTAATCATGAATTTCATCAAATGTATATAAATTTATTTTGTTTATATAATTAATTTGAACAATTGCTTATTAGTTGTTAAACTAGTTTTACATTCTATGGAAAATTCTTATTGCTTCATAACTTATGCTTAGAATATGTTCTTGAAATTGATTTTCTTGTGATTTTTAAAATCACACTCATAGTAATGACAAGTACTAATCTGTAATGCTCTTGGTTTTAAATGTTAAATGTCTCTATCAGATTTTGACAATGGGATGATACTGGCATTGTGCAAGCAATTGAATGCTGATTTCCTTCCTCTGTTTCCTGTTAAAAGATTTGAGGATGGGGCTACAGGGATGTTCAGTGGTTAATGTGCTTGCCTGCAAAACCTTATGGCCCTGGTTTGGTTTCCCAACATCCACATACAACCAGATGCACAAAATGGCACACACATCTGGAGTTTGTTTGAAGAAGCTGGAGACCCTGGTGCACCCATACTTTCTGTCTCTCTCTGCTTTCAAATAAATAAAAATATTTTAGAAAATATTTGAGGGCTGGAGAGATGGCTTAGTGGTTAAGGAGCTTTCCTGCAAAGCCTAAAGCCCCATGTTCAACTCTCCAGATGCCATGTAAGCCAGACACACAAAGGCAAAGCCAGCACAAGGTCTCACATGCCCACTGGGTGGTGCAACCATCTGGAGTTGATTGCAGTGGCTGAAAACCTGGCACACCAATTTTCTCTCTCCTGTCTCTCTCTCACACTTGTTCACTCTCTCTAAAAAAAATAAATTAAGATGTGATGGTGGTATTTTCTTTTTCTATCTGTGAAAATTATGTGGGAATAGTGACTTTGTACATATAATCAAGTTAAGGACATTGAGGTGGGTATTGACACTAGATTACTGGTGTGGGTCTAACACAATCAAAAATGTTCTTTTACATAGAAATTATGGAGGAATAGGTCTTTGTTATTGTAGCTGAGCATTATTTTTAGCTGAGTAGAACTAATTACAGATTTCTGTCATCCAAAAATATAAAAAAGTCTTTGTCAGTGATATGGAAGCCTTGACCTTAATCATACATAAATTTATAATATTTACATCTTTCTGAAGAACTAGTTCTTTTATCATAATGGCCTGGTTCCATTCATCATTTGCCTTTGCTTAAAGGTTACTTCATTGGGATATTATCTAATCTATTCCAGCCATCTTATGCTTACTATTTGCATGCTATATAATTTTACATAATATTACTTCAAGTTATCTGTCATATTTTAAGTGAGTTATTTTCTGTATACCTCATATAAGACAAAAAGTGTTATTTTTATAATTTTAGTGTCTCTATCTAATCTTTAAAAGTTTATTTAAGATTTTTTATTCCAACTCACAAAAATGAGAAAAAATTACAACTTCACAGGCCCTTTATTACTCTCTCTCCATCGTTTTGTTAGGTCGGACAGGTCCCAAAATGGAATCACCAAGGACAACAGGACATAAGGAAGTGGATTATCCACATTCCTCAAGAAACAGCCCAGCCATTATCCCTTCCTTTTCTAACAATGCCCCCAGGTCATGGTTTCCTCTCCCCTTATCTCCTAAGTCACCTGGTCACTGTTCTGGTGTCACTCCCTGGCTATTCTATATCTCCCCTAAAGGAACCTTTCTTGTTCAGCTTTTTCCCTTCCTCACCTTCCCCCAGCTGAAAAGTCCTATAAAGTCCAATATCTGCAAACTCAGGTTGGTTGTGCTCCTCTTTTGCGAGTCAGTCCACGCAGCTCCTGCTTTTCCTGAATAAAAGTTTTCATCTTTGTCTCAGAGTGGTTTGCGTGGTCACTCCAGAACCTTACACCTTTATGTCATAAATATTATATGCATCATTTCTACATACATTAACACTGAAGCAATATAATATCATAGCCATGATTTATAAAGTCATAAGTACCTATATAAAGAAATAAAATGTTTTGTATTTGCTTGTATATTTTACATTTCTAATATTTTTATATTTCTACTACTCTTTATGTTTCTAGTATTTTTACACGTTTCCTTGTAACTACTTTTATTTGAGTTTGGGGCTCATAAGTAGCTCAGTTGGTAATGTACTTACATTGCAAGCATGCGGACTTGAGTTTATTCCCAATATCTGTGTAAAATACCAAAAATGGTGGCAGGTACCTATGACCCCAGTGTTGAGGAGGCAGAGACAGCAGGATCCTTTGGATTCACTGGCTACCCAATACAGCATAAGCTATAAGTTCCAGGCCAATGAGAGACCCTGTTTCAAAAAGAGATATTCAGAATCCCTTAGAAATATCTCCTGAGGTTTGCTCACTATATTTATTGAATGCCTAGATTATACAGTATCCTAGGATTTTGGATTCAGTAGTGAACACCAAACTTATATTATGGGCATGGAGACATGAACATAGCCAAAATAATAGAAAACTTAATTATATGTTGAAATGTATATTATGAAATAAATAAAGATTGAGAGACAGCATGAGAAAAAAATAACATCACATTCTCCAAAGAAAAACTTGTCAGTGAATAATAATACTAGACAAAAGTGGAGATGGAATGAGAAAGAGAATACTATAGGCATAAGAATATAAGCTGTGGGTGTCTTGGATCAACAGTTCATTGTGGAAGTTAACCCCGTGCTGGCACTAACAGCTATGGTGGGTAACCAACTGCTCTTGATTTGGCTAATAGATCCACTCAGTGGAATGGAACTCATTGCTGGAACTGGGATATTAGTCAAAACCAGGTACAAAAAAATGAGCTCAGCCTCCAAGATCAAGATACCACCAAATGTGGGCTAGAAGACAGCCAACACATATAAAATTCCCTCCAAAACATCTATGGTCATCCCTTCTATCTAGTACTAACTTCTCTCTCCATTGGAGAATTTGCTTATCTTTTTTCAGGTGGACAATGAACCTGAAGGGAGGATCAGCTAATCACACCTCACCAGGGCCCCAGCTGAAACCATAGAGTAATGTGGGGGAAGGGCAAGAATAAAGCGTTCATGGTGATCACGACACCAGAAAAAGGCTGAAGGAGATAAACACAGAGAATATCCAACTCCAACTAAGCCAGATATCCAGAGATACAGAGGCTCCCAAAACCTCATCACAGAAGTAGAACTAAAATGACCCCAATGTGGCTCAGGGAAATTTGCAGAAGAGGGGGCGGAAAGAATGTTAGAGTCACAAGTTGGGGCATTATGCACAGAAACTGGGGCCTACCCCCCAGAACTCTTGACTACCCCCACAATGCATGACCCACATTCCCCATTGATGAGGGTCCCTTTGGAAGAGGGAGGACAGGGAGGAAGACAATGGAGCCAATACTATGAATGTAAAATCAGAATAATAATTATATATATATATATATATATATATATATATATATATATATTTTACAAAAAAAGAATATAAGCTGTGGATCCTACTCTTTCATTGACTAACTTCATGACCTTGAACAAGCCATGTAACAGCAGCCTGGCTTCTTTTTCTTACTGATAAACTGGTGTTACTTGAATGTCTGCCACACAGTTGTGAGAATTAAATGAGTTATCAACTGTAAGGACTTTAGGAGATGATCTTACACTTAGTAAGTACTTGGTAAAAGTTAGCTTTCAATATAACTTATAGAGTTGATGTATTAACAAACTTACCAACTGAGAGAGTGAAAGTATAAAATGAACACAAAGAGAAGAGACATTTCAAAGACACTGTAGATATTTATTAGATGAGGAAGCTGCTCTCTGTGCTTCTATGTACAGTGATATTCTTTATCTTGTGTGCTAGTAAAATCACAAGCTCAAATTTCTAAGTCAAACAACTCTGTGTTTTGCCTGAGCCTGGAAAGCTCCCTTTGTCCCACTTTCTTTATCTTCAACTTTGTGAATCATTTTTCCAATTTGAGGTCAAATTCCCCCACCTCCAGAAAGCCATATCGACCTCTCCTTCCTCCAGATAGTTTGTAACATCTCTTTCAGTATAAGATTGACACATTGCACATGATGGGATTTCATGTACTGACACTGTTTTCTACTTTCCTTCCATTTTCCTCTCCCATAAAAGGAGTGGAGTGTCTCAAGGACAGTGGCCGAGCTTCACACTCACTTCTCTGTCAACTTACATGACTAATGCATGGCAGATTTTAAATAATCACTGAATGGATAAGGGCATAAATGAACTCTTTCATTCAAGTCTTTCAGAATTTTGGTGAACTTTTCAATCACTCAGATGAGCTGATGAATTGAAAATTGCCTGTAAAAATAGCAATAAAATTGAATGCTAGAATTTTTTACATAACAGATTTAATCACCTTAACAACTTTATCATACCAATCTAATTATTATCCCTGCTTTTAGAAGTAGAGAACAAGGCTTTTGGGGCTAGGCTGTCTGCTGTCACATAGCCAATAAAGCTATTTCTTGAGTTCTTACACTATTTGACTTTGCTATCTTCAGTGGCACTGTTTTGAAACCATGACACTTGAATTGTTCATAATAAAGACACAGCATTATTTTAAGTCTTAAGATTAAATAAACCTGGAAAATACTACTCCCTTCTTTTAATAATGCATACTAAATACACACATTAATTGTTTTCTAAAGTTCTGTAAGAAAGGACTTAATTGCTTTTGGTAACACAATTTATCTGACTTGATGACATAACATAATTTTCTCCCATGTGACAAAACAAATTGGCGCTGAGGAAAAGAGCTATGCTATCGAGGAATACATTTTGAGGTGGGTTCACTAATCAACAGAAACAAATCAAGTATTTAGTTCACATAATCATGGATAAAGCATGATGAGTCTGTTTAGTTCCTGAACTCTTGTTGAGTGGGAAATGCTCCTGTCAACCAGAACTGTTTAGATAAGAGTATAGCAAGTAGTGCATGCCTTTAATCCCAGCACACCTGAGGCTGAGGTAGGAGGATCACTCTAAATTCAAGGCCAGCCTGGGGCTACACATTGAGTAGCATGTCATCCTGACCTACAGTGAAATCCTGCCTTAGAAAACAAACAAAAAGAATATAGCAGGAAATGGTATGGAGATATACAAGGAGATCTGACTTTAATTAAAAATTTCACACCATGCATTCTGTTGTTTACAAACCTTTAAAATTGCATAAGAACATACAAAGAATACAGATCTATTTATCTGTGTACTTGGTAGGAAACAGTACTGAGATATTTTCCAAAGGATATTCTCCTGTTGAGAAATACTCAGGATTTTAAGCACTGAAAAATAGTCTATGTCCATGAACTTATGTGGACAGAGGACAAAACAAATGGGCACTTTTGAGAAGAGCAAATTTATTAAAATAATTATAATTTAAAGACCTTTAAATTCCTTGGCTAAATATCTCTTGATTGAATTTTGTCCCATGAGGCCAGGGCCAGGGCTTAGCATTTAATTGTCCTGACATTAGTACTACAAGCAAGAAAAGGGAGGTATGGGTTATATCCCTGACCAATGCAGTTTTAAAATTTTTTATTAGATATGGAAATATTTTGTATGTAAACATCACATGTTAGTACTGTCCTTTCCCTCCGCCCTGCCCCTTTTATTTTCTTAAATCTGTTTTTTCTTTATTAGTTATGTACATACTCAGTGTGTAAACAGCACGTGTTGGTACCATCTGAAGAGGCCTTCCTCATTGGGGTGCATCCCAACCCAATGGGGATTGTGGGTCATGCATTATGGGGGCAGAGAGGGAATGTCTCTGTGCAAATATCCCAACTTGTGGCTCTAACAATCTTTCCACCCCCCCTCCACAAAATTTCTTGAGCCATGCTGGGAGCATTTTAAGTCTGCTTTCGGGAGCCTCTGGATCTCTGGTTTGGTATGTGATGAGTGTCCTCAGTGTCTATCTCTGTCACCCTTGTGCTGATATCAGATTCATTGAGAAAGCAGCACTATCGCTCATTTCCCCAATTCCTCTGTGGTTTCAGCTGGGGTCAGGGTGGAGTACACTGGGTCGTTTACCTTCTCAGATCCAGCTCTGTCTGAAAAATTGAAGCAGATTCTCCAATGGAGAGTGAAGTCAGCACTGGTTAAATGGGATAACCATTATTAATTTAGAAAGAATTAAAAGTGTGTAGACACTCTCACAGTCTAAGTTTAGTGGGATCTTGACAATGGGAAGAAGAATCATTATCTGTGTATAATTCTGACTTGTTTCCCAGTTCCAGATATGGTTTGCTATCTACTGAGCATATCTGTTAGCCAATCCAAGAGCAGTTAACTAGTTACTCACCATGGCTGTGTGCCACTATCGCACTTATGTGAGCATCAGGTCAGGTTGTTTGCTTCTGAGTTGCTTAGATTTTGAGTTTTTTGGACATATGATGGCCACTTTCCCCCAGAAGCTCATGTAGAACCTTCCAGCACTAGATGGGCTAGTTGTCTGGGGACTGGCTCTCCTCCAGATTCCAACCAGGTCTCTCGTGGTCTGTGTCAACAGCATTTGGTGTCTTCAACAGTAGGGTCTTATCATTAACCTCTGGTGAGTAGTCAAGTGCTCTGACAGAAGTCTGTCTTGTTTGTTTTGGGAGATCTAGTAGGTCTCTCTGATCAATAGCTCATTGTGGATGTAGACCACATCCTGGTACAGGGAGTTACAGGTCAGTGCTAAGGGAAGAGAAAAAAAGAAAAAGAGAAGAAAGATTAAGAGGAGAGGTTAGGTTTCATCTCACCCTCTCCAGGGCCTTTGATACCCCTAAGGTCCTCCTGAGAGTTCCACCTTTTAGTCTGACTTCCAAGATATAGGATTCTACGCTACCAGTTCAATTTGTGTTCAGTTTTGTGTCCCCCCACTCTTTCCCTTCCCCCAAGCCCTACCCTCCCTATTGTCTAAGCCTCAAGATGCTATTCAGTTATGTCAGCAACTTGGGCTGATCCAGGTTAGGAACTGCAGATGAGTGGGATCATGTGACAGTTGTCTTTCTGTGGTTGTGTGAGTTCACCTAGAATAATTTATTCTAAGTTCAACCATTTTTCTACAAATTTCAATGTGTCATTTTTTTCTTACTGGTGAGTAGAATTCCATCATGTAGATATACCACAACTTGATTATCCATTCATCCAATGATGGGCACCTGAGTTTATTCCAGTTTTTAGCTATTATGAATTGAGCAGCTATAAACATGGTTGAGAAAATATCTCTGAACTGAGATGTGGAGCTTTTAGGGTAAATGTCAGTAAGGGAATAACAGGGTCTGTCGGTAACTATATATTATCCTTTTCAGGAGTGTCTATATTGATTTCCATAGTGGTTGTATCAGCTTACTCTCCTACCAACAGTGAATGAGTGTTCCCATTTTTTCCACCTCCTTGCCAACATTTGTTTTCATTTGATTCTTTGATGTTTGCTATCCTTACTGGGGTAATGTGGAATCTCATAGTTGTTTTAATGTGCATTACCCTAATGGTTAGGGTTGTTGAACATTTTCTTTTTTTTTAAGTTTTTTTTTTAATTTTTATTTTTGGAGAGAGACATAGAGAGGACAGAGAGGGAGAAGGAGACAGATAGAGAATGGGCACGCCAGCAGTCTCTCAGCTGCTGTGAACAAAATCCAGATGTGTGTGCCCCTTGTGGGCAAGTGCAGCATTGCTCCCTTGCATCACTTTGCATCTGGTTAAACGTGGGACCTGGATATTGGAACTGGGTTCTTTAGGCTTAGCAGGCAGGCCCCCTTAACAGCTAAGCCATCTCTCCAGCCCTGAACATTTTCTTAAGTGTGTGTTTGCCATTTGTAATTCTTCCTCTGAGAACTCCCTATTTAGTTCTCTGTCCCACTTTTGGTGTGGGTTGTTTGATTTTTTTATTGTTTAGATTTTGAGTTCCTTGTAGATTCTAGATATTATGTTTCTGTCAGTGGTATAGCTGGCAAAGATTTTCTTCAATTCAGTGGTTAATCTTTTGGCTCTGCTTATGGTAAGTTTGTCTGTGCAAAAGCTTTTTAGCTTCATGAGATCCCATTGGTTGAGTGCTTGTTTAATTTCCTTGGCTACTGGGGTTTTGTTCAGGAATTCTTTTCCCAGTACTATATCTTGGAGTGCCTCTTATTTGTTTTTTTCTTCCAGTGGTTGAAGAGTTTCAGCTGACTAATGCATTTTCACCCAAATAAGGTCAGATTGTGTTAAGGAATGTCATGTAACTGGACTTGAAAATGACTGGAAAATAGGAAAAAGATAAGAAGAGCTAAGTCACTGTTGTGTCCTTGGTAGCATAAGTGTACAAAGCCCACTATGACAGTATCATATCTGGGTTGTGTGCAGTGCTCTTGTTTCTGCAGTTATTATTTTATTGTCATTTAATTTTAAATTCCATTTTTTACAATAAAGTTTGAAAGCTATCAAAACCTGCCATTACTTTAATCTGTCAATGGATCACAGTATTCTAAATAGAAGATGGTGAGCAATGCACCTCCTGCAACTCAGGTGTTACAAAGGGGAGAACTTGGAAATGTGTGAAGGCATTGTACTTGCCTCAAAGTCTAGGTGTTATTCAGGGAGAAATAGAAAGGTAATAGCCATTTAGAGAGAGAATTAGAGCAGTTGAGAGATCAAGGAGATTTTATCCTGTATAGGTCTTAGAAGCCCCCATTCAGAAGACGCTGCCCTTCCCTAATAGCCCCCAGACAAGAGTAATAGTGAGCTAATACTTCTGTAAGGAGCAATCCCTCACCCATAACCCGCAGCCAAAGCCACTAGTTCGACTAATGTTTCTGTACACAGGACTTGAGGGGCAGGGAAAATCTAATCAAAAGACTACTTCTATGCTAATACACAGAAATGGCACATCCAATCCACTATTAACAAAGAATACATGGACAGGAGAGACTCTATTGAGATAGATATGATGTATAGGCTAGAAAGGAGATATGATCCTATTTTGTTTTGCCTGAATAAAAATTGTTTGGTTTACTATATCTCCTGCACTCTGATGTTTTATTGTGTGGAGAAAAACCTGTGAGTTCTCAAACCATTACACGGTCTTTCCCTGAAACACTGTTGTGGTCCAGTAGCATGGTTTACAGGACAGTTACATAATGCTACATATGTTCCAGCAACTCAAAATAGAGTTGACCACCAAGTCCATTTTTATTGCTTTTTTTTGCTTGTCAAACTGTCAATAGTTTTTGTGCTTGATTGTCCAGCCACTAATTGTGGTGACTGCACTGGAGGTGAATTTGAGCCCAGCATGACCAATTTACACCAGTACAATTGATCCATATGCATGCATACTTGCTGTCTCCTTGATCTAATGGTTTCCCATTCTCTGTTCTTTTCCCTTAAGAATTTATTTAACATTTATATCTCCTCTTATTCTGTAAAGGTTTTGAATATGCTTATGGATGTTTGTAGACATATGAGATCAATGGGAGGCTGATTGTCAAAATTGAAGTGCATTTATTTGCTTTACATTTCTATGACCATTGTTGCAAACTTTTATACCACATCCTTAGGATTGTGGGCCAATATCTGCCTTGTTAATAGAGTAAGACAGGTTTCTGTCTCTCGTCTTATATAGCCTAAGGCTCTTTGTAAAATGGGCGAAAGGGCACTGAGCCCATGAGATTGCCATAAGGTTTTGTTGAGTTCATAGTATATGACAGAGGTTTGGCTGTGTAAAGCTATTCATATTTTCTCAATGTATACATTTACAGTTTTGATAATCCATTAGAAAAAGAATAAATGACATCTTAGGCTAAATGGTAACATAGAGTTATTGTTAAAGTGCAGACCAGAGAGGGGAATCGGATGTATCTGATATGATTCACTTCTAATGAATCTTCTTATTCTTAGATCAGTGTTTCCTCACTACCACCCTCTCATAATGGAGGTGCATAAAAGGGTCAATAAAAATAGAATAGTGGATAGCAGTCTTTGAGTAAGGAGCTGAGGAAACAACACAACAGATCACTTAATATCCACTTTTGTTTAAAATCAAGAAAAAAATGTATTCTGTATGAGATGTAAATAGTCAATGTGAATAATTGCAAGAATATAGTTAAATAGCCAGGTAAAATAGGTGTAGACTTATGAGGCAGAATGTAATATTTTGAACCATGTATAGATTGTTGAAAGACACAATGAAGGTAATAAATATATCACCTCGAAATTGTATACTTTAATGAAGATATTTCAATGTCTAACAAACTTTAAGCAATTTTAAAATTCACAGTCCTTTAGTAACTGATCACCAATTCCTACAATATGTGCAAAGCCTCAGGTAGACAAGAAGAATAAGTTTTAATATCTAGAAACATTTTGATCTTCTATCACACCCAGGTGCAATATTGGCCAAAACAAAGTTTTATTTAAATTAGTTAAAGATATGTTTCCTTCATTTTTCAGAAATGTATCAAAATACTTACCAATTATTTCTGAAGAAGGCATATTATGTTTTGTATCTGATATGTATATGTTTGAGAGAGAGGGACAGAGAAAAAGAGGAAGATTAAAAAAAGAGAGAGAGACAGAGAATGGGCATGCCAGAGTCTCCTGCCACTGCAAACAAACTCCAGATACATGTGCACCTTTGTGTGTCTGGCTTTACGTGGGTACTGAGGAATGGAACACAGGCTATCAAGCTTTATGAGCTACTTCCTTTAACCACTGAGCTATCTTTCCAGCCCTAGCTTTAAATTCTAAACAACTTCATAAAACACACGAAAGCAGACTTTTATAATTTATAATATGCACATATGAAAAATTAACCCTTGTAATAAATATATGTACAGAGGAATAATTGTATAAAATTTTGAAAGTATTCATATTATATAATTGATGAGTTTGAACATATGCACACATCCATGAAATTATCACCATTAACAAAGTAATAGAAATTTTAAAACGACAAACATTGACACCCTTTGAAATTGTCCTTTTTGACATATTAAACACCATAGCCCAATAGCCACATTATTTTCACCACAATGCAACTAAATTTACTTTGTGACCTGCCATTGTGTTTACTATCATTGTTTCCACATAATCAATAAACAATCTCATTTTTTAAATTAAACAAAACACTTGGTAAAGGAGCTATTGTCACTTCCTCTGTGGCATTTTTCTCCTTTGACAGTAAAATGATAAGATAAAATAGCAAAAAAAAAAAAAGGTGTGCTGCTCAGTCAGAACAATACTGTAGCTTTTTCCCATTCCATTTTTCTCTGAGATGTATTTACAGTCTCTATTTCTGGGAAGCCTTTTTCATTACTTGATGCATAAACATGAAGGATGTGTAGTGATAGCCACACTGTTTGTGATTGGTTTGTTCTTTGTGCTTATATTTTCTTGCCCTTGGCAAGAAATAAAAAGTGATTTCTGTGCTTTTCTTCACTGCCGTTCTATGAGTATAAAAAAGTACTTGTCTTTAATATTTTTCATACATCTTTTAGTAATGCAGTTGTCAAATAAAACCCTTCCTCTCCAGATTGTTGATTTTATGTTCACAAGAAAAAGGTGGGTAATTTCAATCATTCCATAACATATTAGGATTAGAGCAAAAGGAAGCAGATCTTTGCATGTCTTCAAATGTGCACTGAACAACACAAAAAGCAGGATGGATGCAAGCTCTGAGAAATATCCAGTGTTTCCTTGCACATCAAAGATTTGGGTGGTATTCCTTAAGAAGCTGAAAACAAATCTAGGCAGAGAGGCACCATCTGCTACTGCCCATAGTACAAGCAGCCCAAAGCAATGCCCAAATTTTCACCGGGTCCTTTTTCTTGATTTGTTCCTAGATCTGATCTCATTCGTGACACTAGATGTCAGTTGATGCAGACAGATAGAGTGAAGTGATTGAAACAGGTAGATTCCAAATGGCAAAGTGGAAGGCTATCTGAAAGCATTTTATGTGCTTGTATTTGGTGCCTGAAGTTTGATGAAGACAAAAGGCTGCACAGAGTGACAAGCAGGAGTGCTCCAGTGTGGACATCCAAAGTGCTTACTGCTCTCATTGTTTCATTAGAATCAAGTGGCTGGACCACCAGAAAGACAATGCCCATCTTCCCAACAAGTTCAAATATTTAGAGAGTGCCTTCTGCCACTATATATTTGATTTGTAGTCTTTCGTTTTCTATCTGTATCCTCATCTTGTGCAAACAGAATTTACTCAGCAGTTGTTCTTCTTAGTTATCACTTTTGATGGATTGTCACTCACTGCCCTTCAAATCCTGCAATTCACTTGCTACCATTCATATCAGACTGGGGACTATGTAATAAAAAAGGGTGATGCATCGCCTTTACAGCATAAATAGCAAAGAAATATCAAAGGTGTGATATACATGATGCAATTTTATATCCCGGAAATGATATTGAAAAGCTGAAGCGCTAAGGAAGGAGAAATCCATGACACTTGGGTTTTTCAAAGTTTTGTGCTCTTGGATTCATGTGAAAAATCTTTGGGGGATATTTCATATGTGTTTCTGATGTTTAATTCAAATTTTTCTTAGATCACATTGCTCTAAGGGAGAGTTATATTGTGGATATTTCATATAAGCCTGGGAAACGTGGGACGTTGGAGTGAAGAATATGCCCACCAACCTTATCCTTGAAGTTTTCTATATGATGCACTGCTTGCATGAGTGACCCAAAAAAAGACATCACAGGAATTGTGATGGCAAAATAATTTCTGTCATGTTTTATTGTCAGCCAAGGAGACAGAGGGGGAATCTCTTGCATATATTAAAAACAAGTTCAACACCTACACTATACCAGCTACTTAGATTCACAGAGTAAGAGTATATATATCAGAAAGCATGAATAATGATAGTTTAGGACTTGTGGCATTAGAATAAGACAGAGAGTGAGATATCAAGAGATATGAATGAAGGAAGACAGTTTTCAGAAACACTAGAAACCCCTGCCCACCACAATTACATATAAAGGAGAGGTGATGTGCAAGACAACCATGGGAAATATGAATGTGTGTAAAACTCTCCTGGCTTAACACCACTGAGCTTCTAATGTTGTCCAGCTCCCTGGCCTGCTTTCACTCTTGAAAGAGCTCTCTTAACTGCTATTTCTATTTGCTTGTCCAACCCAAGCTGGTGCCCTCTTGACCTCATTAATACCTATATCAGCCTTAGTCATTGGTTCCTGGTTTACTTTCCACACTACAGTGTCCAGGAACAGTAGATGATCAAAGTTAACAACTGCTAGGAAACCTTCAATACCACATGCATACATACACATAAGTCCCTCAAATAGTGAAAAGATTCATTGTAGAAATCTAAAGAATTGTCTTATAGTAAGGACAGAGTCTTATGCCATCTTCAAAGAAGCTTTTCAAATTTTAGGTAAGACTGTGGAGAAAAGAGACCTTGCATATTGTTGGGTAGAATGGAAATTAAATTAGTATAACTTTTGGGCTGGAGAGATGGTTTAGCGGTTAAGGTGCCTGCCTCCTAAGCCTAAGAACACTGCTTCCAATCTCCAGCGGTGCCAATCTCCAGGTCCCACGTTTAGCCAGATGCAAAGTGACGCAAGGGTGCAATGCTGCACTTGACCACAAGGGTGCACACACATCTGGATTTCGTTCGCAGCAGCTGACACACTGCTGCCGCGCCCATCTCTGTCTTCCTCTCTCTCTCTCTCTCTCTCTCTCTCTGTCTTTTTCCAAAAAAAATAATAAATAAAAAGTTTTAAAAAATTAGTATAACTTTTAAGAAAAACTACTATCAAATAAATTTAAAATGGTCGTATCATGTTATCCAGCATTCACATCACTGGCTATACATCCAAAACAATTAAAATTAATCTGTTGGAGAGACATATAAGCTTCCATGTTCACTATAACACTATTAACAATAGCCAAACCATCGAAACAACGTGTGTTCCAACTATGATGAATAGGTAAAATGCAGTAAATATGTACAATTGAATCATATAAAAGAAAAGAATTTCTGTCATTTATGACAAATTGGTTGGAGCTGAAGGTGATCTTGTTACATGAAATAAGCCAGGCAGAATGGGAAGTGATATCTCATCTCATGCGGAAACCAACAAAACAAAATCTCATTGAAAGTGGGAGTAGAATACTGATAACTAGAGGTTGGAAAGAGTATGAGGAAATGGAGTGATGAGGAAACTTTGATCAATGCAGACAAGGCTACAATTACATTAAGAGAAATAGGTTCCTATGTACTATTGCACAGTAGGGTTAAAGTTCACTGAAACTACTGAACAAAAAGTTAGAACACAGGACTTCAAAAGTTTCCCATAAGTATTTGCAGAGAAGAATTTGAGGTGTTAGTAATTTTAACCTGATTTAAATACTATATAATGTACTCCTGATTTGAAATATCACTTGTTACTCCACTTATATGTACAATTTTTATGTTTTTAAAAGATATTTTATTTATTATCAAGAAGAGAATGACAGAGAGAGAGACAGACAGATGCAATGGTGCCTTCTACTGCTACAAACGACTCCAGACGATACACATGCCCCCTGTTGTGCACTGGCTTCATATGGGCCAGGAAGCTTTGCAAGCAAGCATTTTTAACCACTGTGCAACCTCCCAGCCCTATTTTTATGTTTTAATCCATAAATTTAGTCTTAAAATGAGTAAATACACGCAAATATACATGAGCATGTATATCTGTTTTTAAGAGGGGCAAGAGAAATCAGGCTACAATCAAGAATGAGTGAGGTAGAGAAACAAAGACATCACTTTAGCTGTCCATTCAGGAATGAGATACATTAGACAACATTTAGTCATGTTTTTCTCTTGAAAAAACAAACAAGTTAATTTATAAAAAACAACTGCTTTATTGACTTGGGATCTTAAGGACATCTGGAAGTACTCATGTTTAAATTTTTAATAAATATGATAACATTTTCTAGTGGATTCTTATTAAGAAGTATCTTTTTTTTTATCAATATATATTTTTTATTTATATTATTCTGATTTTACATTCATAGTATTGGTTCCATTGTCCTCCTCCCCTTCCTCCCACTTTCAAAGGGGCCCTCATCAATGGGGAATGTTTATCATGCATTGTGAGTTTGCTCAAGAGGAAGAAGTATCTTTTTAAGCAGATTCCCAAAACAGTAGAATTGGTAAATAAGGCAAGATAGTCCAAGAACACCAGCTGGTCTAGCAACATAGGACCATCATATAGAGGATTTGGAGGAGCCATTCAAGATGCTCAGACTTTCTAACAGATTTGCACCATTGGCTTATAGAATAAGTCTGTATGAAGGAAGGGATGGAGAGAGAAAAAAACAAAACTAAGAATAAACATGATTACACAAATGTAGGTGTAATGAGAGAATCTAATTTTTTAAATTTTTATTTATTTATTTATTTGAGAGTGACAGACATACAGAAAGAGAAAGAAGCAGATAGATAGAGAGAGAATGGGTGCCCCAGGGCCTCCAGCCACTGCAAATGAACTCCAGATGCACGCACCACCTTGTGCATCTGGCTTACTTGGGTCCTGGGGAACAGAGCCTCAAACCGGCGTCCTTAAGCTTCATAGGAGTGCACTTAACTGCTAAGCCATCTCTTCAGGCCTGAGAATCTAAAATTTTTGATGAGAAATTTGCAATGCTAAAAATAAAATAGAGAATAGAGTTTGGTAGCTCATATGGGTATCGCATAATCATGACCTTTTTTACTTTCCCTCCAGAAGGACGTATTACAGGCCAAAATGGAATTTGCAGATCTAATTAAGCTGGATGACCTTAAAAGAAAGAGATTATCTAGATTATCTGGCTCGGACAAATATAATCACATGAACTGTCATTCTGATTTCTAGTTTGTTTACACAGCATTTTCTTCCTCTTTGCTTATATTGGCTGCATTGATGAGTCATAGCCCATATATGTTTAACTTATTCATACATGCAAAGAATAAGCTTTATTTTTAATTTCTCCATATTTTGTTACCTGTCATGTATTTAATATTAAGTATAATTTTATTTATATATAATTTTACCTTTTTGTGCTTTACAAATTTACTGTTGATTTATTTCAACCATAATTAATTGAATGACTATCTTATTTTTATATTATATTGTAATATGTGAATTCAGATCTATACAGTTCCTTCTAAGAAGGATTTCATACCAATTTTATAATCTTAACAGATACAAATTCCATTGTTATTAAAATATGAATATCTCATTTCTTTTCCATTTATTATTTAACATATGACTTATTGTTCTTTTCAAGATATACAGTGTTGTCATTTTAACTTTAGTTATTCTTTCCTATTTTTTGTTTTGGTTATGAATGTCAAAATCAAGCAGAAATATTTGTTGTGTTTAATCATGCTGTGGCAATAAATTTATAAAGGGCATAGAAGGAATGCTTTATTTCCATTCCATAATATTCATAATAACTGAGGCTAAAATCCCCAATGTTATGTTCACTTTTATGACTAGCAACCAGGATGTCACAAGGCTGGGTGTATTTTGTACCATACACACAGACTTTCTTTTTGTTGCACACCCACTATATTCCAACTGGATGTATCCCAACTGGAAGTATGCAGAAAGTAACTACTCTGGAAGATTTCAGTGGGATCTTCTTGACTTTTTTATGACCAAGGCTCACAAGGCACATAGACTGGCATTCCTTTTATTGTATTGGTTGAAGCCACAATATGCTAGTCCATGATCAGTGTGGGAGGATCAAAATATTTTTAATTTTAAATTTTCAAATTGTGATTCTTTATATTTTTGACATTTTATATACATATATAATGATCATGTTCACCCTCCCATTGCCCTGCCTTCTTCTACTCCCACTAATATGCTTACTCTTCCCCATTCTACTTCAAATTTCATGTCCTATTTTGTGACCCAATCAATTTAGGGTTGATAACAGAAACATGTAAGAATTTACTTACACAAGCATAGACTACACCACTAAATAAAATGTCTTGCCTTCCTGCAGCAACCATTAGATGCCTACAGGTTCCCTGGAAGGGATATGGCTTTATGAGTACCACGAATCTAGCAAAGTTAATTGCTTATAATTTTTTGTGTGGGGGGTGAGATCTGGTGATCCACTCACCCCTCTATGATGGAATATTTGCAGGTCCAATTTTGTACAAACCTTGTTAAAGTCTTCTAAGCCTCTGTGAGCTCATGAATGAAACAGATAGAATCTTCAAGTATATTATCTTGTATTTTATACCTTCCTCAATTACAACATGTTTAAATAACATATTTCCATGTAATGGAAAAATCTATTGACTTGTATGTGTCTCAAAACTTTTCCTATCACTTTATTTTTATCCATTTTGCATTCTTATTGTAAGTGTATCTTTTCAAAATAAGATGTTGCTGGTATATTTTGCTTATTTGATATTACAGGTATTTCCTCGTTATTACTTCACAGGTTGAGGTTTGAATACTCTCATAATCATGCTTGCTTGGTGTGCATGTACTCTGAGCTTCACGATTTCCCTGAGACCAGTATCTGGACAGCAGCTAAAAGTAAAGTTTTATGAGAACAATCGGGGCCATGCTTACCAGTCCCAAGCCTGGGATGATATGTCTACCTTAGGGTCCCCCAGGGAAATATAATGGAAGGAAACAGGTAAAAATAGAATCACCCATCCAGCCCATCTTCCTTTGATGTGTCCTTTCCCTCACCAGTTTCAATTACTCTTTTCCTCTTCATTCTGGAACCAAAGCAATTTCTATATGTCTGTGCAAGGATCTTTCACACGTTTATTTCAGGCTTGAGTCTTGTCAATGACTTGACTTTTAAAATATATCTTCTTTGATTAGTCTCAAAGAGGAAGGCTAAGGGAATTTGATATTTTGCCTCAAAATTCTTGGCTTTATTATAGCAAATTCATCTGATATTTTTAAAGCAGATATAAATATAGTGGTATGCTAGGCAAGTATTCCTTAGATTAGAAAATTTTGTCCTTATTTAAATGAGTACAAATTGGGGTTGGAGGGATGGATTAGTGGTCAAGGCATTTGCCTGCAAAGCCAAAGGACCCAGGTTTGATTCCCCAGGACTCACGTTAGCCAGATGCACAAGGGGGCACATGTGTCTGGAGTTAGTTTGCAGTGGTTGGAGGCCCTGGCGTGCCCATTTTCTCTCTTTCTCCCTCTCTCTCTCTTTCTCTCTGTCAAATAAATAAATAAAAAATAAATATTTAAATGAGTACAAATTTTATTCAGGCACATTTTCTTATTTATCATCATAACAATTCTATGACATAGTTGTGAGGAATAAATTGAGAAGCTAAGTAAATTTTCCAAAAATACATCTAGTAAAAAACACAGGTGGGGACTCAAATACAGGTACTTTGTCCAAATTTTGTTCTACTCTACTCTATGTGTAAGACCACTTCTCTTAGTCACAAAAGTAATAAAGAATAAGGTACTTGTTCAGTGACTGCATTTTGAAAATGAAGAATTTAAAAAATCTAATATAGTTATAGATATTCTGAAACAAAAGAATGGCTTAAATGGAAACTTGACTGTGTAGGATTACAAAATCAATAAGAAACCTGGGCGTGACAGTATGCATCTGTAATCCCAACACTTGTGAGGCCAGGACAGGTAGCTTACCACAAATTATAAACCAGCTTGGTTTTAAAAGTGAGATACAGGCCATTCAAGGGTACACAGTGAAAAAATAAAAATAAGTATACCTAAGAAGAAAGGAAAATATGTATGTAGCTCTTGTGGTTTTTAAGTTATAATTTTCATATTCACAAATCTTTCCAAAAAATTTCATCTATTCTCTTCCTTATCCTCTCTAGCCTGGATGCATATTTCAGTGTTTCAATAGCTTTACTATGAATCATATGTATGTAGAGTAGAGAATTCTAGGCCTGTACGCACTAGAAGCTGGGATTAATACTTTTAAGCATTAATATTGAATAGTGAGCTGAAAGATGAGAGCAAGTTTTGACAGGATATTCATGGAGTAAAGTAATATTGAAATATTCAGAATGAATCTGGGTAATATTCTTCTGGAGATATATACAGTTTTAGATGCCACTATGAAATGAATGTTTTAAAGTGCTTTGGTGTGACTGGTGACTACTTTCATGCCAGACAGAAAGAGATTAACATACAAATTTTGTTAACTGTTATACTGAAACTATCTATACCCAAAGATACTTCTCTTTATTGGGGGATGTGGGAAACACTCGTGTTGTGCTGAGCCAATAGACTCCATGTCCTTAGCTATGGGCAATCACTTAGACTGCCACCTTCAAACTGCATTTTCAATCAGTGATATCTGAAATTTCTGGTTGATCCAAAGTAAAAGCTAAGGTGCCCAAAGTCCAAATTTGTTCAGGAATCAATTAGAAGAAGAATGATTAGAGAAACAATAAACAGAACATTCTCTTTCCAAGTAATATTGACTTAGCATTAATTAAGATTTCAGTTCTGTCTACTTTCTAATATTAAAAATAGGATGTGTTGAAGGACTAATTTTTGGTACACTCATTTTCAATTTCAATTTAATATTAGCTTGGGATAAAGCAAATATTGAAATAATAATGGTAATTACAAAGAGGATAGAACATGCATTTCCCAAAACAGTACAAAGGAAATTGTAGGAAAATTTCTCAGAACACATTATATATAGATGAAGTGTTCTCTTAGGTTTCCCCTTAGATTTTATGATTAAATATTGAAAATACTCTTATAAGCATTAATTTTCAGGTTATTACTGTACATATTTTTAAGATCAACTTTTTGGCTAGACACACACACACACACACACATATATACATACATATATATATATGTATCCTTCCCACTTGTGCAGGAAAAGTGCTTAGGATATGCTTACAGCAGTTTTCATCTTGTTTCTTTGGAAACTGGTTGATTTTTAAAAGATATAAACAATATATTAATATCATTTTTATAATGGTCAAAGAATGGATGCATTGAATGTTTTAAGGAGCTGTGTAGTATAAAGTGGGAAGTGAATTATAAAGCTAATTCAATATTTTACTATTTTATTCAAGTGAATATTAATAGTTTCTTAAGATCACACTTGTATATATTTCCTGTGACAAAAAATATTTGTTTCTAAACTATGTATGCCAATAAATTGTAGTGGATGAGCCATTGTATGAATATTAACAAAAAATAGAAGCTAGATAAGCTCATACAGTTTATTTCATGTTAAAATGTTTTTGAAATTTTATTTGAATTATGTACTATGACAATGAATTCATTAAAACTCAAAATATTTTCATAAATCTATTTATCTAAAAAATCTTGGGGCTAGAGAGATGGCTTAGCTGTTAAGTGCTTGCCTGTGAAGCCTAAGGACACCAGTTCAAGGCTCGATTCTCCAGGACCCAAGTAAGCCAGATGCACAAAGTGGCTCATGCATCTTGAATTTGTTTGCAGTGGCTTGGAGGCCCTGGTGCGCCCATTCTTTATCTATCTGCCTCTTTCTATCTGTCGCTCTCAAATAAATAAATACATAAACAAAAAAAATTAAAAACAATAAAATAAAATAAAAGATCCTGCTCTCCTAATCTGGTAACTGGACTCTAATTCTGTTGACATAGTATACATTAAGCACAATTGACTAGAGGTAAGTATCCTTTTTTATGCACTTTAGGGAATGCACCAGTACCCAAATTTTCAGAGAGTCTGCATTAGTGTTATATTGGTGAGCATAGGCAACTTTCAAATTTTTAGAGAGTGCCATAATTTTTAGAAAATTATGAAAAAAATTTATGCAAATAGGTATATCAATGTGAAGTACTTTGAGTGAAAGCATTATGAGTTAATAAAAGTTCCCCATCCCCTAAAATAACTTACTACTGCTCCCACAATGCATAAACTACAACCCCATGGAGAATACCTGCAACCCTACTGAGGAGCATCCCCAACAGAATGGGGGCAGGGATGAGGGAAGAGAGGGTACCAACACATGATGTGTTCATCTTGTTAATAATAATAAACATTTTAAAAGTTTGATATTAATATTCAAGCTATCAAGGAGCCATGAGAACTAAGTCAACAGAACTATGGAATATATAACTTTTTTAAAGTTTGCATAGGTTGTTGTTGCAGTCAGGTTCACATTGTTGGCAGAAAATACCCAACCAAGAGCAGCTTGTGGGAAAAAAAAAAGGGTTTATTTTGGTTTACAGACTCAAGGGGAAGCTCCATGATGGCAGGCAAAAATGACAGCATGATCAGAAGGTGGACATGACCTCCTGGCCAACATCAGATGGACAACAGCAACAGGATACTGTGCCAAACACTGGCAAGAGGAAGCTAGCTATAATACCTATAAGCCCACCCCCAACAATACACTATTTCCTGGAAGCATGAATTTTCAAATTGCCATCAGCTGGAAACCTTAGCATTCAGAATACCTAAGTTTATGGGAGGACTCCTGAATCAAACCACCACAGAAATCTAGATAGTTGTCTTTAAAAACTTAATAAGGCATCTTCATTCTTTTCTAAAACAACATGATGAAGGGTTAATGACTATCCCTGAAATCCATAGGGAACTAGAAGATTAATGACTGTCCCTAAGACTAGAAGGCCTTAAAGAAATATCAGAGGCAGCCATTCCTAGACTAGTTTGACAACTCCCATGATTGATGTATTTCCCTTAACTCAGAAGACCTTGAAGGAGCAAAAACCATCTGGGGTATCCTCCTTTAGACATTTCCTGCTTAAAAAAAGCCTATTCTGAGCAAAGAAAGACACAAATACCTATAGTTCCTTATCTGCTTCCCTTGGACTTGCACCTGGTAGAGTCTGTTTTTCTTAGGATCCTCCTCATAAGCTTGTACTCCAGCCTAGCTCAGTGCTTTAGACTCCATACCACAGGAAGGTTGTACCCCTCACTGTGCTTCAATAAACAGTCTCTGTCTGTTGAAATCAAGTCTGGTGTTTTCCTTTGCTTTTCTCTTTCATTTTCCTTACACACATAACTTCACACAATTCACTGTGAAACTGTGAAATAATCAGATAATTACTATAAAAATAATCACAGCTTTCATTTTCCTGAAATAGTACCTCCTTGATAACCACTACATATCCTCTGCATTCATCAAGTGATATCCAAAGTTATTGCCTCACAAAAACCATAATGAACAGCACTGGCTAGACAGCATAAAGTCCTGTGATCAACCAACAATATGATCATGAAAACAAGGGCCAAATACAAAATAATGATGTCATATTCAAATGGAAAAAAAACAACAATACACATTGCCATCTAAAATGGAAAATTTATGAATATCCTAGGCTCTCAGAATATTCAGAACTCTAAATTATCTGCAAATTTAGCAAAACCTGGTCAAGGAATGTATACCCTATATATGAATTGGCTGAACCATATTGCATATATCTATCTCAGCATGGAAAGTCACAGACTGTTTTGGTAAGTAAAGGTTTGTATTTTACATTATCTTTTAACATGAAAAGCAATTCAACCCACCCAGTGAGATACAAAATTGGATGTGAGTTTGAACATGTTCTTATGTGGATGCAAAAATAATGCCAAGTTGTCACCTTCACAAATTTAAAAGAGTGGAGGACTGAAGGTCTGCATGGGAGATGATTAAATATTTTCTTAATGATAAAAACTTACATTATTTGATATGAAAGTGAAATGGAATATTGTATTTAAATAAGTAGTTACAAGATAGTAAACAAATGATTCAGGAAAAATATTCCAACATTCAACAGAATTAAAGGATTTGTTCCAGATATGAATAATTCAGGTAATATTAAGAGCAACATTGGTACTACCAGTGGGGATTATGAGAAGCAAATGTGTAAAAAGGACACATATTTACTAAATGACCACTTAGCTTACATGTAGTTTGTGTGGAAACTTCATACAAAGTAGATCATTTTGAAGTCAAAATAAACATGTGACTTAAAAAACTGATGCAAATATTTTTGATCCGATGAGATGTGATTAAAATATCTACTGAGCTGAAAATAAAGAGTGCTATAAAAGATACTATGATTTTATAACACAACATTATGACATGTTGATTACTATTTATAACCTGCTTACCTAAATAGGTATACATTTTATGAGGATTTTTACTACCAAAAATAAACCATGACTATTAAGTTACTTTTCCTTAGCTACAGAAGCACAATTAGTCACCATCAGTATACTCACTTATTTACACACAATATTATTTTTAGATTCCCCTACATAGAATTGCCTAGTCATCTTCACATTGGTGGGATGAACCTCCAGACAAGACACACTTTATGGGAGGAACAGGATTTATTGAAGCTTATAGATCGAGGGGGAGTTCCATAATTACAAAAAGAGAAAACCCACCACCAAAAGCACAAGCAAAAACCAGCCACCAAATAGTAGGGAACCCAGGCAGAAGTTAGACTGCTTTCTGTATATATTGGGCTAGAATTCCAGATCTGCCCCCAAACACACCTTAGGGCTAGACACTAGGATCTGCCCACAGTGAGATGTCTTCCAACTAGGCAGCTAGAAGTCCAAGAATCTTTATTAAAACTGAATCTTTGGGGGGACATCCTTTAAAAATACCACATTAAGTAACTGGCCCTCAACAGATTAATAACTATCTCACATTGTATATTGCATTCAGTCCAATTTAAGATTGCTCAAAAGTCCCAAGTCTCCTCTGAGATTTAACACTATCTCTTACCTGTGAGCCCTGTAAAATCAAAGCAAGTTATCTACTTTAACATATAATGGCAGAGAATAAACATTGCCAACTGCTATGAGGAATAACAAGGAGAGAATGGACCAATGCAAACTCAACAACCATGAGACAAAAACCTGCAGTTCAAGACCAGTATCCTAACTAGCAACTGATAGTCTTTGGATTTTTGTAATTCTTCCCCTCCAGATGGGCTGATTAGTTAGGGAAATCTTCTACTCTGATCCAACAGTGCTTGATGGTAGCCCTTATATATCTCTGGCATATCCAAAACATCTTCAGGTCTCCAGCAAACCACAGTACATCTTCCAGTGGCTTCATTGGCCTCTCAGGGTCATCACAGCCTGCTTCATGCCATGTCTCAGCAGTGGCTCCTGGAACAATGTGCACTTCATGACCTACTCCATATATATATAATGCTTCCAAAATCAATACCAAGTGTCCAGAATACAGCCATATTCTTAATTCAGGGACAGAATAAATTTTGGTCTTGAAGAGTATATTTCTTCCTTTCTAAAGAGTTTGCATTTCTACAGCTCAGCCTTTCCTCGAGCATCTTTTTCATTGTTTCCATGTAAAGCAGTTGGGCAATATTCCTTCTAAATGTTAATGTATTTGACAATAACAAGTCTTTGTGCCTGTAAATTTTAAACTTGTTTGAATTTCTCCAATTTTAAATCTTATATCTCTCAGTTCCATATCTTTAGTCAAGCACATCAGTCCATTACAAATTTAACCTTGATCAAATCCTCTAGACACGGGCAGTAGAACACAGCAAGCCCTTATGCCAGTAGCCCAGTTCCAACAGCATTGTCCGCTATATTTTCTTCCTTTTAGAATGTTCATATAAAAGGCCTACAAATACAATTCTCTTTGCACTTAGTAATTACAACCTCTCATTAGAATAGTCCATAAAACTTTGCTTAACCCTCTAGAAGGTATGTTTGTTGTAGAAGTTTTAGCAAGAAAGCCAAGCCCCACTCATAGAGGACTGGAGAACTCACAGGTTTATTATTACATTAGTGGGCTAGAGGAAGCTAGTGCTTCAAAAATATCTCCAGTAGGCTGAGTCTGGGCCACCACACTTTTATAGTCAGTTTTTCAGAATTTGTGCCTAAGGACATGAATGGAACAGAGGACAATAAGGTCATAAAAAGTGAGAAGGGAGCTATGTAACCTTAGGTAGCTATTAACTATATACAATTGCATGGGGAGGAAGCCCCAGAGTTGTGGTAATCTCTAATATGGACTGACAAAAGAGCAGACTGATAGAGGTCAGGATGTATCTCATTCTGTTAATTCCCTTATCACTCTCAAAGTTGTTCCCAAAAGTAGGGGAATGGAAAAGAGTAGCTATAGCCTTCTTAATGTCCTTATCTCACAGCATCCAGTGGGGAATAAAATTGTAAACAGGATCACAGACAGATTTATAAAATAAAAAATGTAAATTTAATTTCCCAATCTTTCAAACAATTTTCATCATGTTCAGCTGCAAGCACCAAGTCCGTGTCCATTCCTTCAAAACAAAATTTCCAAAAAACCAAAATCCACATGGCCAGATTCATCTAACAACAACATACCACTCACTGGTAGTAATTTTTGTGGTAGTGAGAAGAGTAAGGCCTCACATGCATTGGGACCCACAAGACTCATACCTGGAGAAATGAACAGCCAAAGAGCCAGGAAAAGAATAGTGAGGGTTCTCCCATGGTAAATCTCTATTTATTTGGGGTCAGGGGGCTGTATCTGGAAGATGTTAGCACACCTATGTACAGAGGAAGAGCTAATTGGCCTGGGCTCAGGAAGGCGTCCACACACACACACACCTGGGTAAGATGAGAAAGAGAGAGAGAGAGAGAGAGAGAGAGAGAGAGAGAGAGAGAGAGATGATTGAATGAAACTGGAGCAGATGTCTCCAAAATAGGTGGGAAATATCTAAGAAACAATATTAGACTCTGTCTTTTGGTATCCAATACACTAATACATATGCATGCATACCCACACACACACACACACACACAAACACACACACACAAAAGACTAGGTAATGTCAAGAACAAAAGTTTATGTTGGGTCTATAGCGCATATTGTTTTATTAGCATCACATTAGCTGGAGTTGGAATGAAAAGGGTTATGGGATGCAATGAATAGATAAAATACAGTTAGATAAATTTGAATCTTAAATAGACATCAATATTCCATTTAGCAACAGTTAAATGTTCCCAAGAGACATTACTTATGGTTTCCAGAGGTTAAATTTAAAATCTACTTTTAATGAAATTTATGAGCTATACTCTGGGAGGTAGGATGGGATAGGAAAAAAAATAGATCATTGAATTTTTCTTTATCAACCACTACTGCATCTCATAATTTGAGCTAGAAAATTTTACTTTTATATAAAATATTATTATAAAAATATATTGTTATACATCATTGATATAAGATATTATCATGTCTTTGGACCTCCAGAAACTTTTAAAATTCTCCATCCATGAAAACGTGAAAAGTAGAACCCAGTCTTATTTCTTGGTATAGTAATGTTATTGTACATTTAAGTTTTCTTTTCTTACTTTAGTCTCTGTTCCTTTCAATACAATTTTTAACTTGTTTGGATCTGTTTTTTTTTTCCATTTTCATACTGTAAGATTTGTCTCACATGTATAATAATTCTTGATTTTTCTGAACATGATAATGGAACAGGCAAGAAGATATCTGGAAGTTTGGAGCACATAGAAATGATGATATAACCTTGAATTTTACTGTATTGTTCTTTTTGAAGAATGTCATAGTTTAGTTTATTTTCTTCATATAATACTTTCTGATATGATAAAATTTCACTTGGAAATTATTGCTACTTGCCTGTCTGAATGCTAAAGATCTGATTGGCTTCCAGAAACTTGAAGAACTACAGGGTAGCGTCTAAAGAAGAAAGCCAGAGATTCCTCACATCAGCCTTTAATATGAACATGGTGAAGTCAGTCAACATCACTTCAACTGGACCTGCATTTTCCATGTCACAGGACTTTCCACTTTCCTCATCCAGAATAATATTGCGTATGTCTGCTGGAAGAGACACAGACCCCACTGGACACTGTCTGAATGAGGGGATCTAAGGATATGAGGTGTTTGCAACAGCCTATACCCTATTCATCAACTTAGCCTAATGAGTTCATACTGTATAATGTGAGTATAGTTGGTTCTTCAGTTTTTCACAAGGCCTGTTTGAGATTCAGTTTTCTTAGTTCAACTAAATCAGTTATCACTGATTCATTTGATCTCCACCATTCAAAATGTCATTACTATTTTATCCCCTCCTATTCTTTGTCCTTATGGATACTAGTGAAGTTTCACAGGAAGGTAGACTAGAAATGTATATCCAATGTGCTGCTTTATTACACATGGCCTCTGGAAGAAAGCATTAAGCTTTATACAGTGAGGAAACCTAGAGTAGTTGACATGACAGGAATTCAAATGCATTTAATTTGTAAATGAGGTAGATAAGAATCTTCAAGAAATTAAATCCAAATAGAGCAAAATGAAAAATAGGTTTTTTTTATTTTTCCCAACTGATCATTTATCCTTTAATGAAATTGTGAAGGCTTAAAATATTTATTTTATATAAAATCTATATTTCTGATATAAAGTAGAGCTTTGCTTTTGTTCGATAAAATTTGCAAAATAATTAAAAAGCCTTCAGTCCCCCTTTTGGCAATAGGCTTGTCAATGCAAATAATCCTGTATGCAGCAGATATGATAATTTTTGGGTATTAGTGATGTATTTTGACATAAATCGATTGCAATCATTTGAAAGCAATGGAAGAATTAGGTTAAAGGGCCCTGACTATATAGCAGGATTAAATAAGACAAGAAGCACAAATGTACAGTATCAAATGAAATTGCATTCCATTGACATGAAATGAGATGGAAAGTGCACTATGAACTATAACAGAGCAATGACCAAGTTTATGTGACCAGACTGTTTGTTTTCTTTAGTAACTTACTGTTTGAATATTACCAGTATTTAGGACATCAAAAAGTGTGTGTACACTACACAGGAAATAGTCCTTTGGCTTGTATAAATATTATAAAAATAGAGCGGGCTGGAGAGATGGCTTAGCAGTTAAGGCACTTGCCTGTAAAGCCAAAGGACCATCGTTCAATTCCTCAGGACCCACATAAGCCAGATGCACAGGGTGGTGCATGCATATGGAGTTTGTTTGCAGTGGCTGGAGGCCCTTTTGCACCCATCTCTTTCTCTCTCTTCCTCTTTCTGCCCCTCTCTCTCAAATAAATAAAAATAAAATATAAAAATTATAAAAATGGAAACTAAAATTATAGTTTCTGATCTGAAATAGCTTAAAGTATAGGTCATGTCCTAGAGGCATTGCAAAAGTTATATATATATATATATATATATTTAAATGTGAGAGGAGGAGATGAAGAATAAGGTAAGAAAATTCAACTATAATGATATTGAATCTACTTAAAAGTTAACAAAGTTTAAATCAGGCTTAGTTTTTGTACACTTATTCATTACAGCAACATGTAGTGAGTGCTTATTCATGTTCCATTCTATGCTGGATTTCTGGCATATACATGTAAAATAGTAATTGCCATTGTTTGCTAAATGTATGACATGATGCTCAAACAAGTGCAATTTTGACAAACAGCCATGGAGGGTAACCAACTACTCTTGATTTGGCTAACAGATCAGCTCAGTGGAATGGAATTCATAGCTGGATCTGGGAACAAAGTCAAAACCATGTCCAAAAAATGAGTCCGTTCTCCAAGATCAAGCTCCCACCAATCAGGGGCTATAAGAGGGCCTATACATATAAAATTCTCTCTAAAATAACAATGGCTATCCCATCTATCTGGTGCTGACTTCTCTCTCCATTTGAGAATTTGCTTCTTTTTTTTTTTTTTTTTCAGATGGATGCTGAACCTGAGGGGAGGATCAGCCTATTGCACCTCACCAGGGCCCCAGCTGAAACCATAGAGTAATGGGGGAAATGGGCTAGAGTTCTCAGTGAAACTGACACCAGCACAAGGCTGAAGGAGACAGGCACAGAGAACACTCAACTCCTACTAAACCAGATATCCAGAGACACAGAGGCTCCCAAGACCTCATCACTGAAGTAGAACTAAAATGAATACAACATGGCTCAGGGAAATTCACAGAAGAGGGGGTGGAAAGATTGTTAGAGCCACAAGCTGGGCCATTATGCACAGAAATATTGCCTCTTCCCCATAACTGAATACTACCCCCATAATGCAAGACCCACATTCCCCAATGAAGAGGGTCCTTTTAGAGGGGGGAGGACAGGGAGGAGGCTATCAAAGGCACCAACATGAATGTATTCACATTATGAGCATAACTAATAAAATAAATAATAAATTATAAAACATAAATTTAAAAAAATAAAAAAAATGTATGAGTAAGAAAGTGTGATAGGCAGGTTTGGAATATTTTCCTTTTAATTTTATCATCATAAGATTATTGATTGAAAGTCATTATTATCCCTAGTGACCATTCTAATATTTGTTATTTGGTCTTCTCATGAGAACCAAAACCCATTTCAATTAAGATAATTCATAAAGGAATTGTACCAGGGTGCTTGGGGTCCAGGAAAAGTCCTTGAACTCCAAACCCTAGGTTCATTTATAATTTTAATAACTGAATTGAATTTAAAAATGATTGAGAAGGATAATTATTATTGAGGGAAGTACAGAGCCAAGGAAAGGCACCCACATGGCTAGATATTCCACTTGGAGGATCTGGTAAAACCATGGAAAGAAAACAGAAAAGAAAGTTCAAGGACCTCCTGCCGTATGTGGAGCTGGACAGGATAAGAACTCATGTGGAGAGTAAGGGCTTGGGGCGGGTGTTTCCTCAGCTCAACCCATTGGGCCTGAGCTGAGACCCAGGCCCAGCCAAGGGAAAATCTCATCCACAGCTGGAAGTTCCCAAGTGGTCAGAGAGCCTGCCCTCCCCTTGCAAAGGTATTTATAACATTATAGTGGTGGGCTGTCTTCTGGGTCAGGTGAACCAGAGGGTTAGTTAGGGGTAGGGCTGTCTCAGGAAGAGGCTAGCCCTGACACCAAGTTCCAGAGGCTGAACTTGACCAACTACAATGTTTAAATCCTATGAAAGACCTCCCTCATTGGTTGTTGTGGAGAAACAGGTCTAGGGACCTAGTCAAGACATAAGAAATCAGATCATCTTTTATTTCTAGCAAGTGCAGACTTTACTACCGTTTCTTTTTACTTTCAGGGGTCCAGTCACCCTAACTGTACTCCCTCTGAGAATGCTAAATGGAATCACTTATAAATTTGTATAATTAATCATAAAACTAATACTAAACAATGGAGTAGAGGTCCAATGAACAACATAAATATCCCATTGTTAGTAGTGGCAAAGGAGGCCTGAGGGGTGGGAGATTTGAGCAAAGTTTAATCTGTTCACACAAAGAGTGCTATTCTGTTGAGAGACATATCTGGCCAAGTCTTCCACATCTCATAGACAACCAGAATATTCAGTACTGTGCCTACATTCCATTTCCTTTCCAAATATCTTGCCCTGATTTGATATTAAACAATCGCAACCAAAATCAGATGACTCTATTGTCATACATTATGCACGTCAGTCAGTCTGGGCTGGCAGAGGATGGATAGAGATAGAAAACTGATAGGGAAAGAACTATGGTGACTATCAAGAATAAAATGCATAATAAGTGACAGGGCAGAATCGTAGTCCAACTATAAATGGTTCCAAGGATACAATGATCATGAGTTTTTCACTGTGCATTACAAGTTAATACAGCTCTGAGTTGATAGGATCATAATTCTGTGGGAGAAACAGTCATAGCAGCAACTACAAATACTTCTGCAATGAAATGTGCAAAGTTAATACTAGAAAATGGTAACTTTGGAGCATATGTTACTTAAGTTTATACACTTCCTAAATCCTAGATTTTGCTATGAATTTCAACCTGAGCAGGATCCTGGAGTTCCCTTTAGCCTGAAGATTCTAGGGCTCTGTGACACAAAATCAAATTAGACAGCTCAAGGAAATCATAATTGAATTTGTTAAGAGGAATATAGAGATATCTATATGTGTATTTGTAAACATAAATAACTATATAATGTAAACAACTAACTATAGCATAGTAACACTTCTCTAGAATTATAATTCCAATGACATTTGGTATCATAGATCATGGAAGACCTGCAATTCAGTTATGATTTAAGGTTCAGGGACTAAAGTAATGTTTAGTGGTATACTAGCTCTAGAGTAATTGGGAAATGCTCAAGGCTGAATCTACATGAAATTCTATTAACAACATCAGGGTGACATCTGTCTGAATACATGTCTGTTATTCGCTGAGTCTAACTTATACCTTTCAAATCTGGAACCAAATTTTAATCTCAAAGAAATTGGTAAACAGAGGTATACAATAGAAAGAATTGAATTGACTGAGAATTTGGCTTCTTTGAGTAAAATAAAAATTCTACTGGTAGTTTTACAGCTTTACAAATGTTTTGTTGTTTTTCCTCATTTTGTATTAGAAGTATTATGATGCTTCTCTTGGCAAAGGTAATTTGTCATCAAGGTGAGATTTTTTTTCTTCAAAATATATTTTAGTGATCTTTTTGGTGCTAAAATGAAGGTGAAAGCACAAGCACAGTCCTCAAAAATAGAGTAAGATATTTATCATTCAAATTTATTGTTCATGCAAGCACTCACATTAATTTGCCTTTATCATGCTCCTGCAATTTGTCCAAAAATGTAAAAGTATTTAAGCACAAATCTTCCAAGCTCTATCACTCAATGATTGAATGCTTCATTTAATTGCTGTCTGGCAATAGTCTTTTCAAAAATGAGAATATTTCCCTTCCATTGCTTTCTAATTTGCAGCCTTTGTGATAGCTCTTCCACAAATATGAATACTCCCTTTTGGTGAAAGAATTAAAAAAAAGTTCAAATTATTTCCTATATATCTTTAGAGTTGGGTAATTTTCTCAAGAAAATGAAATCAATATTTAACTACCTGCTTCTGATTAAATGGAATCCTTGTGACAGGGACATTAGCAAGATCACATATCTTCCTTGTTGTTTTTATTTCCAAAGTTTAATCAAGTTATGTATGTACTCATCCAACCTTGTGTCCATCTTCTCTTATCAAATCTACTATGCCACCTCCAAAATAAAATGAATTGAATCTATATGAGAAATATACTTGAAACATAATAACTTACCTTTCATTTTTAATTGCTCTATATGGTGGATTGAATGTGAAATGTCCCCATTAGCTCATGTGTTTATGATTAAGCCTCATACTCAATCTCTACCTGGTTAGAACCTTTGAATGGTAGAGCTTTGCTCAAGGAGGAGTGCCATCAGGGCAGAACTTGAAGTGTATTAGTTCATCCTTTGTGGGTATTTTCAAGCCAGTTCACTCTTGATACTACTTCCCAGATGCTGTGGCAATATATGATGCCCAGCTTCTGCTCTGCCAAACCATGGTAAAACTTCTCCTTGAGACTATAGAATGAAATAAATTCTTTTGTTACATAAGCTGCTTCTTCTGATTGCATGTTTTGTCTTTGCAACAAGAAGGTAACTGCTACATTCTACTTCAAGCTGCCTTTGTCTCTTCTTACACAGTTTTGGTTAATTATTTTAAGGCACCAAGAAGAATCAAAATCTAAAAAAAATAACACACAAAGGGCTGGAGGGATGGCTTAGTGGTTAAGGTGTTTGCTTGCAAAACCAAATGACTGAGGTTCAATTCCCCAGGACCATGTTAGCCAGATGCACATTTTAGGCGCACCCCTCTGGAGTTCATTTGCATTGGCTGGAGGCCCTGGTGTGCCCATTCTCTCTCTCTCTCTCTCCCTCTTTCTCTGTCAAATAAATAAATAACATAAAAATAAAATATTTTTTAAAAAATAATACACAAAGTCATTCTTAACTCAGTCACAATTAAGTAAGCTTATTTTTAGCCACACACTTACCAATGACCCAATACAACTGAAAATCCAAATCACTAATAACCTAGTGTTCTTGCTTGTCCCCCAAAATGACAGTTGTAATCTTTCAGAACATGTTGTTCTCTCTATATATAAAGGTCTTACTCTTGTATGTATACTGAGTGACCATTCCATATTTTAAGGTGACATTCAAAAATCATTTCAAAATATTTTCTATTACCCTAACTTCCATGTGACCTCATGCCATTATGCACAAAGTTATGTAGTTAGCCCTTTATTATTATGGGAAAATCCTTGAAGGCAGGTGTCATGTTATTTGCCTAAGTGTTTTATTTTCATGTCTACTGTCATGCTTAAAACATAATGGAAATTTCTAACTCTGCACAATGTATTGGTTGATGTGTTAATTGGTATAATAATAGCTTTTATATTTTATTTATTTATTTTTATTTGAGAGAGAGAAGTAGGCAGGGAGGTAGAGAGAGAGAATGGGCAGGCCATGGCCTCTAGCCACTGTAAACAAACTCCAGATGCATATGCCCCTTTGTGCATCTGGCTTACTCTGGTCCTGGGGAATTGAACCTAGGTCATGTGGCTTTTCAGGCAAGTGCCTTAAGTGCCTTAGCTACTAAGCCATCTTTCTAGCACCAATGATAGTTTTTAAGGTCAGTATTATGAATTGATTAATAAATGGTTGATAGTACTACAAGAGATGGCTTATTCCCCTTAGTATTAGAAGACTCAAATTAATTCATTAATTGTGGTCATGGTAATTGAAGCTTTAAAGGGCATACCTACATTTAATAGTATTTTTCAACAACTAGGGGAATAATAGAACAAAGGTCTGATGGTAGGATGAGTTTGGGTGTACAAGATCTACAAATTGCTAGCTCATGATGCAATATTCACATATTCCATATTCCACATTTGCCCATTGTGAGAACCTGGGAAAACTCTTCTAGATACGTATGTGATTTGTTGACTCAATCTTTCAATCTCAGGATCATTAAAGGTTATTGAATTTATAGAATAGGAGTGTGAGAGGAGGAATAAAAGAGGAATAGGATTGGAATAAAATCCAATTATAGTATCTTTATACATTAAAACTCATAATAACATGTTTTTTATAAAACATAAGAAAATCTATATTTAAATGTGTTTAAGGGTGAACTTGAGATAGATGTAGGAAACTGAAACAAATCACCAGTAAATTAGTGACACTGATAACAGATATAACCCCAATATGTTGTACAGTTGTCAGTCTGCCAAATTTTATTCTGGAAACTAGTAATAAGTGGTCTCTTTGAAGTTTGTGTCACTTTTGAATTATAACAGCAGCAAAGATATATTTCATCCTCATGGCTCATACATGAAAAGGCTCACAATATATGCAATGGCCAGAACTTCTTTTGTAAAGAATCCATCCCTGTTGATTAGTTGTTTTGTACAACCACAAATGTGGAAAGAGAAAGCCCTTAAAATTTCCTTACAGATTGTAATACCTCCTGAGCATATATATATATATATATATAAATCTTTCACTAGTGAAAACTATTTTCTAAACTAAAATCCAACATTTAAATATGAAGGTTATTGTAGCAGTTTGCATGTTAAATGTCCCCCATAGGCTTGTGTGTTTTAATCCTTGGTCCCCCCCAAAAAATAACACTATTTGTTAAGGCGATGGAACTTTTAGAAGGGAGAAACTTCCTGATAGAAATACGTACTGGGTGTCAGCCATTGAGGTGTTACAGCCTGGGCTCACTTGCTCTTTTTCTCTATTTCTTCACTGCTAGTATGATGATATAACACTGATTTATGCTGCCATACCTTCCCCAACATGATGGACTCTATCCTCCAGAATTATAAGCTGAATCAAATGCTCTTCCTTCCATAAATTGCTTTTGGTCAGATATTTTGTCCCATAATTATTGTACTATTTCCTGAGCACTCTTCTATTCTCAGAAATGTATGAAGATTATAAAATTCATTTGGCCCACCTTATGTTGGACATGGGTAGACTGCCCTGAGAATAGAAGGTAGTTTTCCTTCACTTACCTGTATGTTTAAACTCTAGAGATAATCTATTCTTACAAGCAGCATTTGTTCTGCTTCCAATGGTGTTTTGTAGCCCAAGTTTTCTGGCTGCTTGCAGTGGTATTTGTTTTCCAATTCAGGTTTTAGTCATTCACCTTAATAACTTACCTAAAATTTGGCACCATTCAATTAGCAAACAGTGGTCCACAAAAAGTCTAAATCTAGGCAAAAAGAAACATTCTAGTAATAATTCATGCACTTCTTCTTTCTAATACCATTTTCCATGTCCTTCATTTATCCTACACTACTGTCACACTGGTCAAAATAGACATTCCTTGGGCATATCTGCACTCTCATACCACTTTGTCATTGCCTCAGCAGTTCTTAAGCCTATAAAGTCTCCTACCTAGTTAATTTTATGTGTTCTAAAATCTTTCTCACTTAAAATGAAAAATAACACAGATAGCCCAGCAACAAAATATATATGGAATTTTAAGAGCCAACTTGTAGAAAAGAGTATATACATATGAAATGTTTGTTTATAAGCACCAGTGAAAATTCAACAGGAATAAAATATCTCACTAACTATTGACAAGGATACACTGTTATACAGCCTTATGAATGAGCAATTTGGCATTATCTTTGGCACTGAAAATTCATCCCACTTTCATTGAGCAAAGAACATTCTCTGACTTATTGTTCATCTCAATTCCCCTATTTACATAGATACAAACTCTAAAAGTTAGGATCCACATATGAAAGAGAACATTTTTTTTTTTTCTTTCTGGGCTTATGTTACCTCAGTTAGTATAATTTTTACAATTCCATTCATTTCCTTCAAATTTCATGAAATCATTTTTGTTACCACTGCTTAAAACTCCATTGTAAATGTACCATATTTTCATTATCTAGTCATTATTTAATGCACTTAGAAGACCACCAGAGGGGAAGAAGAGGTTATGAGGAAGGAGGAAAGATTGTAATATGAAAGCAGAAAGGAGGCTAAGTTGGGAGAAGGACATAAGAGAAGAAGGGGAAATAAAAGAAGAAGGAATCAAAAAATAGCTAAAACATCATTATTTGTAAGTTAATAAAAATCACACAAATTCTCTTACTCCACCAAAAATATCACACATTCATTAAAGAGTTGTTCAAAAGTATATACACACATCATCCTTCAACTAGTATGGGGTTATGAGTGTCATCATAAACTCATGATAAAGTTGAAAAAGCATAAGTAAAACCATCATAAGTTATGAGCCATCTGTATATATTTGTGTGGATATGTACATATGCATAAATATGTGGACTACAAGGATGATGCTAAGCACACAGTGAACAAGTTCAAGTTTTATATTTTACTATTTTTTTGCATTTGGGTGATGTTTAATATTATAAAAAATACATTCACATTTTTTTTCTAATTGGGTACTCAAGAAATAAATGTTTATTGACCATGTTTTGCTTGTTTTGTTGAGATAGGGTTTCATTATGTGTCTAAGACTGGTCTCATACTCAGAAATTCTCTGGCCACTCTCCCATGGTGTGAATCTCCACATGTGGCATCCTTCAATAATTATTAAAAGCATGGTAAATTTATAGTCAATTGTACTCATATGAAGCTAATTATTTAAGAAAATGAAGACACAATTACTGCATGTGCATGTACAAACTGTGCTATAATTTTTCACATAGATGAAGAGGAGGGAGAGTAAAGATACATGGCAAGGGATAGCCTGGAGGAAAGGGACTGTGAATAAACAAAAAAATGTGTAGGCAGTTTGAAAATATTGCCTCCATTGACAGACATTTTCTTTCATTCACAAAGAAATCTATATACCTGCTCAGTTTTGAAAATGATAACCTTCCATGACTCCATATTTTAGAACCAAGGAACTAGACATCTACAGAGAACCTTAAATACTTTGCTTCCTCCAGAGACAGTCTAAGCTGTGTATACTCTGAGTGATTCTTTATATTACCTATGAAAGTGTGTCATATTACTTCATTTCATTGTTTTCTTTATCTGTCTCCCATGGGTTAATTTGGAAGGTTATGATTGATCAAATATTCAATATGCCAGCAACTTGGTTTTTTATATATTTTGTTTCTCTTTTGCTGGAGCTTGGAACTGTGCTCTGAAGTCATCCTTCCATCTTGTCTGAACATCTTTTGCAAAGGAACATTTGCCAAATCACACAACCACTAACTTTCCTCTAATTAACCCATAAGGAATTGCTTTTAAAGTCTTAATTTTCAGGACACAAATGTAAGCTTAAGTTCTAATTATTAAATACATGAGCTTCATTTGTTCTATATTATTCCATTTGCTTACACATAAGACACCCACTGTGTATATTTCAAGGATAATTTTCCAAAGGCAGAGGAAGCCTCAGCAGAGGAACTCAGAACAAAGCAATGGAGCTCTTTCAGGCATGAAGACTTCAAACCACAAATGCTAAACATGCATTTTCACTTTAGGAAAAAATGTTTTGTGAGCACCATTTTTGTATCTAAAATTCTGTGTGTGTCCACAGTAGTCAGAAGAGTGCAAATGACTGTAAGCATATATGTACATTTGTTACCATATACATTAACACCTAAAGTGAATCAAAAAGAAAATTTAAAGACTATGATAAAAAACATAAATAGAGTAAATTTAGTGTTTGCCATTCAGAGAATCACAGTTCAGATCCCCAGTTCCCATGTAAATATTGGATGGCATGGCAGCCTGCCTGTAATTCCAGCACTAGGAAGACAGAAACAAGAAATATCTGGGGACTAGAGAGATGGATTAGCAGTTAAAGAATTTTCCTGCTAATCTAAAAGACCCGGGTTTGGTTCCCCAGGACCCATGTAAGCCAGATGCACTAGGTGGTGAATGCATCTGGAATTCATTTACAGTGCCTGAAGGCCCTGAAGGTGCCCATTCCCCACCCCCTCTCTCTAATAAATAAAAATAAATAAAATAGTTTTTTTTAATGAGTTGAGAAAGACTTCCGGTTAAGATGGCAGCGTAGGAACCACGCCAAAACAGCCTAGGGGAGAAAAAAAAAAAAGCAAAATACACTCTTCTACTAAAAAGTAAGGTGTATAGTAAATTATCAACCACAGCACAGCAGAAGTAGGACAGATCCAGAGCATCTAGAGCCCACAAAAACAGGCAAAAAGAAGCCCCAGGAATGGTGGAGAGTTCCACGTGGTCACAGCCGCCAGGCTCGGCCTGAGCCACAGGAAAAAAAAAATGATAAAAAACAGGTGAGGGGATTTTCCCTTACACTAGCCTCCTGGCAAACTCAAGAAATGTGGAAGGAGGACGGCAGAGACCAACAGAGCAGCTTGTGAGGAAGAAGATCGTGAGGATGTGAGGATCAGTAGAAGGACTTCAACCTCCATCCACAGCCTCCTCTTCCCCACTGCCAGCACAACCGCAAGCAACTGCCAGTGGGGAAGGGAGCTCACCTACCCAGCAACCAACACGATCAGAGCAGTGACCCACAGACCCAGCCAGCCTACCTGAGCCCACAGCACAGCAAAGAAGGCCCCAAGCGGCCATGCAGCATAGCTGAGACCAAAGCCATCTCAAAAGGTAACTGGGATTACACCAGGTCAGTACCTGCCTGGTATATAGGCTTGAATTGGACAGGCTAATTGCACCATCCATGTCAGGGTCAATTATATGTTAAGTCTGATGGATGGTTGGATTTGACATTCTTAAATAAGCTATATTTTCCGGTCCCACCCCCAAGCAGGGATATAGCCCAGCAGGCCAGTGTCCCCACCCTAGCCTTTCAGAGCTCCTGTGTGTCCCCAGTCCCACTCCACCGTCCCTCCCCCAAGAAGGGATATAGGCCAGCATGCCAGTGTCCCTGCCCGAGCCCTTCTGAGCCCTGTGTGGGACCACAAGTCCTAATACCACGTCCTGGCCAGGAACAGGAACCCAGGCCAGAAAGCCAGTGTACCCTCCCTAGCCTTTCTGAGCCCTGTGTGCATGCATATGATTGCTGGTTCCCACCACTGACACCTCCCACCCATGAACAGAGACCCAGGCAACCAGGCCAGTGTCCCTGTCCTAGCCTTTCTGAGCCCTGTGCAAGTGATAGCCCGTACTACCATTGACTCTTCCCACGCACTAATAGGGACCCAGGTCAGCAGGCCACTGTCTCAGCCCTAGCATTTCTCAGGCCTGCATGCATTATCATGGGTACCTGCTGCTGACTCCTCCCACCCACTAACTAGGACCCAGGCCAGCAGACCATTGTCCCTGCCCTAGCCTTTCTGAGCCCTACGTGCACTCACCATTGACCTCTCCCACCCCTGAACAGGGACCCAGGCCCCCACCCCAGCCTCTCTGAAATCCTCAGGCAATTGCCCTTACACTCACTGCTGCCCCTTCACCCCAATCCAGCAGGCTAGCGTTCCACACCCTAGGCTTTCTGTACCGTTGGGAAGACCACAACAAAAAAAAGGAACAGCATGAAAAATAAGATGCAAGTAAAGCCAGGCTAGATTGCCCAGTCCCACAAAGGATGTTTCTAATGAAAACATAGAAGAGACAATAGGATTAGAACCCCAAAATGAAGAGACAAACTATGCAAACCTAGCCAAGCAAATATCAGAATGTGCAGAAACTCAACAGAGAGCCAATAATTGTATGAATGGTGTCCTAGCTAGATTAGACATAATAGAAAAGAACCAGGAAGGGTTACAAAGAGAGTTAAATTATCTGAAAGAGAGCAAAAAAAAAAAAAAAAACAAGAGGACGTCAATAACCAACTGGCTAAGCTCAATGGAGACATTAAAAATGCAGTGATGAACTCCAAGAAGCATAAAGAAAATTAGAAAATGATGAGAAAAGGGAACTCGAGCCTGCTCTCCAATATAAAGCTCCCACCAATAGTGGAATACAAGAGGGTCTACACCTATTAAATTCTCTATAAAATAATAATGGTTATCAATGTATCTTGCACTGACCTCATTCTGCATTGGAGAATCTGCTTCTCTCTTTCAGATGGACGCAGAACCTGACGAGAGAATCAGCCCATTGCACCTCAACAGGGCACCAGCTGAAGCCATAGAATTATAGGAAATGAGCAAGAGTGCTTCTTTATTGCTGAACCTGGTAGCAGCACAAGGGCAAAGGAGATAGACACAAAGAACACTCAATCCCTACCAAATCAGATAACCAGAGACACAGAGACTCCCAAAACCTTGTCACTGAAATAGATCTAAAATGAACCCAACATGGCTCAGGGAAATTCACAGAAGAGGGAGCTGGAAGATTGTTAGAGCCATGGGTTGGGTCATTATGCACAGAGTCATTGCCTCTCCCGCATAACTGATGGCTACCCCCATAAGGCAAGACCCATATTACCCATGGGGGAGGACAGGGAGAAGGCTAACAATGGTACCATCTTGGCTGTATATACACTATACACATAACTAATAAAAATATATTTAAAAATGCGAGGAGATGAAGATATAACTCAGTGGTAGAATGCTTTCTTACTGTGAACAAGGTCACAAATTCAATCCCCAGTGTTATCGCCCCTAAAAAAATAGTAAATAAATAAATAAAAGTAAAGTAAAAAGAAGAAGAAGAAAACTTTGCTGTGTTAACCTTAAAAAATGAGTTGAAAAAGAATAAATATCTGGGTCAAGAGGTGGGAGGATCACTGTGAATTCGAGGCCACCCTGAGACTGCATAGTGAATTCCAGGTCAGCCTGGACTAGAGTGAAACCCTACCTCCAAAACCCAAAAAATAAAAAGAAACAGAAAAAGAAAAGAAAAGAAAAGAAAAGAAAAGAAAAGAAAAGAAAAGAAAAGAAAAAAAAAGAACGAAATATCTGTGTCAAATTGGTTAGCTAGAGTAGCTAATCAGAGATGTCTGCGTACAAGTGAGAGACACTGCATCAGACAATAAGGTGGGAAGTGATGGAGAAGGACCTCTAACATCCACATTTGGCCTCCACACGCACACTTGAACATATGTATACCCACATGCAAACACATATCCGCACACCACAGACCTACATTCTCACAAAATATAGAGAATGAGGGGGAAGTCGCTCGGAAATATAGTGCTCATAATCTAACACAAGGGAGGAAGCACAGAATTGTAGGATTCTTCAGGAGAATTTACATTTGGGAGGCAGAAAGAACAAAACTAGCAAATAAGAGTACAGAGATCTATGTGCCCAGACCTCACGTATGGCAAAGATGCTTAATTGTCTATTCAATATACATTCTCTCTTTTATCCATATGATACTATGATCTTATTATAATCAACTAAAATACATTTTCTATTTTCTTCAGCAAGCAGAGGCTACTATGTGGCCCTTATAGTTTATGAAGTATAAGCCAATGTCACTGGACTTTGGCAAAGGGATCTGAGTCTCCTAGCATACAGGGTCTTGCCCCTTCACACTTTATTTCCAGCTGATTTCTGCCTGCAAGAGCATGAGAATCATCAAAACTGGGAAGATCCTCATGTGGTTGTTTATGAGGAATTTAACCACAGAAAGCACAAGTTCTAGTTGGCAAAAGACAGAAGAATCCCGAGTTACGATAACTGGCCAGTGACATGGCACTTGCCGTGGACTACTTAAGATTAGGGAGAAAGAATGTCAGCATTCCACTGGTTTCATCACATGTTTTTTTTTTTTTGTTGTTGTTGTTGTTGTTGTTCATTTGGGTTTTTTTGTTTGTTTGTTTTTCAGTTTTCTGTAAGGTGCAGCTGAAAACGATTGCCAAGTGTTTCAGTGAGGCTCAATGGAGGGGATAGTTGAACCAGGTAAGATTTGCATGTTGAAGGTTCTTTTACTTCTGAGACTATGGGCCTCTGAAATTGTCCCTCCGCTTCCACTAAAATCCATCAAGTACTATTAACTTGAATTGAGAGAGGCAGGCAAATCTCCCATGCACACCAGGACAAAGTCAGCAAGGGCCAAATCTAACCACACTGTTCCCCGGAAAGAAATGGCCTTATAAACATGCTAGCAAGCCTTCATTCTAAAGGACAAAATTGCCCTGGACAACATAATTTCTCTCCATCTATATTTATAAAACTAGTTTCCAAATGGAGTGATGTGTGATAAAGTATTCCAGGATTGCTCTGAACAGTAATATAGAGAAATGATGGCAAAGCAGAACCCAAAATTAACTCACAGTTAGATAGTCCTCAAATGAACTTTCTTCTGACCTCAGTTGGTTCCTGGCCCTATTCATGTCAGCAGCGTAAATTGGAAGGATGTATGGATATGCCATTATCAACTTCTTCTGTCACCAATACTTGGCTATCTAACTGTCTGTAACTTATACCGTGTTGCTTCTTACCTCTAACTATTCACCAATGCTAATTTTTGCTTTCCTCCTCTTTCCCTCCTTGCCTTTACATTTACAGAAAATGTTGTACCTTAGGAGTCAGTTCTTATTTTACTCATCTTAAAAACCTCCTCTTCTCATTCTGCCTAGTCTACCTTGACATATAGTGGACTATGCCTAATTAATTTGCAACTTGGGCTTATGCTTACTACCGTCCTCAGCCCAGTATCTGATCACTGTGCTCACTTCTTGTTTCCTCTAGAGTTGTTCATTGGGAACAGGAACTACATATGTATGAACCATTTCTGATGTCTAAGGCTTAACACAGTACTTAGTATTCATTAAATATTTGTTGAATGAAGGATTGTCACAAATTCTATTAAAAATCTCTTTGATTTTTTTCGAGACTTATGGGTTTCTTTAGAATTTAAGATTAATTAAAATATTACCAACTAGTAATTTGCTGACATAAAGCCAGGATTCAAGAAAACGTCAGCCAGTGTGGTGGAACATGCCTTTAATGCCAGCACTCGGGAAGCAGAGGTAGGAAGATCACAGTGAGTTCAAGGCAACCCTGATACTATATAGTGAATTCCAGGTCAGCCTAGAGTGAGACCCTCTAACTTGAAAAACCAAAAAAAAAAAAAAAAAAAAAAGAAGAAAGGAAACTATAAAACTACACCATAATACCAAAAACATTAACAATTATTTCATGTTGAACACAAAAAATAAATAATGTAGAATATTCTTCATTTTAATATTTATTGGAAAATTATTCTGGTGGCTTATAAATTTCCTCTTTTAATTTTTATCTATGATCACTCAGGCTCTGTGTATGAGCTAATTTATGGTGAGGAGATGGAAGAAAATGTCATGGTAAAAAATGAAGTGTTGTCCATGCACATATTCTTTCGTAGGAAATACATTGAAAAGGCTTGCCTCAGCTATGCACAGGGAAATAGTAAAACCAATGAAATATCCTAGAGGGATAAAGAAACACCCAACATTAGCACAAGTAACAACCATGGTCAACTTGGTTAGCTAATCATAGCATTCTTTCACAAACACCCAATGAATTTTCTCAGAATATTTTTTATCATAGTCAGAGTTATTTTATGGGATAATCATTCTTTCTTATTTTATTATATCTAATGTAGATAAGAGATTAAATGAGTTTGAAAATCACAACATATATATATATATATATATATATATATATATATATATATATATATATATATACATGTAAATTTACATGAATGAACAAGGTACCAAAAACTAATCTTAAGACATATATAATAGGTTTACATATGTCAGTGGAGTCATCTTTTTTCAGTCAGATGCACTAAGCAAGCTAGTGAAACTACAGATTGATGATACCAACTCAGAGGTTTTTCTTGCTTTGTTTTTTTCTTCATTTAGTAGGTCTAGATTGGAGCCTAAGAATGAATTCCCACTGTTATAAGGGGATCCAAGGGGATTCTGATCCTGTGACTGTAAGGAACACATTTTGAGAATCACTCTCCCAGATATTTTAGTTAAGATAATTAGGCTAAGTGCTATTTTAGGCCTCGGGACAAAATGTGGAAGCATAAGACATGGTGCTATATTATAAAGACTGTCCTTGCACACCTGAGGCATTCAGAATATCTCAATGAGCTCATTCCCCCATGGATGGCCTCATTTCCATTTCTTTACTAAAACCTTCAAGTATCTATTTCCTATTTAGTGAAATCTCCTGGACATCAGATTTCTCTACTGTAAATGCTGACTTTAAAATCTCAATTGAGACCCAGCACCTACATAAAAAACTAGGAATGCAAAGAAGTTGTATGCACGGCGTCAGCTGAGATTAACAGTAGCATGCTTGATTCTGAAGAAGTATGAAGTGAGGGCTAATTTTAAAGTGAGGAGATCAAAATAAAAAACTGAAAAGTTGTATTGGGGGTTATAGAAGTCGTTGTTGCCATCTGGGTGGAAAACCATAAACCTCCTGTTCCGTCTTCAGTTCTTGAATCCTGTCAATAGATTGGAAAGGGCTTTTGTTCTCTTTAGCACTATCCCAACAGCAACTATATTTCTGCAAATAAGCCTGAACTTGACATCATTGTTCAATGCCAACCTGCTCATTACACTTCCTTGTGTTCTGCAGAGTACCTGCTGTGTCTCCGATTGACTTTGAAATCATTAATTCTGATTATCAAATTTGCAGAGCTCTTCACATTCATGTCTTTTCATTGGCATCCACCTGTAAGTGTTCTTTCTGCCACCTTGAGATCTTTGATTGTATTATGTCTTGCATTGCACTGATCAAAATATTCTTTGGTAAATGCACCATATCTATGTGATCTCCCAAGCAAGAAACATTGCACAATCCTTTTATTTATCCCTCTCATCTAATGAGTTCACAGAAATCCACAATACTTGGGATCTATCTTCTTTCCATTCCTACTAGTACTGTGATATTATACTGCTGAGTGTCTTAGTCATTCTTGGCAGCAGTCATTTTCTACCCCCCCCCCAAAAAAAAGTGCTTTCTGACTCTCTTAACCTGTTTGAAATTCTTCAATAACTTTCCATTACCTACAGCACTGTTTTTCAAGTGTTCTTCTTGAAAAGACTATAGTTTCACAAAGAAGATGACATTTATTCTGGCTCATAACAGATGAGTTCCTTAAGGCACAAGAAGATGAAATATTTAATTCCAGGGCAAGCTATATTGATGGGGTTGGGCTGGGGAAAATTCAAGCTTCTAGTAAAGTGGTGCCACAGGTGCCCTTGTCTCCACTTAGACATACTTGGCATCTTTGATCTGTTTTATATATTGAACCCTACCCTGAATTTGTTTTCTCTTGAAAGTTTTTTTTTTTTAAGAAAAAAATATATATCTGTGTACCTTTGAGGTGCAAGATAATATCTCCATTATCTGGTCTCCAATTATCTTTCTAGCCTCTTATCATAGTCTAGAATCTCATACCCCCTTTAAAATAAATGTAAGTCTTCTTCCAAACACTCTTTCTCCATGTTATGCCTCAGCAATGCTGTGCTTTTTATGTGGAATGTTATTTTTCATATCTCTTGTCCAGTTATCTTACCCATTATAAGCCATTATGGCATGGAGTAAATATCAACTTACAGGCAGAGTCAGACACTAAAAACACAGGTTATCTATACTCTTACAATACTTTGATAATATTGAGAAACCTCCTTAAGTTCCATAATTTCCTAGAATAGTTGGCATCTTTGTTTGCCTCAAATTAAAGTCTTTCTTGATACAAGATGACTTCTAACTGACAGTGATGTATACTTGTGTCACTTGATTTTTGATGCATTATGCTTCTGTGTCATTCAATAGTAAAGGACATATGTAGGAGCTTGCCTGTGAAGCTTAAGGGCCCAGTTCGATTCCCCAGTACCCACGTATGCCAGATGCTCAAGGTGGCACATGTCTGGAGTTCATTTGCAGTGGCTAGAGGCCCTGGCATGCCCATTCCCTCTATCTGCCTCTCTCTGTCGGATAATTTTTTGGAAACTTTAGCTTACACCACCAACAGAAGGAAGACAGAAGCTTCCTTTAAAGAGTCCATTGACTAGCATGTATAAATCACTTCAGTAGAGCACTCAAGTCATTTATAAGTCCTCAGTTTAAATAACACAAGAATGTGACTTTGACTGTGCTCATGACCACATCTGCAATGGTGGGGGTAAGTGTTATATGTACCCTAGGCTCATTTTCCTAAATAATAGCCACCTTGATAGAAACTTATAAACCATTTATAATTATAGTCACATTTCTAAGAAAGGCATATTTTGATCCCAGGTCACTTGGTTAATACATTGACTTAGTATTCCTTTTGTGAAATTTATGTCACATATTAACAACTGAGGATATTCAGGTTTTACTCAAGGTTTTCAGCTTTAAAGTTACACAGTAAAATATGTCACAAGGTAGGGAATGGTGGCACACGCCTTTAATCTCAGCACTCAGGGGAGGCAGAGGTAGGCCAGCCTGGAGTTACACAGTAAGTTACACATCATCCTGAGCTAAAGTGAAACCCTACCTCAAAAAAAAAAAAAAACATTATGTAATTAATAATTTTAGGCAATATATAGAACTATTGAACAACTAAGTTCTTCAAAATTAAAATATTTACAGTTTTATTTTCACTGGGCTTTGTACTTCAAATCAAAGGACAATTTTCAAGGTTCAAGTATTTAGAAAAAAAAAAGCATCTTGATTAATCACTTGCCTTAGGATTTTTTTTTCCTTTAATGGAATTTCTTCCTAATTGCCTAGTTAAACTTTATTTAGATCAGGGTAAAATGTGCAACAAAAAATATGGATAAATTTTAAATATTCAATGATTCGAACAACTTTTCCAAGTCCTATAGCTAATGTTACATTTCTACCATTCTAAGAACAACTTTCCTGCTTCTGTTGAGCCAATCTCTAAAGCATCCTTCCAGAAAGAAGTCACTCCTTGACTTATTGCACCAAATATTGTTTTATACAGATTGACTCTTGTAAAGTGTACTAGTGCCTGGTTTCTTTCATGTAAGATGATGTTGTTTTTTTTTTAATTTTTAATGTTTTAATTTTTTATTTTTTGAGGTTGTCTCATTCTAACCCAGGCTCACATGGAATTCAGTCTGTGGTCTCAGTGTGACCTCCAATTCATAGTGATCCGCCTACCTTAGTCACCCAAGTGCTGAGATTAAAAGAGTGCTCCACCATGCCCAGCTTTACAGACATGATTTTTGTGTGTCACCCTTACAGCACTGCTTTCAATGACTGCAAAGTATTTTCTTATAAAAACATCCCTCAATCAATGCTTATTGATAGGCAATAGTTTGGAGCTATTATTCTTAAGGCTATTATTTTAAAAAAATGGTCTTGTACAAGTCACTCTGTGGACATGAGTTTTTGTGTCTTTCCAATAAAAACCTATGAACGGAATTGGTGAGTCATAAGGTAAACGTCTACAAATTTTATAAGAAACTGTCTAGTCATTTTCCAAGTGTTTATATGGCATTTTCCATTCCCACTGACAATGCACATCCTTACCAAAACTTTATATGGTAATTATTTATTTTTATACACAATATATTTAGTGTGAAATTTTTCTCATTAGGAGTTTATTTTGTATTTCCTTGATGAATAATGATTTGAGCACACACCATCAAGTACTCACTGGCCATATGTGTATATATAACACAGCCATCCCTTTGTGTACATAAAGGATTAGTTTTAGTATTCCTCTTGAGTTTCAAAATCCATTGGTGTACAAATCCCTTATATAAAATGGAATAAAGGGACCTGGAGAGATGGCTTAGCTGTTAAGCACTTGCCTGTGAAACCTAAGGACTCCGGTTCGAGGCTCAATTCCTCAGAACCCAAGTAAGCCACATGCATAAGGTGGCACATGTATCTGGAGTTCGTTTGCAGTGGCTGGAGGTCCTGGCATACCCATTCTCTCTATCTGCCTCTTTCTCACTCTGTCTGTGTATCACTCTCAAATAAATAAAAAAATAAAATGGAATAGCATTTGTAATACAGCTGTATACATCCTATATATTTAAAATCATATTTGATTACTTATAATACTTAATGCAATATAAATACTATGTAGATCAGTGTTGTTATTCTATATTGCTTGGGGAACAATGACAAGAAAATATCTTACATATTTCAGCACAGGCACATTAAGAACATTTTTAATCCTCAGCTGATTAAATTCAAGAATGTGGAACCCACATTTTTGGTAAAGAGGCTGTATGCACTATTCTTTTGTTTTTCATATAGCAGGATATAAAACATACTGTACTGAAAATATTTTGCCAGTCTATAACTCCTATCAAAGATAATGAGATATTAAAAAGTGAAAATAGGGCTGGAGAGATGGCTTAGCAGTTAAGTTGCTTGCCCTTGAAGCCTAAGAAGCCAGATTTGATTCTCCAGGTCCCAAATAAGCCAGATGCACAAGGTGGTGCATACCTCTGGAGTTCATTTGCAGTGGCTAGAGGCCCTGGTGGGCCCATTCTCTCTTTTATTTCTCTCTCTCTTTCTCCCTTTCTCTCTGTCTCAAATAAAAATAAATAAAAGAGTGAAAATATATTTTCATTTAGTAAGTGTGACATTAGAGGAAGAAAACTGCCTTCCATTCCACTTTACATATAGGGGATTTGGACACCTTAAAGGAAAAATGAAGGAGCAGAAAGGAGGTGAAGTACAAGAAAGAAAAAATTACCTAGTATTTATCAGTGTGTGATTAAGCCAACCTTGTTTACTACACGGAAATTATGAAAATTAGGATTCTAGTCTCACAAAGATTTCAGAAGCCCTTTCCTTCCTAATGATTAAGTTTTCATTTCAAAGGCGTGGTTTTGGCTATCTAACAAAGACATTTCTGAGTTATAAGAGATACAGAAACCTAACAAAAACACAGGGGAGATCCACAATAAGCCCATTTCTAGAAAATGCTCTAAGAAAGAGCATTCGGGGAATAGCATCAAGTGTTGGCAGAAGCAAACAATAAACTCTTTCCACAGCTCTTGCAAGTTTTTTCAAGCAGGAAATCAGAGGAGAGTTGATTTCATTCTAGGTATGTGACCTTATACCAGTAGATATGCTAGGGGTTGTCAAGTCTTCTAGTCCCAAGAAGCTGGACAAAATGGTCATGTTGAGAGCTCTTTTGTAATATTCATTTTCACAGTAATTATCTTAATACTGACTTGGTGAAAAGAGACTTTCAATTTTTGAAACATTATTAATTTATTTATTTACCTTATGTTTGATATCTTATAACATAATGAAAATTCATATATATATGTGTATATATATATATATAGTATTACTTTCTAAGGCATATTTTCCTTCCCCAAGGAAATAATTCTTAAGGTATTTCTCAAAATACATTTTTTTAGCTGGAAGTGGTCACATACACTTCCAATTCTTGCAATTGAGAGTCAGAAGCAAGAAGATTGCCATATATTTGGACCCAGCCTGGTCTAGTATAAGTTCCAGGTTAGCCAGGGCGACATACTGAGACCCTGCCTCAGTAAGCAAAGTAAAGAACAACATAAAAAGAGTAACTCCAGCCTGACTTCTTCCCAGAAGGACCTGAGGGTGAAATCAGATAATGTGTCTTGTTATGCTTTTAAGATCCTGAGAAGATAGATAGCTACCAAGGAAGTATCCTTATATGATGAGAATGTTATGTCACAGAAACAAATAAATGAACAGCAACCAAAAGAAAACATGTAAAGTAAATTCTCAAATATTTTATTCTGAAAAATCTATTTCTTGGAATTTAACATTGCACATATAATACATCAGAAATTAATTTTTGTGCGTGAATTAGGATCGACAGTTGGGTGCATTTTTTTTGTATCAAAACTTTTAGTCCATTTATATTGAATAAAATTACTGATGTTCTTTAATTTAGATGACGCCAGTTACTAATGTATTTTTATTCTTTCTACAATTGCCTTTTGTTCCATGGTAACATTTTTCCCTGCTTGGTTTTGGATGAATTAACTAATTTTGGAATTTCATTTTCTGAGCTCTGGGACATTTTAGATATATCTGTGTTGTTTTACTAGTTGCTCTATAAGTACTACTGTATTTTTTTAAAGTTATCATAGATTATCTTAAGCATATTCAAGAATAATGCAAGTAATTTAAATGAGCATAATTCCATCTATCTTCTTCATATTTTTGTGCTTTTATTTTATACTTTGCATATATATTTTCTGTGACAGTTGATGAGTTTTAAAAAAATATTTAACTTATTTATTTGAGAGAGAGAAAGAGACAGAGAGAGAAAGAAAAAGAGTGAATGGGTGCACCAGGGCCTCCAGCCACTGCAAATGAACTCCAGATGCATGCACCCCTTGTGCATCTGGCTTATGTGGGTTCTGGAGAATCGAACTGGGATCCTTTGGCTTTGCAGGCAAACACCTTAAATGCTAAGCCATCTCTCTAGCCCCAAGAGTTTTATTTTTATTTTAGCCAGTATTGATATATTAGGCATAGTGTTAAAAGATGATTTTTATTTTCAGATACGGTTTATATTACTACTTATTGCATCACCAGAAATAGAATTTCATATCACTTCTTCACCATTTTTCAACCTGAGAATTTTATTTCATTATTTCGTGAGACACTAGTCTGTGCAGGATGAACTACTTCAACTTTTCCATAGTTAAGAAAGTACTTTGCTTCTTATCGCTGATTACAAAAGACATAGTCCTTCATTCTTTATAGAGGGTTTCCCACTCCCCTCTGTCCTCCATTGGTCACCATGAGAAGGCAACTCTCATTGGCATACCTGACCACGTCTGTCATGTAACTCATTTTTCTGCTTGTTCTCAAGTTACTGTTAACCTTTAATTTTTAGCAGTTTCTATTTTGATGAAAAACTTGTCCGTGTCAGTAAAAACAGGAAAGGAAAATGAAGGTTTTATTGGATCATTTTCTGATAGCGCACCCTATTGCCAATGTAATGACAAATGTTTATCTATCTTTTTTTGAAGAAGATTAATCTTCCCTATTATATTGGGTCTTCTCTCTATGAGATCAAAATTCAGTAGATGAGAGTAATTTGTGTTATCTTACATATCTCATATAGTAAAATTTGTTCCCATAACCCTGCTATAAACATGACAATAACCTACCCACATTCTAGCTATAAAGAGATCCCTTCTTGTTCCCGTTAACAAGGATGTGCCCTGACAAGGCAAAAATCCTAGCATCAGTCTTCAAGATACAGTCACAGTATTACTTGTATCAAGCTGAAACTAACCACAGATCAGACTCAAAAACCAACACAGGGCTGGAGAGATGGCCCAGCAGTTAAAAGGTCCTGCTTGCAAAGCCTGCTGGACTTGATTTATTCCTGCAATACCCCTGTAAAACTAAATACATAAAGTGGCATATGTGTCTAGAGTGGCAAGTGGCCCTGTCATGTTCATACACACACCCACTCTCCCTCTTTCTCTCTCTCTCTCTCTACCTCTCAAATAAATGAATAATTTTTTTTTAAAAAGGTACAGGTTAATTGTATATTTATTTTGAAATAATTTCTAAAATATTAATTCTGCCAGCCATGGTGGTACACTCCTTTAACTGCAGCACTTGGAGGACTGAGGTAGGAAGATTGCTGTGAGTTTGAGGCCAGCCTGAGACTACATCGTGAATTCCAAGTCTTCCTACACTACAGCAAGACCCTACTTCGAAGAAATAAAACAAACAAATAAACAAAGAATTCTGACATGCTCACTCTTTTCAATTTCACATGTATTTTGAGACAACCTAAAAATTCCAGTCCCCCAGTAAAGAAAAGCATGCTTACTTAATGACACAATGCCACCACCTGGGGACCTTTGCAGAGGCTCTGGAGGACATGAAGCCCATGACTGGGCTCCCCACTGATACCATTACTTGTTTGCTAGCCTCAGTGTGCCTGAGGTCCCACTTAGCCTTTCATCTCCTGCTTTAAAGCTTTAGAGCACATGCTAGCCTCTAATAGAAGGAAAGGTTAAAGTAGATTCTCAGAGAAGGGCATTGAGAACAAAATATTAACAAGTAACAAAAACATTATACAACAGTAGACTGATATTTTAATTCAAAGGGCCAGAGGCCCTGCCACATTCTAATTGACATACTCTCGAATTTGATGTCTTTGCTGTGTTATGTAACTGCATTAATTCACCACTTCATCTCAAATGAATTCATTTTGGGTGATAGATTCATGAAGGAATTAAAGAGAAGTGACAACACAAAGCTCATAGTCCCAATTGCAAAACTTAAAACTAGGCCAAAGGGAGCAACAACATGATGGCAATACTATGTAAACATTTCCCTAATTAATGAGATTCTTTTGAAAAAGTAACTGAATTTGACTACATATTCATATTTCTCTTTGACATCTTAGGAGATTTGGAGCTATTAAATAAACAAAGATTAGGACCTTAGCATATTGTACATATGGCATCCTCTTACTAAGGCTCAGCCTGGGAAAGAGAGGAAAGAAGTTAAAAGGGAAAACCTTAGGTCATTCATTTTGGACATTATCTCCAAATATATCTTTCTTAAATCACTGGTAAAACAGGGGGTGTTTCCCACTTAAGCGGGGCAGCACTTAAATGCAGGGGAACTATATCCAGTTTCAAGTACACAGGAAGGAAGCACTCTCAAGCTTTTAACAAATGCTTGCAAAGATGATCACTGCATTCAAGCTTTAGTATAAGCAGAACTTTAAATTCAATGAGGGCGCCTTGACCTTCATTTGTGGTAGAACTTACAGACACTGTTGATGGGCATTCTCATACAGCTACTAGCAGATAACAGCCTCAGAAAAGACTTGGCAAAAATATCCTCTATACCGGAAACCTATGTGCATTTTAGATAGCAGCAAAAAAAGGGCAGTGAATACCGAAGATATTTGTTTCTTGATAGTTTTATTTGAAGTACACGTGACATAGGATACTTGCATCTTTCATTGACTGTCTGTGGTCCTCATATCTTTTATTGCTAACAGAGTACTATCAGAAAGTCACTGCAGAGCTGAGGATAGAGCTGCAGATTTCTAAAGGGACAATGCTATTTGTACTATTTCACCACCTCAGTTTAAGTACTCCAGTGACAAAGTATCAGTCGTCCAGATTTTTATTTTGAAAATAGCTTGCAAATGGATTTTTAGTGAAAATTTTAGAGCTAGGAAAAATAGTATCCTATAAATGTACTAAGCTTCAACTTTATTTAAATGCATAACTATTAGCCCTTCCATTTAGGACAAAGCATTAAAAATGTATAATTCTACCTGATACACAAGAGATGTCTCTTTGAACCTATAAAGATGAAAAACCATCAGTAAAGTAAATAAAGTAAGATTAAAATAACATTGAAAAGTAATTTGAGTTTAAATTTTAAGGATATAAAAGAGTGCAAAAAAGGAAAAGAATTTCTCAAATACAAGTTATTGTAAATGTTCCAGCAACCTTTCAGGAAAAAAAAAAAAAAAAACTAAGGTATTTTGAGCTGGCCTTTATGTTAATCAAATGCTATCAAGTGCCATGAATGGCTAATTGTCACATCTTTAAATCTCCTTCAATATAGGAGCCTCTAACTTTGATACTTAGGTTGTTTGAAATTTCGAAACTCTAAGATCTGCATTATCCCTCCATGTCCAATGCAAATGCACACAAATTCTCTTAAAAGGATTATGCTTGAAACAGGAATAATAACTCCAATGTGAATGGAAATAAAGCTTCAAAATTAAGCATCTCATCGGAACACTTTCTAAATTGAGATCTACCTCTTTGAAAGCATAAAACCCTTATTCTAAATATTACCTGTTTTGATTCTTATTTTGTGCTAAGCTTTATCCAGGGAGCATAAATGAAAAGATAAATGAGCTTGTGATTTAAAGATGATCAAACAATGAATGAAACCTAGAAAGGAAAGTTTTAAAATATGGGCATGTATGTTGGGTTCCAACATACTGAGGTCAAGTAGCAATGCTGTGAGTTAAATTCGGATTGCTTTTCGAAGCCCTGCAAGCTTCAGCCCTGCCTCCTGTTTCCCACATCGCACTTACAATCAATCCATTGCTCTCTGTCTTGTGAAGCAATTCCTCCCAGCTCCCAGGACAGAACATCCTTTCAGTTCTTAAAGGCATTGTCCCTGAGCAGTCCTAAATTAACCCCATTTCTTCATTCATCTGCTTGTTCTGGGATTCTTTGAACCTCATAAATTATTATTTGGAATGTACTCCTGCAACAACAACAAAAAATACAAACAAACAGAAACTTCACATATATGTTCCATAGCCACTTGGGAGACACGCAGGAAAGAAAGAGTTCTGAAGCGAGTGGCTTTCAAGTAGCTTCCATACCCACTTTCATCGAGAATGGGAAATCTGTGATATGTCAAGACAATTGAAAATGAAGGTATGTCAAGGATGGCAGATCAAGGAAAGGCAAACCAAAGACAGGTGGATGCTGAGAATGAGCTAGAAAAGCATATTCATGCAGGTCCTTTCATGCCAGCTCCAGGTCTATGGGGGTCTCCAAATGTTTCAGACCCTAGCCCTCATTCTACTTGCAAGCAGAGGAGTAGAAATGACTTCTCATAGCAATAATGTACTTGGTGCTGGTCGTGTGCAGTTCTTTTATTCATGTATTCTGAGAACATACCAATCAATTCTATCGTTCCACAATAGTCATATGTCATATCCTTCTTAGGAAATATGTCTTGCATTTTGCTCCTTCTCATGGTTACTCTGCATCTCTTGTCTAACATACACTAATTCTTTTGTGTTTTGTTTACATATGTGAGACAAATTTCTAAGGCTGTATTTCACTACAATTAAGTTATAAAGAGTAGCCTATATTTTCCTGGTTTGTTCTTTGTGCCTGCAGATTCTAGTTCCAGACTACTATAAACACCCCATTCTCAACAATGTCTCAAAAGTCCAGTGAGGTCATTGGTTAATAGATGTAAAGGAAACTATGCTAGTAATGTATGACAGTAATTATGAAGTTCTCCTCTGGATATTTCTCCCATTAATCACTATCGCTGCTGATACTTCAGAGGCTATTCTGTGGTTACAGACTTTTCCATATTGCTGAGCTTTTGGGCAATCAGTATTTTTATTTTCCTGAAGCCTCCTCTACCATAAAGCTTAAAAGTCAATTTACTGAAATAGGCTAGAGAATCAAACGGGAATCAGGCACTTTGCTGTCCTCCTAGTGTGTGTGTGTGTGTGTGTGTGTGTGTGCGCTCTTGTGTGTGTCAGGGTGGGGTGTATGCATGTGTACATGTCCCATGTGCCTGCCTACTACACGGTGTGCTAGTCTGCAGTGGCCAGAGTGGGGGGACAGGGCAATAGGTGTCATTCTCCATCACTCTTATATCCATTCTTATCTGAGCTAGCCTCATACTGATCCTGGAGCTTGTCATTGTTGTTGTCACAAGCTCCAGTGAGTTTTAACTCTCTGCTCCCCTATGAAAAAGGGCTTACAGATCCTCAGCCACATGCAGCTGTTTATATGGATCCTGGAGATCAGACTTTAGCATTCTTTTAGGCCTTATCTGGAACCTATGCTTGGCAGAAGACATGCACTTAACCACCGTGCCCTCTCTCCAGCACCCCTCTGATCTTAGCATCATTGTGTATAAAGCCATGCCTTTCTCATTCAACCAGACCAAAACTAAAGCCAGCTATGCTCAGATTTAGAAAGGATATGGTTGATTGTGAAAAGCTACAGGAACTGGAGAGTTGCCTTGGCTAGGGGAGACAGACAGAGGAAAAAGGGCCCTTGATAGCTGAGTAGCCCAAGATGGCGAAGGGGATGACTCCCCTTCCTCCTGCTTCATCCTAGCCTTGGTGAATTTTTTCACCAGCAGACTGGCTTGGCAGGCGGCACTTTAGGTTTTCTGGGATCTGTGCAGTACTGGATACGCCAACCAGTGCCTTCGAGTTCACTTAAGCTGAACTATCATGAGCCCTAGGTTGGAGAGCTTCCCCCACTCAATAAAAGTTCAAGTCCCACTGGGGCTATAGATTTTCCCAGCTCTGGAAATACCTTCCTTCCAGAGGAGTCTGCTTTCTTTCACTCTTACTCTGAAATAGACTTTATTCTTGTAAACACATTCCTAACTTTTAATTCTTTACTTGACAGAGAAAACAAACCCAACACCCTTAGATGGTATTATCTTAAAGGGCTTATCCACGATTTATGACCACTGATTCACACTTGCCTGAAGGTCAGTCAATACAAACTGAGCCAAATTTGGGAGTGGGGAGAATGACCATTGAGCCTCTGGCATTTCCCTTGCTCTCCTAACCAGGGGAGACTCCCTAAGTGTGCTTAGCACAGCTGAATGGCCGGACTTATTTTTCTGTCCCCCCCCCTTTTTCATTAGGGTCACTTCCTTGGGTATAAGCAACAATCTTCATTCTCCCTGGCAGAACTGATTACTCAACCAGTGCTCCACAGATCTCAGGTAGACAGAATGCTGAAACAGACTTATCTGCTCAGCAGAACTGGATAGTCAGCCAGTGTTCTGGTATTTGTGCAGTGTCTGCAGATTGGGGTTCAAGTGGGTGAAACCCACACTGGAGGGTTATAACCACACTAGGTAAATGGTGTCAACAGAGTGGTGAGGAGAGATGTCATAGCCTGACCAGGGAGGAACCATGTGACTGACTTGCATGGCTGATCAGTGTAACATAAGCATAGCGAGGCACATATGGGCAAAACCCTGCACAGCAGGGGAAACTCCATGCAGCATCCAGACCCTGTATAGGGCTGTGACCCATGCTAGGCAGTAAATGGTGACAACAGGGTGGGGCAGAAAGACAGAAAGACGTTGCAGCCAGACCAGGCAGGGACCATGTGGCTATCACTTGGTTAGCAGAAAGACTCATCTACTGGGTCCAAAAGCCAGCCATCTAGGGCCTGAGTGGGTTGCTCAATGGTTAGCGACACTTCCTTGTGACTGTGCCTGTTTGATATTTCTTGGCTTGTTTCTAGTTTTAGAAGATGAAATGTTTAACCTGAAGATTTCTGTATTGCAGGTGGTAAATTACAGCATGGCTTTCTTAATATAGGCAGCCCAACAGATTTAAGTGGGAAACCCTTCCATTCTATTTACTCCAGAGGTTTTATTTTTTCCCCTTTGGCTTATATTCTTTTTATGCCAGAGGTTTTTGCTAGTACTCTATTAACTCCTGAGGTTTTGCTGGCACTCTATGGAATTTACTCCAGATAATTTTTGCTGGCATTTTATTTACTCTAGATTTTTTTTTTTTTTTTTTTGCTTGAATTCTATTTACTCCAGAGGGTTTTTTTTTTAATTGGTTTTCTGAGGCAGAGTCTCGCTCTAGCTCAGGCTGACCTGGAATTCACTATGTAGTCTCAGGGTGGCCTCTAACTCAAGGCGATCCTCTTACCTCTGCCTCCCAAGTGCTGGTATTAAAAGAGTGCACCACCATACCCTGCTCAACTCCAGAAGTTTTTATTGGCATTGTTTACTACAGAGATTTTTTGCTTGCATTCTATTTACTCCACAAGTTTTTTGGAATTCTAGTTACTCCAAGTTTTTCTTGTAACACTTAAAGTTAATGCATGTTTAGAAACTACATGTGTTGCTGAGAAATGTCATAGATCCTATGCAGGCAGGCAAATATGTAGAAACACATCAGTAAGAATTTAATCCCATAGAGTCTATATTCATACCATAGACTCAACATTAAAAGGTTACACTGGTAGAAGGTCCTTAAATCAGATAGACCCTTTAAAGCCCTGTTCTCTGGCGCACACGAAAGGGTATAAGGCTCCATTGGTAAGAATTTAGGTAAGAATTTAAATCTGCAATCAGCACCAGGGTATAGAAGACATACCCTGAGGATACTCAACATCTACCAAGGTAGAGATCCAGAGGGTCCTAAGAGCTCATCACTGAAATCTGTGGGCTCTTTTAAGTACCACCCATAAAATTAAAGTTCATAGACCCAATTTAAGGTCTCATCAGTGAGAATTTCAGTCCATAGGCCCTGTATTTCCAAGTGAGATCTTTAAAGTTCTTTGTGTAGGCTCTTTGTTCTGGAATGCTATGCCACCTTAGCACTCTTGGTTGCAATGGGGCCATATGTGCTGTAGCTGGAGAGGTATGATCTTGAAGCCTGCAGTGCTAACTGGATAGGAGTGCCACACACGGTTATGGTACTTGCCTCACATATATGAGAAGAAAGTCCCTTCCCAAGGACAGCCTACTGGCTCTGGGTCCACCTAGGTTTTAGGCTTTAACAGACATGTAGCAATATGAGGAGAAAAGAAGGGAAATTAGAAAATACATCACGAGGCCGCACTGGCACAGTGGCTCAACCCAGACAGACCTTTGGGTGTCGTGTTCCCTGGCTGCAGAAATGGGTACAGAGCATGAAAATAGAACAGATCCACTCTAACACCACATACTACTCAAGGGTAGAATTCAGTGATGGCTTCTTATACGTCCATTGCATCCTGGCAGTCAGCTCCTGTTTGAATTTGGGGACCTCACTTGGAGATCAGGACAGGTTACCTGGACTGTCCTCCAACAAGGGTTCTGAGATATTCCCAGTTTTTTTTTTTTTTTTTGCCTGGCTTTCCTTCAAGACTTGATAGACCAGACCTATCTTGTTCCCAAGACATCCTCAGACTTGTAGGTGTTCTCCTACCAACACAGGTTGTTGTGATTCATTGTTCTGGGTCCCCAAAGGGTACCAGTAGGTAAGGGAAACAAACCAGCTGATTCTGAGGCCAAGAGGGCTGTGATGGGAGATAGTGAATGCCCCATCCTTTGAAAACATACCTTCTTGCCACCCAGAAAGCCTAAATGTTCTCCAAAAGAATTGACTTTTGCATCTAAGAATGAGTGCCACCTAGATCACTGGAGGTGGTAGATCTCTCACCTCTCTCTCTCTCTCTCTCTCTCTGAACAACTACTATCAAATTCACTTCAATGGAAAGTTTTAAAGGCTCTTCATCAGCTATGCCATTTAGGTCAAGAAAATACTGTTATTTTAGCAAAAGAAAATGTTTATAGGACAAGGCCTCAAAGACATGGTTCTTCAGATAGTACAAAGATGTGTAAATAATAATAATAATAATCCTTCCAATAGGCACTTACAGCTACTGGAAACCCAGTTAAGGCATCTATCAATGCAGAAGAGTGGAAGTTCGATTTCACTCATATGCCTGGGGGCCCTAAGTCCACACTCCTTTTAATCTCAGTAGATACTTTCACCAGCTGGATAGAGGCTTTCCTTTGTAAGGCTGAGAAAGCCTCAGAGGTGATTAAGATATTACTCACTGAAATAATCATTCAGTTTTCTCTACCCAAGTTCCTTCCAAGTGATCGACCAGTTACCTTTAAGGCATAAGTCACTCAAGGATTGGCTAAGGCACTGAGTATCCAAGGTCTTTTACATTTTGTCTGGCATTCTCAGGTCCTCAAAAGTAGACAAGGCTAATGAGCTCTTAATCTTAAAAAGACACCTGAAGAATCTGATCCAAGAAACACATACCCCCTGGACTAAGTTTCTACTGCTAGCCTTGACTAGGCTTATAAGCACACTAATTGCCAGGGCTTAAGTCCTTTTAAAGGTCTATCTCCCTGATGACTTGATATCAGACTCTGTGATGGCTAGACTTGTAGCCCATGTCACTCAACTGGTAATGTTACAACAAATGTTTTTAGAGACACAAACTATGATTTCCTGGCAAGAACAAAAATGACCCTCCTTTTTCCCCAGGTCACTTAGTTCTGGTTAAGACCCCAGATCCTAACATGGACCTTGCTCACCCTCTCTGGGAAGGACCATACCTACTCCTATGGCAGTGTGAGGGGCAGGATACATCACTCTTGCCTCAAGCTGTGGACAGCTCCAGACCCTTCTGGAGTTTCTACTGACCGTCCAGACCAAAGTGCTTGTTGCAGACAGCTTCAGGTTGGCTGAGATGAACTTCCAGACCAGGCACAGTTATGGAGGAAGGGATATTATTTATTGAAACTTACAGATCCAGGGGAAGTTCCATAAAAGCAGGAAAAGCAGCCTGCTCTTTACAGGGCCAAACAGAGAGAGAGAAAGCCAACCAGCCACCACAGCACACAGAGCAAAACTACAGCCAAAAGGTCACACAGCACACTTCAGGAACTCCTGCTAGGCACATTTGCCTATCTTTACAATGGAATCTCAAACCCACACCACACCTTAAGACCGGGCCCCCAGTGACCTTGCCTCTAGCAAGGTGATTGCAGATGCAAACTATAAAATAATAAAACACTGAATATATTGGGGGACATATATTCAAACTATGACATTCCGCCCCAGTTCCATAATAGCAGAAGAAGCGACCTTCTCTCACAAGACCAAGCAGAGAGAGAAAAAGCCAACCAGCCACCACAGCACACAGAGCAAAACTACAGCCAAAAGGTCACACAGCACACTTCAGGAACTCCTGCTAGGCACATTTGCATATCTTTACAATGGAATCTCAAACCCACACCACACCTTAAGACCGGGCCCCCAGTGACCTTGCCTCTAGCAAGGTGATTGCAGATGCAAACTATAAAATAATAAAACACTGAATATATTGGGGGACATATATTCAAACTATGACAGTGCTGAAGGCCCCAAATACACCTGTGAACCTCTAAAGGTCCTCAAGCTGCTCTGGAAACACCAACCAGCTCACACCTACAGTAAGTTTTAACTTCTGATATTCAAGGTGCTTAAAAATGAAGAGTCTTCATGTAGAAGTAGAGTAAAGACCAAGGCACTGAAATCATAAGAAAACATCTTTTATTAGTGGATTAATAAATAAAAAGAATTCAAGGTTTTTCACACCTATTTAAAATATTTTATTTATGTATTTGAGAGAGAGAGAGAGAGAGAGAGGGAAGGAGGGAGGGAGAATATGCACGCCAGAGCCTCCAGCCACTGCAAACCAACTCCAGACGCATGTGCCACCTTGCGCATCTGGCTTACGTGGGTACTGAGGAATCGAATGAGGGTACTTAGGAGTTGCAGGCAAGCACCTTAACTGCTAAGCCATCTCTCCAACCCGTTTACACCTCTTGTAGTAAAGAACAATACAGAGTAATGCTGAACACATTATTTGGTAATACATGACTGGTTATGTCTATCTCTATGCAGAGCGGGGAGGGGGGATAGGTAGGCTCAAGGACACTGACCAATCTGTTGCAAAGGGTTCTTTTTTTCTTTTCCTTCAGTTTCCCCTTATCATCTGGGCCCTCTTAAGCCACTGGACTTCAAGGTTGTTTACATGTGTATAGACATGTAGCTGTCTTCTCTTCTATGAGGGCCTTGACCACATTTACCCTAACTTGGTGGCACTATAAACTGGGATAGTGGTGGCAATTATCTAATTTTTATAATGTTAAGTTCACACTGTCTTAATAAGCTAATCTACTGCCATGTCTGATATGGTTACCGACCATCCTTACCTCACAATCATAAACATCCCATACCTTGATATAAACTTCAATCGCTTACTATGCTACTAGTGCTGCTTTCATGTTTCAGGTACAGTTCCTAATGCCAAAAATGCAAAGAGACACTCTGGTACCCAGAGGTCATCAGGTCAATGTTCTACTTGGATAACCTTCCTTCTAAAGGAACTCTGACTGCTGTGGCCTAACATCACTCCCTTATCAGAACAAAGCAGATGAAACCGGTCATTGCCCCATTTCCCTGACAGCAATTAGTGTGACTTCTGAGCAGGTGGACTGAAACACTACAGCAACTGCAGTTTCCTTGGCTAGATAGACACATAGGGAAAAGGGGCCCTTGGTAGGTGACTATATTCTAACCCAAGATGGCAAAAATAACCCTACTTCTTCCTTCCCGGCCTGGGTGATTTATTTTTTTCCTGCTACTTGACTGGCTCAGTGGGCCTTCTGGGGCCTAGGCCATACTGGAGGTATCATGCACAAATCAGCATCTTCACTTTCATTTAAGCTGACCAATCATGGACTGTGGATGAGCGGACTTTCCCCATTGAATAAAAGTTAAGTTCCCACTGGGACAGTGGATTTTTCCAGCTGTTGAAATCCCTTTCTCCCAGAGGAGTTTGCTTTCTTTAACTAATTATTATTAAGAAATGAACTTCTTTTAAGTACTTTCTTCCTTTTTAATTTTTTGCTCAGCAGAGAAAATGAACCCAACACCCCTACATGGTACCAACTTGATGCTAGAACCTCTAGTAAATAAGTCAATCATACACAGTCTTTGAATTTAGTGAAAGTATGGAAACTGTCTTCCATACTTACAAATTCACAAGAATCAAGCTCTGTATTTAACATGTAGAATAAGCTCAGTGTGTTGATTGAATTAATTTATTCTTTCCAGGAAAATTTCTTGTAAAATTCTATTCTATTCCTAATAGATTCTTACTCTTTATTTTTTAAATATTCTTAGAGAAAAAAAAATAATCACAGTATATAAAGTGATGTCTTTTTTTTTTTTGAAGGTAGGGTCTCGCTCTAGCCCAGGCTGACCCAAAATTCACTATGTAGTTTCAGGGTGGCCTTGAACTTACAGTGATCCTCCTACCTCTGCCTCCCGAGTGCTGGAATTAAAGGCGTGCACCACTATACCAGGCCCTAAAAATGATGTCTTTAAAGTAGGAGATCTCAATAGATGGTCTACATTCAGGGAGAGCATTTATCTGTTTCTCATTCACATGTATTTTCTCTCTGCACATGCCTTTGAAAATATACCAGAAGTGTGCTTTACTAATTCTGTAATCATCTCTCAATCCAGTCATGTTAGCAATAAAAACCACCACAAGCCATGGCCATGCAGGTACAGGAGGAATATAGAACCTTAAGTAGATAGCATAGCTACCCATCAGCACTTGGAGGAATGAAAACATGTCAATTTTAAGAGTAAGTCAAGGGCTGGAGAGATGGATTAGCGGTTCAGGAGCATGCCTGTGAAGCCTAAGGACCCCAGTTCGATTCTCCAGGTCCCACATAAGCCAGATGCACATGGTGGTGCATGTGTCTGGAGCGTTTGCAGTAGCTAGAGGCCCTGGTGTGCCCATTCTCACTCCTTCTCTCTCTGTCTCTTTCCTTCTCTCTGTCTCAAATAAATAAATAAATAAATAAATAAATAAATAAATAAATAAATAAAAGAAGAGATAAAAAAAGTGTATTTAAAAAAAAAGAGTAAGTCAAACAAGCATACCACACTTTCTCATATGCAAAAACAACCAAAAAGGAACCTGATGGCTTGAGAGATGGATCAGTGGTTCAAAGGACTTCTTGTGTAAGCTCTAGGATCTAGGAAGGCCTGACAGACCATTTGAGATCAATTCCCAGAATCCAAACAAACAGCTGGATGTGACAGTGTCTGTAACTCCCATAGTGTGGGGAAGAGAGACCAGACAATCACTAGGTCTCAGGGGAAACAATACAGCTGGCTCTGGTATTAGTAAGAAATTCCCCCTCAAGTAAAAAAGGGTGGAAGAGCAATGACTGGGGTCACCCAATATTCTCCTCCACACAATACAGGTGAGTATATCCTGCTGAAGGCAAGTACATGAGGTGCCACATGGCACGTGCATGCTCTTGCACATGCAAAAACGAAATAAAATAAAAAGGAGGCTGGAAAGGTGATTAGACCTATAAGGAAACTATTACTGTTGTCTGGCTAAATGGATATATTATGGCCACCAAACTACCATCCAAATACTTATGTTTGTGCCCATATATAAATGCTACTCTTTTAGAGAAGCTTCTATTTTCAGGTGGCAGTGACCACTGGGGAGACTCAAAAGTCGTGAAAGTGCTGAGAAGACATAACAGTGGAGCACTAAGCGGAGCATCTCTGTCACACCCTCCAAGGCTCAGACACCACTGTAGAAGAGGTGGTGCAAAGAAAGTAAGAGGTAAAGGAGAGGGAGTAGTATTTTGTAATACTGTCTTCCAGACATAAAGTGGCCATAGCACTCATGACCTTACAACGGCTGATGCTAAATTGCTGATACCTACAGAAAGCCTGCATAATAAGAGGAAAACACATGATAACATCAAAGTAGAAGGAAAACTAGTTGGAAAGTAGGCATTTGGAAGGCGGCAGGGAGGGTAGTAGAAGGGGATTTTGATCCTCTTACATTGTCTATATGTATGGATATTGCCAATAAAGTTAAAAAGAGGACCTAAAAGTAGAAGAGGTATTGTATTGAAGGGGTGTGTGAACAAGGCACAGATCTGGAAATAGGGTAAAGAGTATTTTTGTGTAAATGGTGAGTGAGCATGTTCAGTACAGATATATTCACATGCAGAAATGGAACAGTGAGGCTCATTCATTGGTATAATTAATGTGTGCATATACTTATACTAAAATAAAAGCCTTACTTATCCTAAAATAAAATAAAAGAAGGGTAGTACATATAGCCAAATGAAAATGGAATGCACATGAAGAATGAAAGTCACATCTCTCCTCTTAATGTAAGAAATATTATCTGTGAAAGATTCAGTCATTTCTGTAACTTAATCAATGAATATGATTAACTAAAATAAACCTTGTATATTTTGAAACAGCTTCAAATTTATTAAACACGATATTTCCAAGTAAAAGTATTTATGTTACTTAAAAATACAAAAACGTACATCATAAGCAGAAAGCTAAGTGGTTGGAGACTTAGGTTCATGTACATATAAGCTTCTACATACTCACTGAATATTCAGCTAGAAAAACAAAGCATTCTAGCTAATGTATTTCTAAAGACATATCTGGCATACTGAGACCATAAAAAAAATAAGTGCACGTTCCATTTAATGACTGAATGAACCAATGAAATGAACCTGGGAGTCCTTGTGGACTCCACATTTGGAACTGACATTTTTGTATCATGCTCAGTTGTCCAAATCAAATTTAGCAGTTGTATTTTTCTAGAAGACAAGTATGAATGGTATTTCAATAATTCTTATGAAATCATTGAGTCAATTTGGCTTTCAATGCATATCTGTAATATGTAATATGAAAGAAGGCACAAATATAAGGTATTATGTCATAGTGCTCCTGAGGGAAGCAAATTATAAACTTCCACATTGGGTAACTGAGCCTAAACCTGAAATTAAACAGTTTTGATTGCTAAAATGTAACTGCCAGTGTTGGGGAAAAGGCATATCCCTTCCCACCAAAGAGCCTGGTTGTTTGGTGTTTATACCCTTGCAATTGTTACTACTCATCCAACTGTTTAGGATTCACTTGGTGGTTGACAGACATGTGGTCTTGTATGTGACACAAAATAATCGTCAATTAGATGCATTGCTTCCTACTAAAACTCTTGCCAGTGTAGCCAATGTTGTGTGTCTTACAATGTTTTGTTTGTCTTAAAGTGTGTGTGTGTGTGTGTGTGTGTGTGTGTGTGTGTGTGTGTGTGTCTTACAGTGTTCTGTGCGTCTTTCAATTTAGGTTGACATTCTTTCTTCATCACTTTCAGGTAGCAGTGATTGCAAGCACTTTTCAAGCGTTGCCATGTCCTGATGTTGCTGTTTCAAAACAGGAGATTTAGATAATTAGTACACAGATTTCTTCAAATAAAACAGACAAAGATTTACATAAATAGTTGGTTTAATGTATAAAATATGTACTGCTTACAGTTTCCTTCAAGAGTTCTTTTTTCAAGTTGTCCATTTCCTTTTTCACTTTACTTTCTTCACCAATAATAATATTTCTGTTATTCTCCTCCATGTCATGGATACTCTAGAACCAAACAAAATTCTACTTTGTTTAGACATCTCTTTTCTCACATCACATACAAAATGTGCAAGTTCAAGTTCAAAACTAACTTCTGATATTCAAAGGATGCTTGTTTTGAACTCTAAAGAAAAACAGTAACTAATGCATGCAAATCAAAGCCCACTTAATATCTTTAAATGGATAGATTTGAGTGACATATTTTATTATGAGTGGGAAAACTCCTATATGCTTAGCTTGGAAAAAACAAATTGATAAGCATTTAAGGTAAATGGAAAGCAGATTAGAATACAGGCATTTCAATGGTGCATCTTAATAAGAACCTTAAGAATAATTTATCCAATTTTTATTTAATCCCGTAATAGTACAGATTTACCCCAAAGTCAATAAAGAGAACCAGCTCAAGTGCACCTATGACAGCAGGTAATTCTCAGTCCACAAAGGATTAACCTTCTGCCTGTGTTTTTATACTACTAATGAGCTGGGCTATCTCTTACGATTATAATCTGGAATATAAACAACCATTGCTCAGTAATAATTCTAACCATTTTGAAAATATTTTTAAAAACCACATAGTACATTAGAAGGTAAAAGATATTCATTAGATACATTAGAAAATCAGATACTTATTAGTTACCACTGCCTATTTCCTATCTGACACACTTGTCCATACAAGACAAGGAAAATAGAAATGTGTAAGCTTACTAATTTACACTATGTATTGATCAAATTGAACATAAAGACTTCCCTCCAGAATAAATAAATTATTGATTTGTTATACAGTACATTTCTTGCTAGGCAAATTCACAATTTTACTTTTCCTCTTTGGAAAAACTCACAAAACTATTGATGATTTCTCATATTAAATGTGCACAATTATCATAGTAAATGTAGGAAAGCATTTAAAGCAGAATATGATCAGTATTGTTAAAGGGTAACTATGTTGTCTCAAGAAATCAGAAACAGCAAATCAGTCTTCTGCTTTTCCTTACACATTCCTAACAACTATGATATACCTTTAAAAGCTGGTCATAAAACTTTTTACTTTCTTCAAACTTATTTTGCTGGGCCATTCTAGCTTGATAAATAGTCTTCGTCCTCTGTTGAGACAGACTCTAAAAATATAAAAGAAAATTTTGACAAAATGTAAGCAAAATTAAAAAAAAAATCCAATGACATTATATTAAAAGAAAAATGCTTTAAATCAATCACTCATAACATTGTGTTTTAACTTTGAAGTTAACTGACATACCAAAAAGCATTTTTGGTTGTTGAGTGAGAATATTTTCTTTCTTCCCTATGTTCAAATTGAATATATTCTTGATTCTAAAATTAACAGATTTCATGGTGAATATCTATGAATTTACATCTCACAAAAAATAAGAAATTGTCTTGTCTAGTATTAATTCTTACACATTTCAATGTGTATAAAATTTCAATAATGCTGGTTTCTCTGTTCCTAACCTACTCTCCAACAATAGTCTTATACTAACCACTACTTCTACACAGTCCTCCTCTAGATTTTGTCCTCCCCATAAATAAAATTTTTATAAAATATTAATAGGAGCAAAAACATCAGTTAGTGTTTTTATCCATTTTAATCAACATATGCAAATGTAGTTCATTTAATAATCAAAACAACTGTTATTTGGTAGGTCCTTAACATAGCTCTCCTTTAACTCATGAGGAAAGTTAGGTACTGAGATAAATCAGTTTCCCAGAGAGCACCTTGTTGGACTGTCACTGTATCCAAAACAAACTGCCATAGTTGAGGCTCCTCACTACTGAACTGGGCTTTGTCTCCACTTTCCACAGCATTCAGCCACTACTTCCCAACCTCTATACTTCAGAACTATAGCTCTTCATCCAGTAGAGCCCTTGAATGTAGCATTTTTCCCTTGTAAAATAAATTGTGCCCATGACCTCACATTCTCAGCTCAGCTTAAGTATCAGTCAGTCCACCTGTTCATGCACATAAACCTTGCACAATCCTCCTATGGACTGGGTTTATCAGAATCCCAACCCTTCAAATCTGCTCTGCCACAGCCATACTGACTGCTCTCACTTCCAATTCTAATTACTGTGTCATAGAGCTATGGTAGACCCTCCAATTGCGTAGAATTTGTACTGAACTGATCCCTTCAATGTTTCCTTCTCAGAAAAAGGTAGCACCTGTTCTGCCCATGATGCTGGCTCCTAACCAATCACCTTGACACCTAAACATAAAAATAGAAGTAAGCCAGGAGAATGGTCACTCTCTTATCAGCCCATCCACCACCTTTCTTTGTCCATCTATGCTACTATCCTCTGTCTTCCCTCCTGAATTATTTCATGAACCACTGGTACTTAAGGCTCTGACACAATAAATTCATTGCAATTCTAAGCCTGATACCCACCAGGAATTTTTCTTCTTCTTTTGCATGGTTCTGTGCATCATTTTCCCATTGTTCAAACAAAGGCAGAAGTATCTGAGAGTATTTAGCATTAATATCCTCTCTGTAAAATGTAATAACATGGTCATCCTATACAAAATTATGGACAATTACACACACACTAAGATAAAACTGATTAAACCTAATATATTACCAAAAGAGAAAATAAAATAATCTTAAACTAATTAATTTTTCTTAATTCTATAAGTGTTTTAGTCCTATGTCTCTACTAGAGAACCTATCTCATGTGCTTTCCATCTTGAACACTGAGGATTAATTGCTATATAAATTTTTTCGTAAATATTTAACCTATACAGTGTTCAGTTTTTATTTCCTCCTCCTGAATAACAAAAATTCCAATAGAGTAAGATGATGTAATGAGGATAACATATCCACCCATTCCATGGACATTTCATTTAAGAATAGTCTGCTGAACACTATTTTTTTCTCATTTTTCCCCATTGTGCAAGGAATGGTGAATGCAATTTGGGGAAATACTAAAATTATTTACAGCATAAGGCTACTGTTTTCTATATATTGAATATTATTTACTCTCACATGAGTAGCACTTTGACATTTACCCTATATTCAGCTAGAATATTACAAGAAATACATATTGCTTAATTTCTATTATTTTGGAGGGAGGGAGAGAGAGAATTGGCATGCTAGGGCTTCAGCCTCTGAAATTTAACTCCAGATACTTGTGCCATCTAGTGGGCATGCATGACCTTGCATTTGCCTCACCTTTGTGCATCTGGCTAATGTGAGATCTGGAGAGTTGAACATGGGTCCTTAGTCTTTGCAGGCAAGCGCCTTAACCCCTAAGCCATCTCTCCAGCCCTATTGCTAAATTTTACAGGAAGAAAACTATTATTATCTGGAGAGGAGAAAAAAAGTTATCATTACTGCCTTCTATGTAATATATCTATCTCAATTATGTTAAGGTAATGTTGCAAAAACTAATAAAATTTGTTTAGAGGAATTCAACATCAAGTGAAATTCAGTTTTATTTCATACAATTCTGTGTGTGAAGATAATGAGAGCCTGAAATTATCTGTACAAATGAATGGTCTGAAATTATATGAATTTGGTACTTCAGAGAAGTCAACAACTTTACCTTTTCTTTTGCTGTATTTTTACAATATGCTTAAGTTTGGCACTCAGGATTTTCAGAGAAGCATTGGTATTCTTTTGAAATCGCTTACTCTTTGCAACAAAAGACCGTATAATGTCACCTGTACATGAAATGAAATTTCATTAGACCATAATGTTGAAAATGACTTTGTTCCCTTATATTCACATCAACAATGTTGACTGAGCAATTTTGGAAAGATAGATAATACTTATAAAATGAGGGCTGGAGAGATGGCTCAGCATGTTAGAGTACTTGCTATGCAAGAGTATGAGGGCTTGAGAAGGCCTAATTCTCCCCAAGTTCAATTGCCCAGCACATAATCTGTTGTAAATGTTGATGAATTCCTCTAACTGTAATCCCATGGCAAGTGGAGACTGCAGAATCTTTGGGGCAAGCAAAAAATAGTTGCTTGGGTCTCAAATAGAGACTTTCTCAAGAAAATTAAAAAAATGAGCAATTGAAAACTGATAGTCTCCTCTGACCATTAACATATGTAAGTGTACAGGACATGTGAACAAACACACATTCATGCACACAACACACAAATACAATATACTACACCACATATATTCCACATGCACATTCAAAAATTATAAAACAGGTATGATTTGTTGAAAACTGATATGCAAATGAATCTGTAGCAGTTTGAAAAATTAAGATTTATCTCATCTGGTATTATTAGACATCCTATTTAATTCCTACATGCAAACAGATCACTTGTACATCTTCATGTTAGAAACATTCCATTGTTCACAACTATTTCAAAAGTAAGCAAAGAAATAAAAACCTATAGCTACATAATATACTATATATGAGAACATGACTTCAGACAGAATCTTGAAGATCAGAAACTAATATATCACTGTGTAAAAAAAAAATCATGGTTCGAAAGAACCACCTTAACTGCAAACATACCTTGAAGTTCCTGGAACATCCTCTGAACATTATTCCTGTGGAAAAATAAACATACACACAGATCTTAAATAAGGATATTTGAAAGAAGTATCATGCAGGCTTTTTGGCAAGCCTGTGTGTATAGTGTATGTGTGTGATGTGGTGTGTATGATGTGCAGTATAAGCACATGTGTACAGATGGGATCCTCATGTGTGCATGCAGAGTGGAAATTAGTCTTAACCTCTGAGCCATTTTCCCAATCCTGTGTATAGTGTTTTACAGAGAATGAAGCTTACATAAGGCTAGGCTGAATTTTCTTATACTACCATAAATGACAAACATTACTTTAAATATTTTACCTAGCCTGTTGCTCATCTTGGGCAGAAGATATGCTCTCCTGGCTATTTCCAGTTGGTGGGATGCTTTCAACTATGAAAGAAAGAACAAAAATATTTTCAAATGAAGTACGCTACTTTGATCATCGAACATGAAGAAAGATCTGGACTATGATTTTTTAGGGCTTTTTGCCAACAAGTTTTTAAAGGAGACATACATGGAACCATGGATGTGCTGGTGAAATACAATTAGGCATAAGCCTGGGGACATTTCATTTAGACATTTATACAGGCCTTTCAGGTGCAAGTTAAAAGCATGTCTTTTTATGAGACATGATGACAGTGAGGACATTAGGATGGCACATCAGAGAAGCCTTGCAGCTATGCCTTGAGGTGGGAAGAGTGAGTGGAAAATATAAAGCCCACAAACACACTTAAGAGTTTTAAGCTTTTGAAACATCTCACAGACTGTAACAATGACCCAGGACCTGTGCATACCCATGACTCCACATACCAGGAGATGAGTTAGACTGAACCTGAAGTAGGCATGACCTTGCAGACACTTCTCTACTTTTTACCTGACTTTTGTGTAGCTGTGTGTTCCTGTTTTTCAGATGAAGTATCCAAAACAAACTTGATGGTTTGCAAAGCTTTGTCCTTGGTGGTCCTTGCTTTGTCAGACATCTTTGCAGTTTTCTAGGCTAGATTCCACTCCTGACCCTAGAGAGAGCAATTAGTCACTAAAGACACCACCAGGAACGATTTAGAGCCTTGAAAACAGGTACCATGACTCTAGAGGGAGAGGCTGGGTGTCCTCATACTTATGCTAGAGCAGGAAGGAAGGGGGGGGGAGTGATACCTGTGCCCTGGTCTGGCCTGTATCTACAGCTGGATGTGGAGCACCACCATCCAAACACACATCAACCTCAAGCCCTTCTGCCAGGTCCACAGCAGGACAAAGCAGGCCTTGTGCCTTGGTATCCAAACAACCCTGCACGGGCAGGTGGTGGGGAAAACCACCTGCCACCCTCAGTGAATGCTGACACAACCACTGTCACTGCCTCTAGGGGAAATGAATGGCTCTGCTGCTCCTGTGCTGCACTCAGGTGAGGCCCCTGCCCACTTGTGTGAAAGCGCCAGGAATATCTCAGAGGACCCGGTTATACATGAAGGCCATGACAGGCACACAAGGAAGGTCCTTACTGTTAAACCTTCTCACAAACTGTCCCACCCAATCCCTCCAAGGACTCAGGGGATCTTTGGACCTTCTCTAAGACCACCCTCAGCAGCGTAATCCAGTCAGAGGCTGTGGCGACGAAGCCTCCGACATTACCTCAAACAACATCCGGGGACTTCCCTCCCAGTTCTCCATACCCTTGTCTCCCAACGGCCATGGCGCCTCAGCCACTTAGTTCACCCACTTTTAGAGCCAACACTACAGGGCCCCAGACAACTCCGAGACAACTACCTGCCTGTGCTCACCACACTACACTCCTTCCAGAGCTTCTTGCTCTCACCTAATGCAGAAACTAGCCTCACACAGGAAATCGCCTCACGCCGGAAATCACCTCACTCCGGAAACCGCCACAAGCCGGAACTTCATCTCTCTGAACGCAACTCTCGTTGATTGGCTGGACCAGTACACATGTGCGTTAGTATGAAGATGCTTGCTATGCCCCCTTTGGGTAATGCATAGTTGTGCACTGTACATGCTTTCTGCTCCTGCCTCTTTCATACGCAGTTACCTAAAGCAGAAAAACCTTCCCCTTAACGTTAAATACCTAAGTCTTTTCATATTTGAAAGTGCAAACAGACCTGGCTGATTCTTTGTGTAGAATGCCTCAATCCGTCTCATCTGTTGCACGACCAACATCAATACTTTCATGTCCTACCTACTATTCTACCACCTCACATTTGTTCACTGTTGTGTTCCCTTCCAGACTCTCGCTTGCTTCAGGTTTCACACTGTTCCCATCCCATGTTTTCTCCCCTGCCCTATACCCGTGTGGGTTCTCCATTGTATATTTATTTTGTTTCCTGTCCACAACCCTTCATCAATGACCCCATAAATGGATTGTTGTTGCTACTTATTGTCAGTCCTTTGATATAAAGATGTGGTTTGCAATGTGAATGAGATCTAAAGATTCACTGTAAAACACCTTTTCCTCAATCCTCCATTACAAACTGAAAAAAATGGTAGAGGGTACCTCTCCAGTTATGTATTAACACTCCCTCTACTTAAAGGAAAAACTCTAAGTAACTTGTTTTGATGGTTTCATGATGTATATATGTAAAAAAAAATTCATAACCCTCTATAAATCAGATCTGTACATTACATTGTTCAGTATATCAGGTTCACTAAAGAGTACCTCTTTCCAAAAATGTTAGGGAGGCACTGAAAAACCCAGAGAATAAGACTATTACATTCCAAAAATTCTTTCTCTAGGTTTTCATTATTTTTTTGTTTATTTATTTATTTATTTATTTGAGAGAGAGAGAGAGAGAACGGGCATGCAAGGGCTTCCAGCCACTGCAAACAAACTCCTGATGCATGCATACCTTGTGCATCTGGCTTATAAGGGTCCATGAAAATTGACCTGTGTGCTTTGGCTTTGCAGATAAGTACCTTAACAGCTAAGCCATCTCTCCATCCCAGAAAATGCTTTCTTTATTGTTTTCAAAAGATACTTTGGCTAGTGTGTAGAATATTTTAATGGCAAATTCACTCTGCTAGAATTGGCTTTCATGTAACACTAATTCCACTGCCTCCCCAATACCTCTTCCTCCCCTGTCATGGATATTCATCTTCCTGCTAACATGTAATAGAGAGAGAAATAGAGAGAGATTAAATTAAACTAACATTTTTGCTTAACATAATGATCTCTTGTCATACATAAGCTTGTGATTATAGCTACAATTTGAAAATTTGTTAGTTCTACCCACATCTCTCACTGTAATACATACAGGAGAGATTTCTGATTCAGATGGCTGATGTATTATGTGTTTAAGTCCAGAAAGCCTTGGGAGCATCAACTAGATATCCAGAAGATCTATGAGTTTAAGACACCAGCCCCAGAACATCCTAGGACATCGGGCAGGGAGCCTATCATAGTTACTTTCTCTCTTGTTTCTAGGACAAAACACTGGGCCAGAAGCATCTTATGGGAGGAAAGGACTGATTTCAGACTTAAAGTTTTTCAGGGATAGTTTCATCATGGCAATTGACTCTCATTTTCATACATTAGTAACAAAAGGAGAGAGGGAAGCAATATCAAACTATCACACCCAGTGGGTTGAACTAATAAACCTCGAGGTCTGCTCCCAACAACAAAACTTTACCAACAAGGTTCCACCTTCCAAAGGCTGCACCAACTTTGGACTAAGTAATAAGCTTAATAACAAACTCTTGAGGCTATATGGAGGCCATTTTACAATCAAACTACCACACAGCCTTTGCAAGGGTAGATATGCCCAAAGGAATGGAGGTGGGTCTTCCTGGAGCATGTTGGCCTAAGTCCTGTTCTACTAACTATATTCATTAGACTGCCTCCTTACTGTATCCAGGAGTCTGACACATACAACACTGAGCCAAGATGGTCTTATTTGAACCTTAAGTACAACTTGAATTCACAAATTGTATTTTACAGTTGTGTTATTCTATATCTGTTATTCCTTTCTTTTTCCTCTTTCTTCTTTTTGGAAGGAACAGGTACTTTCCCCCATTGTAGGTCAAAAAATGCAACTTATATAGCTGCACAGGCTTACACTATAAGAACAAATGACATCAGGGTACTCATATCATAAATCATATTAATATTAGATTTAGAAAATGTTTGGATGAAATACTGTATTTTAGAGATAATACATTTAATTGACTTACATTCTCTGCCCTTGTAATGGCTGTGTGATTATTTGAATGTCAAATGCCAACCCATAGCCTCAAGTGCTTGTGAACAAGCTTCCTATTTAGTCCAAAGCATAGAAAACCTTCGGAAGGTAGAGCCACCATATTTACTTTCATGTTGCTGGGGCAAAATAACTGTCAATAATAAGTTTAAGGGAGAAAGGGTTTATTTTGGCTTATAGTTCTAAGTTATAAACCAGCATGGCAGGAAAGCCTACCAGCAGGAGTTTAAGGTAGCTGGTCAAATTCAGTCCATAGTGAAGCAGAGAACAGTGAATTCTAGTTCTCACCTAGCTTTCTCCCTTTTATTTATTCCAGAGACCCAGCCTATAGAATGATGCCACCCACTGTTAAGGTGGGTTTCCTCACCTCAATTAAACTAGTGTGTAAACTCCCTCAAAACCATGCCCAGAGACTAATATAATCTAGATAATTCCTCACAGGTGATTCTAGGTCCTGTCAGGTTGGAAATCAAGATAAACCAACACAAGTCTCCTCCTTGTCAACTTGAAACACAAACAAATCATTTCAATTTTTGTTATAACCTTCCACCCCTTGTGCCCATAGACTTATGGCCATCTCATAAAGCAAAAGCATTCAGTCAAACTTCAAAAATCCTCATAGTCTTTATTAAAATTTGAACACTGTTTAAAAATGTAAGTCCAGGGCTGGAGAGATGGCTTAATGGTTAAGGCATTTGCCTACAAAGCCAAAGGATCCCAGTTCGATTCTCCAGGACCCATGTAAGCCAGATGCACAAGGGGGCACATACATATGGAGTTTGTTAGCAGTGACTAGAGGCCCAAACATGCCCATTCTCCATTTCTCTTTCTTTGCCTCTTTCTCTCACTCTCAAATAAATAAATAAATGAAAAAAATTAATGTAAGTCCAGAGTATCCTCTGAAACTCAGGCAAACTCTTAACTGAGCTCCTATAATGTGAAAAAATGAGTTATATACTTCCAACATGCATCAGCACAAAGTGAATCCAAAATGGAAGAATGAGCAGACCAAAGTAAAACAGAAGCCCAGCAGTACAAATTCTAAACCTTGCAGCTTTGTGTCTGGCACCTGGGTTTCATAATGCTACCATCTGGGCTCAGATGGTTTGAGTAGATCCACCCATCCAATGGGGCTGTCTCTAACACTCATAGCCTCTGCCTTGGGGCAGCTCCATTTGAAATCTATAGCATTTGTCAGCAGACATCATATGGTTATAGAATTTTCAATATAATGGAATCTCCATTGTAACTCATGGTTAACTTGAATAGCTTCACACAGTAGCCTCTTGAGGTCTCCTTGCAGAGACTCTGACACTACTATATTTTGCCTAACCTCAGTGGCTCTCCAAACTGGTACCATATGGATGATACTACCAAGGTCTGCTGCCAACTTGGAGTGTAGTCTGGTCCCCTTAACCCATAGCTATAGCAGCTTTTGTATGTCTTCCATGATGACCTTGGTAATACACTTTAGCCAGGGAACCCCTTCATTTTAGGTTTTCTTTTTTCAAATAAATTTGGACTTTTTTTTTATAGCATGGAACCTCTGATGGGAAGAGTTTTGCTTGAAGGGCACATTTTCTACTGTTCCAGTGTAGTACATTAGGTTTCATTTAAGTGTGTAACAATTAAAGCCACTTTCTCAGCACCAGCCTGAATGCTATCCTATCTTGAGATTTTCCCCATAAAATAAAAGAGTCTATTAACATTTAAGTTTAGCATCTGTGGTGGTTTGTATGTGACTGTATGTCTCTCATAGCCTTATTCTTTTAAATCATTTTTTATTTTATTTATTTGAGAGATATAGAGAGAAAATGGCCATGACAGGGACCTCCGCCATTTCAAATGAACTCGAGACCCATGCACCATCTTGTGCATCTAGCTTATGTGGGTACTGGGGAATCAAATCTGGGTCCTTTGGCTTTGCAAACAAGTGCCTTAATTGATAAGCCATTTCTCCAGCCCACCTTAGATATTTTAAATTAAGGTTAAATTTCATGCTTAAGCCTTCTGAAGCCTGTTGGAGGAGGTGTCACTGGGGGGGGTGATTCCTGTGGTCCAACCCTAAGGTATGTTTAGGGTGCAGATCTTGATGGATTGCTCTGGTGAGAGTTTGAAAATTCTAAGGGCAGAGACAATTATGGACTCTGAAAGCTTGGTTTATTAAGTTTTGAAGGGGAAACAAAACTTTGTTGGAACTGGGCTACTGGCATAAAAGCCAGCTGCATTCTGATGCCCATTTCCAGAGAGTTTGATCAAGGTTGAATTTAAAGGCAATGCAGTGGTGTACTTGGCAGAAGATATAGATCTAAAAAATGTATGATTTATCACAAAAATTCATGTAAATTTAAATTTATAGACACAAAGACTAGTTTTGGGTTGCTAAAATTGATAGTGTTAACAGATTGCCACCATTACTGGTGGGCCAACAGCTTTATATTGAAACAATGGAAAATATGCCTGAGGGTGAAGTCCACTGAGGAAAGGCTGAATGGTATAAACATAAAATCTTTTGAAAGGAGATTACTGAAAGGAAGAATTCTGAATGCTCAAGTTTAAGACTTATTTTCTCTATGGATCAACAAATTGGCTATGACACACTGCACACCTGGTATTGGTTTTGGAAACCTTAAAAATACATGGAAGTGGGCCAGGAAGTGCACAGGATTGCAGAAGCCACTGTTGAGATGCAGAATGGGAAAAAAAAAGATTGAATTAAACCCTGTATTGGAGACAAAAATGCCATTTTATGAGGATGGACCATGGTTTGCAGTGGAAACTCAAAGATGTTTTAGATGCAACAAGGCTGTACAATGGCTATCATAGAGTGCTGATTGCTTGAGATGAGATATGTTCCCCTGGCTACTCAGCCCAGATGGAGGGGTGGAAATAAAAATTTCAGACTCTCATCACTGGTTAGGGATGTTGGACTTGAGCTTTATATATTTGAGATTTATCTGATGGTTATTCATTTTGTATTGGCCCAATCTTTACTTGTTATATCTTATTGCAATATAAATGTTTAGTCTGCGCCATTATGTGTTGGAAGTATGTAACTTGTTTTGATTATACAGGATCCATAGTTAAGAGACAGTGTTGAATCTCATATGAGACTTTGGACGTTGGAACAATCTTTATCAAACAAAGTTGATAAAGGTTATGGGGACCTTTGATGTTGGATTGAATGCAATTTACACTGCAAAAGGGTCATGAATCTATGGGGGCTGGGATGTGGTGGGTTGAATGTGAATGTATGTTCCCCATATGGCTAAGCTTCCTGCTTACATCTCCAGCCACCTGTTGGAGGTGTCACTGGGCACAGACCATGGGGTCCACCCCTAAGATGTGAAGATGTGACTGAGGGCAAATCTTGAGTCCAGCCAAAGGTATGTGGGAAACAGTTTGAGCTCTGGCTGTTCACATTTGTGGCACTTGCTAATGGTTTCTCTCTGCTTGGATCTATGAAAGGGATCCAACTTTTTCCACCATTGATGGAACTTCCCCAGGATCTGTAAGCTTGAAATAATTCACTTCCTCCCATAAACTGTTTCTGATTGGAGGTTCAACCCAGCAATGTAGAATTGACTCATTCAAATGATGTTCATTCAGCATCATTCAAATTCTGAGGACAAGGGCAGAATGGAACCAGTGTTTTGACATCATATAAAAACTACCTCTAGTGCTAACCTAACTTCCAGTGCTAACTAACCCTAACCCTTATAGTGTCCTTTTTCCTCTCTAAAACCTTGTGAGCCAGGCCTCACCGTTCAGATTTCTCTCAGCATTCTTGTTTTCTGAGGCCCCACAAGAATGATTCATTAAGCTTTGCTTCAAGTATTCAAGAATGTTTCCAGCCCAAAGTTTCAAACTCTTCTCCATGCCTCTTGATAACTAGTTCCAAAGGCTTACCTGTCAGACACAGGCAGGACCCAAAGCCAAAGCTATCAGACATGACTAGGGCCCCAGGCTATGGATAGGTAACAGCAGCCTGGACCCAGGGGAAAACTTGGGTCCAGAATTGGCAGGAGTAAGGCCACTGCCCCTCTCTGGGATCACAGTGAGCCTGGACCCCCTGGACAAATCTCGGGACTCCAAGACTGGCAGGAGGAAGGCTGCTTCCTCCCCCCTACCCCCAGGGCACCTGGTCATCCTCATAAGACATAGGCTTCACTCGGCTCTAACCTTTGGCCAGTTACCTAGGATACTCCTTATACAGTATCAGCCAACAACCTTTACACAGCCCCATCCTCATATAACTCATACCCTATACCTCTTCCCACCACTATGTAGGTCACCTGACCCTTTCCCTATGTGCTGGAATTAATATCCTTATATGCCAATTAGGCATCAGCAAACAACCTTTGAACTCACCAGTCCCCTTGGGACCCTCTTACCAAGATATTTCTCTCAACTTTTTATAAAAACCCAGTTCCTTGTTGAATAAATGAGAGCTGTTCTCTGAAGCTGTCTCCTGGGTGTTTCTTCCTGTCACACTCATGGCTGCTCAAGATCCTGCTCTGCTGTTGCTTGGACACCCCTGGGACACTGAGGCACCACAGCCCCAGGACTACCAGGAACCACACTTACCAATTACATGGCCAGAGTTATCACAGTCAGGGTACTTCTAAGTAACAATTTTCTGTATTAGTTACTTTACTCATTGACAGAAAAAATACCTGACCAGAAGCAGCTTAATGGAGGAAGAGTTCATTGTGGCCTATAGATCCAGGGTTTCTTCATAATGGGGAATATATGGTGACAGAAGCTTCAGGCAGCTGGCTACATTTAGTTCAAAGAGAGGAGGCAGAAAGAGTTGAATGCTGGTGCTCATCTGTGTCTCCTATTTATCAAGTCTGGGAACCTAGCCAAGGGAATACTACTTCAGATAGATAAGGTGGGTCTTTCCATCTCAATTGACCTAATCAAGATATTTCCTCACAGGCACAACTGAAGACTAACTGTATCTAAATAATGTCTTTCAGTTGGTTCTAGGAACTTTCAAGATGGCAATCAATGTAAACCATCAAAATTGGGATATAATGAGCATGTATTTCATGTGATGAAGACATGAATTCTGGATTTCATGAGCCACAATACAGCAAGAAAATAAAGTCTCTAACAACTATGTTACAGCAGCAATCTAGGTGAGAAACCCAGCCTAGGCCACTCATTGTCTTCCACATTGATTTTCATCCTACAGCACTCTTTCCATATGTCACAGGAAACAAATCCTTCCTCAGGCCATATCCATTTCTTATGTGCAGTCCATGCTCACATCCAAACACCTCATGCTCATAAACTGTCCAATAAAGCCATAAAAGTAAAAAAAAAAAAAAACCCTCAAGGGATTCTAAGAAAATTAGTCTGAAAAATATATCCACTTCTCTTAGATAATAAATCTTAAGAAGGTCCAGGGTCAAAACTGGACAGCTTTGATCAGAGGATAAGAATTGCTAAAACAGGGCTGGAGAGATGGCTTAGCGGTTAAGGCGCTTGCCTCCTAAGCCTAAGAACGCTGGTTCCAATCTCCAGCGGTTCCAATCTCCAGGTCCCAAGTTTAGCCAGATGCAAAGTGACGCAAGGTTGCAATGCCGCACTTGACCACAAGGGGGCACACACATCTGGATTTCGTTCTCAGCAGCTGAGAGATTGCTGGCGTGCCCATCTCTATCTGTCTTCCTCTCCCTCTCTCTCTCTCTCTCTCTCTCTCTCTTTCTCTCTGTCTCTCTCCAAAAAAAAATGCTAAAACACAGATTTGGGTAAATATGCTCTAAGCAGGTACACTTCCTTCTCCTTTCCTATGAGCATCCTCTCTACAAAGAAGTACCATAAAATTAAGAGAGAAAACTTGAAGTAACTGCTATTCCTAGATAGTGTATTTTAATGTAACAACATAGTAGAGAGATAGGATGCCCCATAGTCTAAAATAAAAACTACAGAGGTTATTTCTACAAGACTTGGAATTACTTGTTGTTTACTATTGTTGAAGCATGTTTATGGGGAAAAGGAGACAAATCATAGTCACCTTTGGAGGACTATGATAAAACATCATTGCATTAGTTACTTTCTTGTTGCTGTAAGCAAATACATGATAGGAAGCAAGTTAAGGGAGAAAAGGTTCTTTTTGGCTTATAGTTTTAGTTTCTATAGTCCATGATGGCATGTTTGCAGGAGCATGAGGCAGCTGGTGATATTGTATATACATTCAGGAAACAGAGAACAGACAGGCTATAAAACCTCAAGGTCCACAAGTAGTGACCCGCTTCTTCCAGTAAGGCTCCACTTCCTGAATATCCATAACCTTCCAAAACCGCCACCAGTTGGGAATAAAGTGTTCAAACACATGAGCATGGTGGGGATATTTCAATATTGAAACCACAACATTTATTATCATGGTACAGTTTGTGGCTCATGACTAAATCAATACACTAATTAGGCATATAAATTGTAACACTTGTTTCCAGTCATGTTTTTACAGAACTTGGAAGTTTCTACTCTCCTAATCACAAGTTAAAGTAGTTCAACACAAAGTAAAATCAAAAGCACATTTTGGTTCATGAGAGATGGGAGGACATGGGTCAAATTCCAGCTATGAAAATCATGGAGTGATTGACAAGCCTTAGAGGTCAGGTATAACTGTGGAGAGACTTACAAATGAGTGGAAACCAGCACAGGAACCAAAGGGATAGTAGGAGAACCTGCACTGGAATAGACTATTTGCTAGAGGCTCAGTATACATCATTGTGGGGTTCAAACTTCCAGAGCTCTCAAATTGAGAGCCCACTGTATGGTGCCATTTACTTCCAGATCCCTAACCAAAAATGAACAGTAACTCCCTCCCTCATGATTTCAGCAGGGGTAAAGATAAAGAATCAATTTGAGAGCTAAGGAGATAGCTCAGCTCGTAAAATGCTTACCTTGTATACATGAGAAACTGAGTTCAATCTCTAAATCAGGTGTGGTAGCAAAAGCCTGAAATCCCAATGCAGGGGTGATGGAGACCATAATATCTTTGTGTCTACCTAGACAACTACTCTTACCTAATTTGTGAGCTCCAGGCCAGTGAGACACTTGGTTTCAAAAAACAAAAGGTGGAAAACACCTGAAGACCATCTCCCAACATTGTCCTCTAGCCTTCACATGCATGCAAGTATGTGCATGCACGTGCAAACACACACATGCACACACACGCATGCACGCACATGCACGCAACTCAACTCACACAGAGATATACTATTGAAAAGTGCATCCTGGGGTATATGTTAGTGGGCATAGCTCTGGTGATCATTGGATGTTGACTTCACATGAAGGAAGACAGTGGAAGTTAGAAGCATCAGGAGACCTTGTATGATTCCTAGATCACAAGCTGCTCTCACCTCTGGGCAAAGTAGCCATCAGAGATTGTGTTTTCACATGCTCTCCACAAACAAATACACAGACTGGCATGCAGTTTGTGTGAGTTACTTCACTCCTTGTGGTGATCAAATACCTGACAAGAAGAAGCTTACAGGAGAACGGAGTGAATTTCACCTTATAGTTCCAGAAGTTGAGTCTGTCATCTTCAGGGAGGCCTGGTAACTGTGATCTGCACAAGTCCCCTTGCCTTGCTTCATCTCTTCATCCATTCGAGGAGCCTCACCAGAAGCTAAGTAGATGTCAACTTTGTTCTCTTGGATATCCAGGGGAAAGACATTTTAGTCAATTCTTTCTTATTTTTTTCTTTTGAATTTATTTAATTTTGCATTTTTTGTGGTTCTAGTAATTAAACCTGTGGCTTTATACAGGCTAGGCAAGCATATATACATAAATGCATACAGGCAAGCATTCTACCACAATTACACCCACAGAACCCAAAGTACTTTGTATTTATTAATCTTTTCCCATTTTAAGCACTCACTTAGTATTAAAGAACAGGAAATAAAATTCTATTATAGATTTTATTATATATAAAATGTTCATATAATTTATAAATAAAAAACTATTAAAATTACATACAAATGAAATTATGAAAGGAGATATATCAGATTGAACTTTGCATGATTAGAACCTAGGTGCTCCAACAATGATAGTCTGTGAACTAAAGAATGTAGTAGCTCTTCCACCCAAGAAACCAGAACCCTTTGAAAAATGGGGAGCAGTTACACATTCCCCAGGCAATATGGAATTGAATTATGTATGTGAGTGTGTGCTAAAATCTGATGTCTGTAGGCAAATTACAAAAGAAACAGATACACTGGTACTTGCACACTCTGGCTGGTTTCCTCTGCCCACTTTCATCCCACCTGAAGACTCAGCCTATTGGATGGTGCCAAATCCAAGGTGAATTTTTCCCCTCAGTTGTTATAACTCATATCAAATGCCTCAGGAAATATCTTTACAAACACACTGAGAGGTGTGCTTTACTAATTTATGAGGTGTCACTTGATCACTCACCCTTCTCATACACAAACCTATCAGTATCACATTTCACTTGCTGATTTCTACTCACATTGAGCCATCATTTATGCATATATATTTTTTTCCATGCATCTTTCTAAAATCTAAATGAAACTTGGATTTCTTTCCTGTAAGCTCACATATATTATCCATTATATTTTATTTTGAATTAAAACTGTCTTTTTATTGCATTTATCCCATTGCACTTTGAGCTATAGAGCCAGGATAACTTTTAATTCACCAGTTATCATCAGTATTACAAAGACAGTACTATAACAATCATATTTTTGACAAATTTCTCATACACTGTATTATTGAAGCATCTTTTTGTAGATTTCATAATGAAACTCCTCTCAGCGACTTTTTTGCTGAGAGTGATCTTTCCATCAACAGAAAAAAAAAAGTCGGTCACAACATGCTTACCTACAATAAAATACAAATAAAGTTAAATAAATAAATACAAATACAAATAAAGTTAAAGCACTCAGAGCCATATTTGTTACCATTTCTCTGAGATGTAGTCTTAAAGGGTAAAATATTTATTCTATGCAAGGATTTGATGAGCTTTTAACAAATCTGTGACATAAGTCAACTAGCTTCAATTTTTAGCCATGCTACCTCAAATATTAGATCTTTCTTTTTATTTTTCTTTCTTTTGAGACAGGGGAAATAATACCCACTTCTAGAATTTTAAAAGATTAAATGAAATTACAAATAACATTGAATTCTTAGCATCAATCCTAGGCAGTTTTATAATCATTTACTCAATGCTTTCATTTTAAGAACATAACCCAGAATTAGAATTAGAATTAGAATTAGAATCCTGTGACTGAGATATAAAGGCCATCCTTTCCAGACCAATTGCTGAATTGCTGGTTACTTCAGTTAATTGCTTTTTTTTTTTTTTTTTTTTTTTTTTGGTATTGGGCATCAAGCTCAGGACTCCGAACTTGATAAACAACACTCTACCAGGGAGTTATATTCTGAGACCAGAGTGCATTTTCATTTGCAGCATTTTTTCCATTAAGTTCTTGTAAGTGAACGGTAACTTCAATATATAATTAAGCATCATACTCATTTGAGTAAATTTGAGTAAATGTCCCCCGATTGATTCAGGAGTATAGTAAAGGCTTGTAATTTGGATCACCATCTGCCTGGCTAAAGGAGGTGTCACTGTGGGTGGGTCCTAAGGTCCAGCCCTAAGGTGTGACGGTGGATTTGGAATTCCATTCTAAAGATACTCAATGTGCTTGAGCTTTGTCTGGGGTTCCTGAAGTGTGCTTGTTTGTGGTGCTGATGTGGCTTGTGACTCTTTTCTCTCTCTGCTTGGATCTGTGAAAGGGGGGCAACTTCTTCTGCCATTATGGAACTCTCCCTGGATTTATAAGCTTCAAATAAATCCTTTCTTCTTCCCATAAACTGTGTCTGGTCTGGAGGTTCATCTCAGAGGCACAAGGCTATCTACTACACCCAGGAATAAAGAGATAGCTTAATAGTTAAGGTGCTTACCTGCAAAGTCAAAGGACCCAGGATTGATTGCCCAGGATGCAAGTAATCCAGATGTACAAGGTGGCAAATGCATCTGGAGTTCCTTTACAGTGGCTGGAGGCCCTGGCATACCCATCTCTTTCTCTCTCTCTCTCTCTCTCTCTCTCTCTCTTTCTCTGCCTCTGTCTCATTCTGTCTCAAATAAATAATAAATAAATAAAGTAATTATAAAAAAAAGAGATGGGCACAGTGAAATGCTCTGACTGAATATTTCTTCTAGTCTCATAACATTAGACTTAGTGGAGAATTAATGCCTTTAAGAAGAGTCAATATTGAACCTAAATGGCTGCTTTGTGGTGGCTTGAATGTACTGTCCCCATAGCCTCAGATATTTGTGATTAAGTAGAACATTTGTAAGTGAAGCTCTCCTAGAGGAAGTATGGCACCAGGGTAAGACCTTGGGGTTGAGTATAGCCTGCTGTGTGTTCAGTCAGCTTGTGCTTGCTGGAGCTTAGTGTTATTTCTCTTGCTGTGGTTGTTTGATGAAATGAACCAGCTTCCTCTGTTGCAATGAAGCTTCCCCTGGAAACTGTAATCATGAAATAAACTCTTTCTTTCAAAAAGTGCTTCTGGTGGAGGAGTTGTCCCAGCAATGAGAAGGTAACCGAACTATACTTCAATTGCATAATTCCAGTGTTGGCAATTATTCTCTGAATAGAGTTTATGAGATTCTGACAATCTGGGAGAGTTGTAGGTTCTTAAGCAATTGACATTTTTCAAATCCCACACATAGAAGGGGGTCAAAAGTTTCTCTGGTGGGGTGACTTTTATTAGCCAAGTATAGAAGTCTGTTGTTTCTGGACATTTCCTTTACGCTTTATAAAATATTTGAAATATAGGTATGATTACCTCTACCTTACATATCAGGAAAAGGAAGTGCAAAGATGTTTATAAGTTATCTGTGTTCCATATAAGTGCCTATGAATACTCCGGTCTGTTACCAAAGCAATGCTGTTTTTAATGAGTCAACTTGCTTTGGAAACTAGTTGGCCTTATTTGTTGATGGCTGAAAAAAACTTCTTCCAATGCAATGAAACCCTTATTTTAACACAAAGGCAAAAATAACAACTAAACAAGTGGTAAAAAAAAAAAAAAAAAAAAAAAAAAGAAAAAGCAGAAACAAGATTGTTCAGTTTTATTTCTCTTTATGCCAGAATTTTCATTTTCCTTTATAAAAATAAATCGTATTTTTAAAGAACTCTTGTGTTATGCATTCATCTGGTAGTATTTAGAGAAGTTTTGAAGAGCTTTATGCAAGTTGTAATAATTTTATATCCATTTTCTTAAGCAAGTGGTTACATGGATAAGCAATGGTGCACTACAGCAAATTGCTCTAGGAACCTTACAAAGGATCGGCAGGCTTCTCATTTCACTGCACATAAATGGCAGAAGTATTGCATTCCTGTGGATCAAGTAATGTGCCAATACTTGTTCATATATTTTAAAGAAAGTTTTTTGAGAACATAAAATGTGAACAGAAATGTTCCCTGATTTGTGAATTGATGGTACATCCTCGTATTTTAAACATTACAGAGGTGGCTACTCATGTTTTTGAAATAGAAAGAAGACTCACAAAAGATTTAAAAGAAACGCTTGATGGCAAGGATAAGTTGCTCAAATTCACAAGTGTAGTACATTACTTACATTAATTTTTTGAAATATTTTATTTATTTATTTGAGAGGGGGGAGAGAATGGGCATGCCAGGGCCTCTAGCACTGTAAACAAACTCCAGACACATGTGCCATTTATGTGGGCTTATATGGGCACTGAGGAAATGAACCTGGGTCCTTAGGCTTGGCAGGCAAGCACTTTAACTGCTAAGATATCTATCCAGCCTACATTAAGTGTTTTATTGAAAACAGTGTATGCCATGATTCAAGCACTCTTGTGAATAAGTAAATCGTTTGCTTATATGATAAGCCAAAACAGATAAATCCCAATGTTCAAAGCTCTCCAGTGCCTCTGAAAATATGTCTTTTATTCTGGCACTTGTATCCCTAAGGGTTCTGGTTTCTTCAGTCCTCTCTAACTTGATCTCCTACTATCTTCCTTCACTCATTCCAGTTCATATCCATTGGCCCCTTTGGTAATAATTGAAAATTCCAAGGCATCTTTCAATTAAAGGAAGTTGTGGTTGTTTTTCTTTCTACCTGTAATTAAATTATTTTAATTAAATTAAATATGCGATATACTCTCCACCACCCAGGCGTTTTTGTGATTGACTTTTCCACAATTGAGATTTGTGATCAACCATTGCCATTATGGAAAGTGGCATACTTTAATAATGAAGTAGCTATATCTCATTTAGTATCATATTACTTTCTTTGTTCTCTCTGAAAAATGCTTATCTATCAGATAATCCTCTTGATTGTATATGCATTGACTTGTTGTTGTTGTTGTGTGTGTATACAATTATATGCATATGTTGAGGATTTAACTCAGGGCATCATGTATGTTAAGCACATACTTTACCACAAAGCTACACTTTCTCCTTAGCCTATCCACTCTTTATAAATATTATCCCTCACTATTAGTATGTGAGCTCTATGAAAGGATGATTTATATCTGCTTTTCAAGGAATATTTGTTACTTGTTTATTGTTGTAACACCAATGTTTAGAAGACTTTGGTGTGTATTAAATTCTCTTAATACATTTTATATGAAAAATAAATGTTTATCAAATAATAAAGTCAATGAATGTATTCTTAAAATAATTCTAAAACATCCTATGATGCAGAACTCTATAGACTGAGATTTAGAAACATTACTAGTAGGATATAAGGAAGCTGCTTTAGGCAGAGGCATCTCTGTGAACATGTTAATTTGAGACTTGATGGATCATGAGCCAGCTACATAAAATGGGTTGGAGGAGTTTGTGCTATTTTTATTTCCATTTTGCCTTTTCTCTTCTTAATTTTATTTTAGTTATTCGTTCACATGAGTTTGTTATGATAGTACTGTGATATCCTGTGAACCCATCATGCAGTTTCCCTTAAAAGCTGCATATTACCAACCAATGTATGATATGAAGAGTAAGTAATTGGGCAGGAGAGATGGCTCAGACATTAAAACACTTACATGCAAAACCTAACAACCCAGGCTCAATTTCTCAGTACCCACATAAAGCCAGATGCCCAAAGTGGCACTTGTCCTGGAGTTCATTTGCAGTAGCTGTAGTCCTTGGTGCACTCATTCTCTCTCTCTCTTTCGATAGATAGATAGATAGATAGATAGATAGATAGATAGATAGATAGATGATAGATAGATGATAGATAGATAGATAGATAGATAGATAGATAGATAGATAGATGATAGAGATATCTCCCTTTCCTAAGAAAGCATATGTGTGTGTGTGTGTGTGTGTGTGTGTGTAATTAACAATAATATGGTGTGTGCATATTCTCCGATGTAATTTCATCACATTGGTAGGTTTGGGTAACTCCCATCCTAATAGCAATATAGTCCCACTTATCACAAAATAACTGTCTGCAACTACTCCTTTATGGTTTTTTATGTCTTCTTGGCTCCTTGCAGCTATATGTTTCAGTGATTTAGGGTGAGGTCAGTACAAAGTTGTGTCTGTCCCATAAAAGATTGTTAATTGGGAATGTATCCATCCATCCCTTGTTTAACCACTTCCGGTAAGGCAGGATTTTTCAGTGGATTTTGAAAGCAAGTTATTCTCTTGAATCAGATGAACAGTGGTGTTCAAAGTACCATGGATTAGAGTGATAATTCTATGGTTCACATTCCATTTTCACTGCTCTAAAATCAGCAGGATCTTTTTCTACTATAAGGTCAGATGTAAATTGTCTCTCTACTATGAAAGAGAATTAGATTTTCATGATGCCTAATGTGGAGTATGCTAAAAAGTTAATTCCATTTAAAGTAATCATTTCTTCCTTCAGACTTCCTGGATTTCTTGATATGTTTTACATACTTCTCCCTTTTCAAGAAAAGTCATGCTTGGGTACTAAATTGAAAACTACTTTGGATTAATCTGATTTTTTTTCATTTTTATTCTGCTTGATCTGCACTTAGCTCTGATTTTTTATCACTAATAATACTTTAGATTTTACAAGTCATTGAATTTAGATCCTCAAGATGATTATTTACCTGATAATACCCCTGGAATTTCACCCCACACAGCCTTCTTGTCCCAGAGGAAACATGAGCAAATTTCCCCATGCACAATACTTCTGATGCTCTGGACAGCTGCTCTCTTTCAGAGACTAAAAACAACATGAAATTATGTCACCAGAAGCAATTCAATTGCCAGTGGACCAGCTGCCGTTTTGTGTAGACAGATTTATCAGAGTTGAATGCTGAGAATAACCACAAGTACAGGGACATTGTAATTATGAAATCCAAATGGAAGAATTCACAACCAAAGAAATCATCTCGACAGAATGCATATCAAACTGTGTCCTCTGATCCCCTAAGATTAAATATCACTATAACCCAAATAAGTGAATTATCTGTAGAGTCAGCCTTAAAAATTGTGTTGAGCATCCATGATATTTTTCCTGAAATAAAATGCAGTAGAACATTCATAAGGCAGAGGCCATCAAGTGGAAAATTATGGGGAAACCCAGCACAGGTCCATGTTTCTATGTGTCTAATACCCTTATTTCTGTCCATAACAAAGAGGTTCTGAAAACTTCAATTTCTCTACCAGGTTGGACTTCCATGGCCTGTATAGATGCCCACCTCTCCCCTCCTTTGGTTGGTCCAGTTCTTTTCTTATTTCTGACTTGGCTGGAGCACTCATGCTGGTGAATGAATCAGCAGCTCTGGATAGAGGACCCATGGGGTGGGCTTCCTGTCATGGCCAGGCTGGGATCACTATTCATCCACTTGTTTCTAGGCTACAAAAGCAAACTGAGGTGACTGTGGATATAATTTATTGATGAATACCCTCTTTTTTATGGTTTTGTTTTTGCAAGTTAGTTTCTCACTCTAGCCCAGGCTGACCTGGAATTCATTATGTAGTCTCAGGATGACCTTGAGCTCATGGCAATCCTCCTACCTCTGCCTCCCCAGTGCTGGGATTAAAGGCATGTGCCACCACACCTGGCTCAATACCATCTTTTGAAAAGCAAAGAAAATATGGTTGAGAAGGGGAACTAGCTATTCAACATTAATACATTCAGTGAAATGGGGCCTCCTTACTTGAATCCAATTCTCCTTCCAGTCTTTTTTTTACTTTATTAACAAGTTTCATACATTTATACAATGTATCTTGATAATACTTTCTCCCATTACCTGCTTTTGTTTCCCTTCCCTCATCCTCCTTCCACTGAATCCCTTCTTCTTTCCAAATAGTCCCTTTTCTAATTTTTTGTCCTTTTTTGACCGCCTCCATCATTCATGGCAAAATGTTGATGGTCCCAATATTATTCAGTTCTTGTACAGGTAATGGCACATACTGTGAAGTCAGGATTATAATGGCCACATCATGTCCAGGAGACAGCACTTCAAAGCTCTGATCCCCATCTTCTGGCTCATACATTCTTTCCACCCATCTTCCATATTGATTCATGGGCCTTCGAGAGTGAGACAGATGTCTTATTTAGTACTGAGAACTTGACAGTAACTTCTTAGCACTTTGACTAGATTTGAGTCTCTCCAGTAGTCACCCAAATATTCAAAACACTAATCTGTGGGCAAAGGCATAATATAAACATTGGGAAATCTGATGGGCAACAACATATCCATTTAGTAAAACAATAGTAGTAGCTTTCATCCTGGTTTCTAGGACCTTCCTAGCCATCAGATTTAGATTATATTGTCTGTACCAGGACATCAGCTTTTGATTTGATTTTCAGTACCAGGAATAAGTTTCCTCCCATCGAGTGGGTCTCAAATCCAACTGGAAAGCAGCTGGTTACCTCCATTAGCAGTCATGTCATTATTGCACCTTCCCTGACTGGCCAGTTGTGTAGCTCACAGGGTCCACTGGTGGTTAAGAGTTGAGGATTTTTCTCTCCCAGCAAGCTGGATAGCACTTTCTAGCACTATGACAGCCTGCCATCAGGAATGAGGCTTCCAGCTTGACTTCTCAGTGTATTGCAGCCAAATCAGACCTATCACTCACTTTTGGCGCTTGAAGATAGATGGAAAATTTTCATCATAAAAATAATCTACAATTACTATCATCACAAATACTGTCATATGTTTTATGTGCTTATGAGATTGATAGTTATCAGAAAACTACATTTAATTGGGATTAGCATATAAAATATCAGTAGTATTATGTCATTGAATTTGTGATGTATATTTACCATGCTCTATTGTATTTTGGCAAAATTAACAGCCTTTTTCATAGAACATTACATTTAATCACATTTCACAATTAAATAGAAATATGTGAATTAAGTCTCTTGGCACGACATGAATCCAGAAAGGAAAATTCATAAAACCAGGTACCAGAAACTAAGTATAAGTGGTTTAGCAAAGAAGGAGGTGAGAACTGATTAATACTGTTAAGAGGCTAATTAGCACATGCATGTAAACTGAAAACCACTGAACTGTGCCACAATGTAGTCATTGCTAAAGCTGAGAGAAATAAGTATTGGTGAATGTTGGAGGCAGAAGAAAATTGGAGTGAGGTAAAGAGAAATGGGGTAATGAACACATACAAAAACGTCTAAGAATTTGGCTAGAAGCATTAGTAGAGAACTGGCAATTAGAATAGGCCTAATTAATGTAATCCCAACATCATTTTTGTACTACAAAATGACTTAAGCCTTCTTATTGACATAACCTCTTTTTCCTCATAATCATGTATATTGTTAGACTGGTACCATTATTTTCGTTTTCAGTGACTGTAAGAAGTGAGTTAAGTTCAATGGATTATTTTTAAATATTTATTTATTTATGAGAGAGAAAATATAAATGAGATGAGAATGGAGACACCAGGCCCTCCTTGCTCTGCGAATGAACTCCAGATACAGGCACTACTTTGTACATCTTCCTTTATGCGGGTGCTGGGGAATTGAACCCAGGTGTCAGGCTTTGCAAACAAGCACCATTAACTACTGAGCCACCACTCTAGCCCAAACTCAATGAATTTTTCAGTCCTTAAATAACTATTCAAAGGTCACAAAGAAGCAGATCTGATGCCAGAGGCACTTTGGATTTTTTTTTTTGGTCTCTTTTCTGTTTTGTTTTATTTTATTTTTTTATTAAGTAGAAAAATTTATATGGTCACATCATGTGTTGGTACCATTATTCCCCTTCCCCCTGCCCCCATTCCACTGAGGGCCCTCCTCAGTGGTATTGCTGGTGTTCCCCATGGGGTTGTGGGTTATGAATTGTGAGAGCAGCAGACAATCATTGTAGGGGGATGGCAATACTTCTGGAGATTCCTTCCCACTCTGTCGCTCTTACAATCATTCTAACCCCTATTCTGCAAAGTTCCCTAAGTCCTGATGGGTGTATTTTAATTCTACTTTAGTGTTGAGCTCTCAGAAGCTTCTAGATTTCTTTTGTTTTTCTTTCTTTCTTTTTTTTTTATTTTTGGTTTTGGTTTTTCCAGGTAGGGTGTCATTCCAGCTCACGCTGACCTGGAATTCACTATGCAGTCTCAGGGTAGCCTCAAACTCAGGGTGATCCTCCTACATCTTCCTCCCGAGTGCTGGGTTTAAAGGCATGTGCCACCACACCCGGCAAGCTTCTGGATTTCTGATCTGACACGTTTTTAGTATCCTCAGTGTTGGTCTCCATCACCCCGAAGTCTGTCAGGCTCAATTAATTAGCATACAGAATAATTAGGTTCATCATGGCATATGTGTGTGTGTGTGTGTTGTTGTTGTTTTTGTTGATCCTTCCCATACTCTCCTTCTCAGTCTCCCTAGTCACTCCTGCTCATCCCCTTTATTCCTCCAGGAGCACTCTTTCTGCTTACATTGAACATGCACTTAAAAAAAAATAAAAGGCCTCGGAGATGGATCTGTAGGTAAAGTGCTTGCTGTTCAGGTGTGAGTACTTGAGTTTGGATCCCTGGAATCTAAATAAAATCCAGATGTGGTAGTGAGTCCACAACACAGCAGGAGGGAGAGACAGGAGAATCCTCCAGAAGTTTACTAGATAGCTATCCTGGGAAATGCAGTGGTAAAGATGAGAAATGTTACTGTGGACTACTTTTAAAATTCTTTATTGGAAGATATGACTACTGTGAATCATTCCTTCATAGGGATTCAGATTATCTGAAATCTCTCATTTTTCAGATTTTGAACATTAATTAGTACAATGTAACCTACAACATTGTGTGTATCCCTAATACTTTCACTACATGGGAGAAATTTCTCAAAGTCATTAATTTCATTTTATTTATCAAGAAGGGTATTTGCATATTCAATTGTTCTTAATTATGATTAAAATATTCTTTAATAATTAAGTTACTTTAAAACCTTAATCAGTAAGTATAAAATTGATTAATCATTGTTTGGTTTTGTGCACAGACACCAAGAAGTAATAAAGTCAGTCTGGAGGGATGGCTTAGTGGTTAAGGCACTAGCACACAAAGCTAAAGAACCCAGGTTCAATTCCCCAGGACCCACATAAGCCAAATGCACAAGGTTGTACATGCTTTTGGAGTTTGTTTTCAGTGGATGAAGGCCCTGGCATGTCAATTCTCTCTATCTGCCTCTCTATATATATTTGCCTTTCCCTTTCTCTCTCTGTGTCTCAAATAAATAAATTTTAAAAAGAAGTAATAAGGTCATTAGAACAAGAATAACCCATTTATTTAGTGACCATCATTATCATTTTCTTCCTTACTTAAGTATGGAATGTAGACATTCCCTGAGGTTTTCCAAGCATATTTAATGTCCTTTTGCTGAGTGTTCAAATGCTGAAAAACATCTTGACTCCACCTTATATGCCAAGCCTTGGCCTTAGGCGTATATATGTTTTTCTCTCTTACTGCTGGGAATACATCACATAGCCTTGCTAACACCACCAGTATGATAAGGAGAGTACTTGGTTAAGGATGGACAAATAGAAAGTTATACACTATTCTAAGTTCTGAAGAACAAATTCTAAATATCAAAGATAAAATCCATAGGACACCACAACTTCTTGACCTAATTTAACTGTTAGTATCCTTTGAGCAACCATTTTCTCCATCACAATCCACTATCCTGATCAGCCTCAGTTAATCATCCTGTTCCCCTCAATTTCTGTGGGAGTAGCATTTTTTATTAGTTATGTATAGAGTATATATACAGCCATGATGGTACCATCATAAGTCTTCTCCCTGTCCTCCCCCATGGGTAATGTGAGTCTTGCTTTATGTGGGTAGCCATCAGTTATATGGGAGTGGCAATGACTCTGTGCATGATGACCCAACTCATGGCTTTAACTATCTTTCCGCCCCTTTTCCGTGAATTTCCCTGAGCCATGTTGGGTTCATTTTAGGTCTATTTCAGTGACAAAGTGGTGGGAGTCTCTGTGTCTCTGGATATCTGATTTGGTAGGAGTTGAGTGTTCTTTGTGTCTATCTCCTTCATCCTTGTGCTGGTACCAGGTTCACAGAGAAAGCAGCACTCTTGTTCATTTCCCCTATAACTCTATGGCTTCAGCCCTGGTGAGATGTGATGGGCCTATTCTCTCTTCAGGTTCTACATCCATCTGAAAAAGAGAAGCAGATTCTCCAACGGAGAGTGAGGTCAGAGCAAGATACATGGATAACTATTATTATTTTAGAGAGAATTTAATATGTAGACCCTCTTGCCTCCCACTATTGGTGAGAGCTTGATATTGGAGAGCGGGCTCATTTTTGGATATGGTTCTGACTTGTTTCCTGGTTCCAGGTATGGGTTCCACTCCACTAGTGGATCCATTAGCCAAATCAAGAGCAGTTGGTAACCCACAGTGGCTGTGTGCTGCTATATTGAATATGTGAATGTGTTCATGAGGTACTTGTTCTCTTTGCTTAGCTTATTTCATTTAACATAATAGTCTCTATTTCCATCAATACTATAGCAGATTGAAGAATTTCATAATTCCTTATGGTTTAGCAGTGTCCAATTCTAGATACATACTCCATTTTCATTATCCCTCATCTATTTTATGGATACTTAGGAATATATTTGAACACAGGAATGTGGATGTTTCTTGAGCTTCTTGATTTTATTTCCTTGGTATATATATATACCTAACAGAGGGATTGTTGGATCATATGGCAATTCTATTTTTAAATTTTATTTTATTTATTCATTTGAGAGAGAGAGAGAGAGAATGGTCATAAAAGGGCTCCAGCCACTGCAAATGAACTCCAGATGCATGTGCCAATTGTGCATCTGGCTTATATGGGTCCTGGAGAATTAATCCAAGTCCTTAGGCTTCATAGGCAAGTGCCTTAACTAATAAGCTATCTCTCCAGTCCCCTAAATTTTTGAAAGAACTGTTTTGCACAATCATTATACTAACTTATATTCCATATATGTGGAATATATATGTAGAATATATGAATTTATATTCCATCCAACAGTTCCCCCTCAAGAACTTGAAATTAAGTTTTAAAAACAATTAAATTTTACATTGAAAATCAAAATTATAAAATATGTACTTAGCAAATCTGGGTGAACCATTTATACTTCTATGTACTATTTCTGAAATTTTTCTGTATGTCTCACATTCTTTGAATAAATAATAGGAAAGAAAACTAAAGTCTATAAATAAACCTTTCTATTTCTATATAAACTTTTTAGGAGTATGAGAAAGAATGAGTATTAGCATAATTTTGGTAGTGACTTCATGATGTATACATATATTAAAGCATGTTTTATTCCTTAAATATGTGTGTGCACACGTGTATATGCATACATGCATGTGTATATGTTTGTACTTTAAATTGTCAATTACATCTCAATAAAGGTAAGAAAAACTAGTACATAGAAAGCACACAAATATTATATCAAAATGGAATTAGTAGTACACCAGTAAAACAAATTTGCCTTTCTGAGTGACCATATTTAACAACTCTTAGAAACATATTCTGTATATTATTCTATGTAAATACTGTAGTTTCTTCATTTTATTTTAAAAAGTCATTAGCATACTAGAATTTATCAAGTTAGCATTATCATAGTAGTAAGCACATATCTTAAATCTGTAATAAATATTAAATTATAGTGTTTACTGACTGTAATTTTTTAAATGATAATTTATGCTCAACTTAACTGTAAATTTCCTGAACAAGTAGTCCAACTGCACTCTCTGTTTTCCAGCTTAAGTATTCATAGCAATAGATGTAATTGAAATTCCAATAAATGTTTCTTTGTTGTTAAATTAATATTACCAAAATTTGTGTTACATTAGGCATAACTAAATTCAGAACAGTGCATTTTACATCTTTGATGTAACTGGAGATCTTTCATTTACATGAAACATGAAGCAGAAATAATTTATTAGCAGATGCTCATGGAAATTAAGGAAATGCATGACTTCTTTCAAATAGAAACTGTTTTTTTTTTCTGTTAGTATTAGAGACATTCCAATGTCTGGATCATGGTTAATTTTAAAACTGCATTTATGCACATGCTGTGCATGAAATAGTTGGATAAAGAAGAATAAATGACTAAAAGAATAATTTTTGTAACTTTTTGTAAGCTTCCAAATGAATTTTGACAATAGGTTGGTAATATTTTCTATTTGATTGGATCAAAAATGCAGTTCAATTTAAAATACACAATTTTACCAAGTCCATTTATTATTATTTAAGCAAAAAATTATTTTGTCAAAAGGAACAACATGTATGCAATGATAATGCACAGTTTAATATATAGGACTTCTTTAATTTTAATTTTTAAACAACAGTAAGAAACAAAGCTAAAATTATCATGTTAGGAGAAGCACGTTGATATTTATATGAGAATATGAATTATAATTTATGCAAATAAGGAAATATATTTTATTGAATGTTAATACATATTATGGTTTCTTAAATATATTTTAATAACCCTTGGTTTTATGAGGACACTATTTTGCAATAAATTTGGAATTTAAATTGTTCCTTTTTAAACAGCCATTAATATTTATGAAAGACTTCACCACTATGATATTGGAAAAGTTAGTAAATGCCTCTTTTGATTAATAGACCTCCTTCTAAGGCCAGTTTTTATATAACACACACACACACACACACACACACACATTTGTCAATAATGTAAACAATAAACGATTTCCCATCACAAAGATTCTATACTTGCTTATTCTCCTTTCTATCCCTTCCTCTATGCTTTTGTCTTATCTCTGCTCTCCCTCTTCTGTACTCTCTTAGTATGTGTCTAACTATGTCTGCCTCTTTTTTATTGTTCATTAATTTTTATCATGTACTTTAGTGAATGAACAAATCACATGTTGGTCCCACACCCTCATGATATCTTCTTATATCCCTTCTTCCCTGCCCACATTCCACTGAGCCTCCTCCTTAGTGGGGTTATTGGTATTCACCATTGTGTTATGAATGCATTAGTCAGTATCTAGGGATGGGGGCAATGCATCAGGACACTCCTTCTCACCCTGTGGATCTTATAATATTTCTTCCCTCTCTTTTTTAATGTCTCCTTGGCAGATGTGTTATAAGTCTACTTGATTGTTAAGCTCTCTGCAATCTCTGGATTTCTGCTTTGATGAGTTTTGAGTGTCCTTGGGATCTATCTCCACCTCTCTGGAGCAGGTTGTCAGGCTAACAGTGAGAGAAATACTCAGGTTTAAGTTGTCACTACCTCTGTGATGTATCCTGGGCACTGGCAGATGTGCTAGAGGTGGTTCTTCTCATGCTAAGCAGTTGGATATCTTTTTTTTTTTTTTTTCATATAGGATCTTGGTTCTACCTGGTCTTTGCTGCCATCTGTTAGAAACAAAAGATTCTCCAACCAAGGGTGAGAGCAGCATGGCTGAAAAGGGAATAAACATAGTTAAGAGACTTTAGGTGAGTGTAACTACACTTCTTGTCCAAAAACTAGTGGGAAAATCTCTCTGGAATCTATGACCATTTTATCCGTAGTATTCATACTTGGTTTTCAGTGCCAGGTATGACTTCTGTCTCACTGAATGAGCCTCTTATGCAATTGAGCCATTGGTTACCTGCATATGATACGTACCACTATTGCACAAGTGTGTACATCTTACCCAGCTGGTTTATTCTGTAGCTTTCAGGATCCTTTGCTGGTTCCCACTGTTGATGGTCATTATCCCCCTGCAGCTCACACTGCACTTTCTAATGTTATGAGATTAACAATCAGGGAGTTGGCTTTCTTCTAAGTTCTCCTGTGTTCTCTCAATGTCCTGTGTCTATGGCCTTCAGAGTCTTCAGCAACAACGTCTTACCATTTATCTCTGGCAGGCAACAAAGTGCTTTGGAAATATCCTGCATTGTTTTTGGGACCTCAAAGTCTTCCTGACCAACAGCTCACTGTGGGATAAAACCCATTTCTAGCATTTGGAATTACAAACCAGAGCCCATTGGTTTAGGATTAGACTTTCTCTACTCTGTCTTGGAGCCCATATGCCCTGGTGAGCTTCCTCCCACTTATTAATCATTATATCTTTCAGTTTGCTATTCAGAAGAAAGTTTCTATATAGTATTTATTTGAGTTGTAAATAGGCAAGGTTCATGTCTGCCTCTTCATATCTTTCTCTGATATGCACAGAAATCCACACATACACATTTTATTTGTAGCCACTTGTGGTAGTTTGAATGTGGTGTCCCCTATAGCCTCATGTGTTTGTGATTAATCCTCTCTCTATCCCCAGATGATAGAGCCTTTAGGAAGTAGAGCCTTTGTAGAGGAGTTGTGTCACTGGGGGCAGACCTTGTGTTTTCTTAGCCCAGCTCCAAGCCCAGTATCTAGATTATTTCCACCTATATATGTGAACCAGCTTCCTGCTTGTTCCATTTGTTTTCTTCCTTGCCATTATAAAGTTTCCTCTCAAGAATGCAAGCTAAATAAAGCCTTTTCTCTCAGAAGCTGCTTTTGATCAAATGGTTTTTCTCAAGCAAAGAGAAGATGACTGCAACAGAAATTTAGTACTTAATAGTACTAGAAACCTGATTGTGTTTTCTAGTCTTTTTGGAGTTGCTTTTCTGGAAGAATAAGGAAGGGTTTGGAATTTTGAACTAGAGAGCAGGGATTGATAGAAACTCTTTGGTAAGAGTTTGAAAGACCTAAATGCAGTGAAATGTGTGGACTGTAGAAGCCTGGTTTATATGGTTTTATAGTTGGCACTAAGCTAGGAGCAGTTTAAATCAGAGGTTAGCTGCATTCTGTACATATCCTGGAAACATGAGCAAACTTGAATTTAAATATCTCTGGCAGAAGAAATGTGAGCAGGTTCAGATTCTGGGCACAGAGATTGCTATTGCTTTGCCAGAAATTGCTTCATTTAAAATATTTTATTGGGGTCTAGAGAGATCACTTAGCAGTTAAGGAACTTGCCTGCAAAGTACCCAAGTTCAATTCCCCAGTAACCACGTAAGCCAGATGGACAAGGTGGTATATGCATCTGGAATTCATTTCCAGTGGCTAGAAGGCCCTGACATGCCCATTCTCTCTCTCTCTCTCTTCCTCTCTCTCTCTTCCTCTCTCTCTCTCCCTCTTTCTCCCTCTTTCTCCCTCTTTTTTTCTCTCTCAAGTAAATAAATAAAATATTTTAAAATATTTTACGGGAAACTTTAATTGGTCATTTTCCCTTTGGTTTATCTTCTTATGTCCCCACCTCCTGCTCCCATTCACCGAAGGGCCCTCTTCTGTGGGGTATGGGTAGTCATTGTGGGGTCATGTTTGGACCAGTCAGTCCCTGTGGGGAGGACAATTCCTCAGAGTATACATTCCCACCTTGTGGCTCTTACAATATTTTTGCCTCCTCTTCCACAATGTTCTCTGAGCTTCGGAGGGCATGTTATAAGTCTACTTTAGTGTTGAGCTCTCTACAGTCTTTTCTTCTTCAGTAGGTTTTATATCTCCTAAGTTTCTATTGCCATCTCCCTGGAGAAGTTCTCTGGCTAGCCTTGAGAATAGCACTCATATTAAATCACCCATGGAGGGCTCAGATGAGTAATAATACAAATTCTTTTGCAAGTAGGTGACTTTAAGAATTCTAAATAAGTTACCTGCTCTACAAGGTCAAGGTTTATTTCCCCCGGGATTAGCAAATTTGGTAACCCATCTCATACTATGGGAATATAACAAATGCTGGAAAGAAAGGGTCATTGGATATATAAAGCAGTTTTGGTTTTTTGAAATATTCTCTAGGAAAGGCACCAGGGTTGAATTCCCTGGATGGAGACCCATTAAGGTATGGTGATATTAAGTTATGAAGTTGAACCAGAGACCCTGAGGTGCAGAATGTTAAACAGGGCGTAAATTCCTTGAAGGATGACAATTAAGGACATTGTATGGAGCTATGAAGATAAGATGTGGTTTGCAGTGTAGATCCAAAGACATTTTGCATGTACCAGGACTGTGAAATAGCTGCCAGGGAGAGCTGCTCAGTCAGCCCCACTGGAGGAGTGGAATTGGAATCCAGACATTCTCATCACTGTTTATGGATGTTGGACTTGAATTACAGTTGTTTGATGTTTACTGACCTGATATTGGTTCAGCCTCTTCTTATTATGCCTTTTGGCAATGGGAATGTTGGAAGTAATAACTTTTGTTTTGATCTTACAGGACTCACAATTAAGAGATAGTCTTAAATCTCAGATGAGACTTGGGACTTTTGAACAATGTTAAATCTGGTAAAGAATACAAGGATCTTCGAAGTTGGACTCAATGCAATTTGCATTGTGAGATGGTTGTGAATCTAAGGGGGCGAGGGGAGGAAGGTGGTGGTTTGAATATATGGCCACATAGACTTGGGCATTTATTTTATCATGATAGAGCTTGAAATTTGAGTCTCCAATGGGTAGACCACTGCTGGGAAGGGATTTTTCACTGGAGGAGAATCTTGTAATCCAGCCCTACAGTGTGAAAAGAGCAGCGGGAGCTCTGACTCTTTGTGTTTGCAGGATATTTGGTTGCATCTCTCTCTATGGATCTATGGAAGTGAGCCATGTTCTTCTGCCATGGATGGGGCTTCCCCTGTATTCTATAACTCTGAAATAAATCTTTTCTTTCCATAAGCTTCTTCTGGTCAGATGTTTGTCCAGCAAAGTGAAAGTAACTGTAATACAAATCATATTCTCTATTATACATATTCAACACTAGGTTGAATATGTCAATCATAAAAGAAAGTTACTTGGTGAAGTAACATTAGGGGATATTTTAAATGTTTTTATTCATTTATTTGTGTATCTGGCTTAACATGTGTACTAGGGAATCAAACCTGGGCCATCAGACATTGTAAGCAACTTCCTTTAACCACTGAGCAATTTGTTCACCCTGAGAATATTTTTAAACCAAATTTTAAACTCTTTTGGAAACAGTGTAATAATTAGCAAGTTGTTAAAACCTGAGAAGTTACTTGGGCAAGAAAATTAATTCCCTCTTTGTAGCCTGCTTTTCCTAAAAACTATTTAACCATGAAGTCTTTCTGCTCGATTATTTTCATACACATCTGTTAACACCCTTTAGAATTCCTTTGGGGGGGAATTGAATTTATTCAGAGAGTTCCATTCATGCCAAGCACCGAACAAAGTAGCTAAAATGTTATAAATTATTAGTCATTTTTTGGTGAACAACTGTATTAATACATGAAGAATTTTTTGTTTGGTTTTATTTTTTGAGGGAGGGTTTCACTCTAACCCAGGCTGACCTGGAATTCACTCTGTAGTCTCAGAGTGTCCTTGAACTCATGACAATCCTCCTACCTCTGCCTCTCGAGTGCTGGGATTAAAGGCATGCTACCCACGCCTGGTAATACACGAATTTTAAGCGATATTCCTTAAAATGGGGTTACCACAAAAGGTTAAAATATCCCATGAGCCTACATATGTGTGTATGTATATGTGTAAGATTAATATATGAGAGCATATCATATTAAACTCCCTCCCCATACTAAGAGAAGCAATTTATTCTATCTTATATGGCCAAGAGAAGACTAATGTCTATGATGTCTTCTCTCTTTCACCTTTCCCAGACTGTCCATCTAGCTAGAAGGCTAACCAAGAAGGCTAAAAATGTTAAATTCAGTTTTGCTGTTTGCTTTAAGAATTTATTACAAAAATAATCTAAAACATGGGACCAGGAAGGTGTCAAATGCTAAGCAAGGGAAATGGAGCCATGTGATTCAGAATAATAAGCACCAGAAAACAATGAACAAAGTACAGGCCTGTGAGACTTAGAAAGGGAGAAAAGTATATAGATCATTAGAGTCAAACAATAAAATCCAGCAACAACATCACAGCCTGTTGATAGGTGCATTCCTCTGTATAAAGGTGGGTACATGCAAAAGTGAGTAAGTTATCATAAAAGGGTAGAATATGGAATAAATGTAAATATTCTTACATAGTAGCTTATTCGTTTATTATATATTTTGAAAAATATTTTAAGAAGATAAAGTTCACAGAATTTATAAATATTTATGGAAGTATAAATTAAAATACAATTTAAAATGTGCTGGCACTTTAATCAAGTTTAAAAAATGTACTGGTAAATAATACTTACCAAGAGGACATTGTTCTGGTTAATTTCTATTGTGTACTTGCTTGGATCAGTATTCAAAAAGAGATATATCTTGTGGAAAGATGTGTTTCCATGAAGGATTACCAGAGGAAGAAGTCTTTTGCTCAGAGTGGGCAGCCTATATGTATAAAGGTTCCTGAACAACAACAAAAGAAGAAATTCTTTTGTCTGGCTCTCCCTGTTCCTTCCTAGTGAGAACATATCCCTTTTTATGGCCATCCTAGAACATATTTTTAGCCTTACACTGGGTACGGAGGACTAATGGCTCTGTAAGAACCCTAAAGGGCCTTCAGCACCAGGTTAGGACTTCTGAGGCACCCAGCCTACGGACTGAACTGTTACTGGCTTCTAAGCCTCTCCAGTAGGCAGACAGCCATTGTTGGATTACCAGATCCACACTGTTTAAGGCAATCTAATAAATACCCTTTGTAATATATATACTACTAGTTCTGTTTTGCTAGAGAAATCTGGCTAAAGAAAGCTTCTAAGAAAGACTTTGCGGGACTTAAATGTGGTTTAAGATGGCAGCCGAACTACAATAAATATCTATTTTTAAGAATCATGAACCCAACAAAATTTTTAACAATAATTTGTCCAGAGTACAATGTCTAGGATGTCAGCCACGAAAATACTATAGGTGAGATACAGGAAGTTTCATCACTACAAAAATTTCAAAGGGCAAAGGATAGTTATGGGTTTCTCAATGACAAAAAATATATCCAATATCGATGTTGATGAAATGAGGTCAAGGCTTTAGGAATTTGAGAGCAGAAATGGATCCCTCTATGATGTGCACTAGGAAAAACTTGTCAGGCAAGAGAAGAAGCTCTAGTCTATCAAAGAGAAGCTACTCTAACGTAGGTTTGTCACACAAAAACAGAAGCACAGCTGAAAGACTTTTCTGTTTGCATTCCTCTCAATTTAGTTGTGTATCAGGCTACTAGAGATGAAAATTCATTCAAGCCCTTTTTAATTCTACATCTTTCTTGCTGGAGAAAGTATGTCCAGTGATAGCAAATTGAGGGATATTTATGCAAAGAGACAATAAAGACAAAAGCACTTCTTACTCAAATTAGGGTGGGACCTAGTTTTATTAACCTTTTCCATTGTCCTAGTGTTCAGTACTCACTGTTATTGGTGTGCTTTCCAAATCAAAACAAATAGTAACTTAAAAATATCTATTTGGTACCTACTATTGACTAAGAGTATTTAGGAGTAGACCTGAGACATTACACAATTTCTCTAACTATAGAAAATCTGCACAGGATATTGTGTTTCCTTTCAAGTGAGCAGACAGAGAGAAATCTTTTTTTTTAAATGAGCTTGCCTTGTCAAGGCTTTTATCAAAGACCTTCCAAAATAACTGTGAATAGCTTGAATTCTTCACAATATCTATATGAATTATTATTATAGTCAAAGCAAGGCAATGCAAGCATTATAGTGTCTTTGCTTTTGGCTAGTTAGAAGTCCATACAAAGAACAAACAAAATTATTTCCAGCCATTATGGCAACATGTAGTTTCTAACTGTGAAAGATTAATCTATTTAATCCTTTAAAAAAGACTAACAGTGAGACTAGTGAAGGTATGTTTACCTCCCATTAATGATATAAATGCTCTACCACATGTTCCCCATTCAAAGACCAATATTACTCAAAGATATTCCATGATCTCTAAACAATAAGGCTAGTATTCATCCAACAGTGGATCAATCTTCAAAATATATAAATACCCTAACAATAAACATTAAAAGAGTGAATAATCCCATTACTTTGCATGTTACCTTAAAAAGTTAATAAAGAAGAAAATCACCCAATCATTACATGTGCAAATTAGATGAACACGTTTTAACTGTAGAAGCATAAATGGCCACTAAATATTAGAAAAATGTTCTTCATCCTTAGCTAACAGGGAAATGAAATTAAAAATTATGTTGAGATTATATCTCATCCTGCCCAGAACAACTACCATCAAGGAAACAAAATTAACAAATAAAAACAAAAACAAATGCTTGCTAGGATGTGGCAGAAAATAATAATCTTTATATAATAATGGTGGGAATGTAAATTAATCCAGCCACTTTGGAAATTAATGAAGCAGTTCCATCAAAACTTAAAGATAGAACTACCATATGATCAAGCTATGTATCTTCTAGGTATTCCCAACAGAGTCAATGTGAGCTTGATATAGCAACATGCACATACCTAAGTTTATCACAATACAAATCGCAATAGACAAGTTATAGAATCAGACTACATACCCATTAGCTAATGAATAAAGAAAATTGTATATATATATATATATATATATATATATATATATATATATATATAGTGATATACATATAATGTGCTATATGTATGTATATATTTTATTCAGCCATACAGAAAAATGAAGTTATGCTATATAATTTTCAGGAAAACAGATGTGACAGAGTAGCATCTTCTCTCAAAAACAAGAACTGCATCCTTTCTCTCCTAAACAGAATGTGAGGAAATGATGGGCATTAAAAGTAAATGGAGGTTATTAGGGATGATAAAGGGAAAAGCAACAGGAGGAAGGTGAGGGGAAGAATAAAGAGTGATACATGATATAGTTATCATCGAAACGCATTAGATAGATAGAAATGTTGCAATGAAACACTTAACTTTATACACTGAATTCACATTCTAATAAATATAAAGCTAGCATAGTATGTGTTCCAACATGATCATATACAAGTCATTGCAATGCTGATATGAAATTTATTTTAACTCTGGAAAATAATATTGAAGATAATTTTGGAAGATGACTTTGATTCTCTATGGATGAATTATACAGATGCTCTGCTGACCAAAATAAACCAAGCATCAGAACATCAATACAAATGGACACTCTTTGTATGTATTTTAATAACATGTATAATGATATGATACACTAATTATAAACACAAAAGTTTGAAGTAAAGTAATAAAAATAAGAAAATAATAAACCTCAAAAACTGGAAAGCTATTTTTTCCATAGTGTGGAGGTTATAAGTATAGAGTACTTAACTGAATTGATTTTTCTTCTCCTAAACTGTCATTGGGAGTCACAAAGTTTTATTTTTTTCATATTTATGTTTCAATAAATATGCTATCATAATTTTGTTCAAATGTTCACAGAAATGGGGGTTGTAGTAAAATGAACTCTTTTATAACAATCATATGTATTCAACAATTATGAAAACGTTTCTGTGCTTGCTTTATCTAAGTTTATTCTTTTTATTTATAAAGTGTATTTTCAATAAATTTTATTTATTTTATTTTTATTTATCTGAAAGAGAGAGAGAGAGACAGAAAGGGAAAGAATGGGCACATCAGGTCCTCCAGCCACTGAGAACGAACTCCAGATGCATGTGTCCCCTTGTGCATCTGGCTTACATGGGTTCTAGAGAATCGAACCGGGATCCTTTGGCTTCGCAGGCAAACACCTTAACCACTAAGCCATCTCTCTCTCCAGCCCCATAATGTGTATTTTAAAGACAATTGCAAAGAATGTGTCATTTTCTTTCACTCTGCTCCCTGTATACCTAAAATCTTAGGCTTCTGGAAAAATATGACAAAAATACATCATGATTATTAGTCAAAATAATGGAAATTCCTCAGCAAAATCTAAGAACCTTCTCCAATTACTTAAAAACTTACTTTTCTATGGTAAAGTTGTTCAAATTTGGATCTAAATAAGTCCCACACCTGATATTAGCTTGTTAGATCTTTAATCTCTTTTACTCTGTAGTTTCCTCCCTCCCACTAATCTTCCCATGATATTGACTTGTTGAAATCGCTAGGTTACTTACTGTATACTGTTGAATCTTCATTCTTTTTTGTATGTCTTTAATATTGCACACTTTTTAAAAATATTAAAGACATTATTATGTAGAAAAGGTTAAGTATGACATTCACACAATTACTGGCCTTTTGAGGCCTAGTGAGATGATAAAGATGGAGAAAGACAATTGCTAGCACCATGTGTACTGCTTCTGAAGCTATGTCTGGATCTTCTTTGACTCAGGAAAAGACTGGGTGTTGTCTATATCTAGACTTTAATGATGAATGATAGATACATACTTAGAAGTACCAAATAGTTCAAAATTTGAAGAAACAGCAATTCGTAATAGCATACTGTATTCTTTTACAAATGGTGAATAATTTTCTGATGTTGCCATAATACATTGTATTTAAATTCAGCTAATATTACTTAATAAATAACACACAAAGGACATTCTTATGCATTATGTTAATGGTTGTATACCAAATTTGTGACTATTAATTATTAATGATTAATAGCGATAGCTGATAATTATAAGGAAAAATTAATAATACATTATTGTCTAACTTTCCAAAGGAATTTATGAGATGCCACTAAATGTCCAATTATACAAATGGCACTCAGAAAAAGTGATCTACCAAATGACATAATTTCTAAATTTTTAAGAACGAATTATAGCTGAAATCTGTATGAATTTGGTCTATTTCATTTCAAAAAATAGCTTTTGAACAGTATAGTATGCTATTTTGCCTTAAGTATGAGTTTCATTCACATTGTGACCTCAAAAAGTAGGACTCCTTGGTACACAGCAATGTTTAATTTTCCCATATGTTCAGTTTAATGCCTAGCACTAGTCATAAACTTACTTTTCTTTTTCCTGTGATTTCAAATAGCTTAGTTCCCTCCCTTATCTGTAGGAGATCCTCATGTTACTCAGTAAAGTATATGCACTAAACTCATTCCCTTGGTCAGTTTCTCTACAAAGCAATGTCAATATCCAGCAGATTTAGTTTGTTTGTTTTACAAAGATGAGAGACTACTCTTACAGGGAAGACTTCCTGATGGCAGAGTCCAGGGGCTCCTGTTTCCAACATGGTCCTTGCATTCTATTTGTGCCCTGGTTATGGTCTTTGAAAATGTGAGGTTTTGCTACATAAACACTGTGATTTATTCATAGGAAAGATCATTGTTTTCTGAAGATCATAAAGTGTGCTTAAAAAGGATGACTAGATCAGCCATCCATATAATATTTATGGACCACCATTGTATATGTGGCTTATCCTTGACTAAAGGCTATTCTATTATATGAGACACAATAGTGTTCATGTGTATGTGTATGTGAGTGTGTGTGTGTGTGTGTGTGTGTGTGTGTGTCATCAGGTACATTTAGAAAATGTCAAATTGAAATAAATAGTAGTTATTAGAAAGCTTCAATTTGTTCATTTACATGTCCTTTTAATTTGAAATCAATGTAAGTAAAGCAATAATAAGGAATAAATACTACAATCATTTTATCTTAACTTTGCATAAAAGTTCAAATTGTAAGACAAAATGGTATTAATGTCTTTATAATTTCATGGAGTTACAATTTATATAAAATAGAGTATACCCCACATTTTCTTTCTTTCTTCTTTTTTTTTTTTTTTTTTTTTTTTTTTTTTTCAAGGTAGTTTTTCACTCTAGCCCAGGCTAACCTGGAACTTACTATGTAGTGACAGGATGGCCTTGAACTCACAGTGATCCTCCTACCTCTGCCTCCTGAGTGCTGGGAGTAAAGGTGTGCGCCACCACACCCTGCTGAGTATACCCCATCTTAACTACATACCGTGACTAAATTTGTCAAACATATCTGTGTGACCATTACTGCAATTAACCTGTACATTTCATGAGCATAAATATAAAATGGTTTTGAAATTCAGTTTTTGTTTATCAGTATTCCATTTATTTTCATGACTGTATTCCATTGTTTGCATATATCATAAATTATTTTCTATTCAGTTGAATTTTTCCAGAAATTAACTATTCGAAATAAAGCTGACATAAACATAAGCATTCTTTTTCAAGTCTCTGTGTGGACATAATTTCATGTTCCTTGGAAAACTATTATGGTTCATAGTCAAGGATAGGATGGAAAGGGATCCAAAGGAAATGATAGAATTTTTAGATTGGTTATAACTCCCACAAAGAGTACATGAGTGCAGTCCCTGGAGTCCCCGTGGCCGAGGTTCCCTGGAGATGCCCAGGCAACTGTGGAGCAGGGTCTTGTGTGGCCCTGAGTGCAATGGGAAAGAAACACCTGGGAGGCAGAATCAGAGGGCAGCTCATTTATTGTCAGGGGAATGGGTTTATAAGTGTTTGTGAAAGAGCAGCAAGAGGCACGGGTCATAAGGGGATTGGTTAATACAGAGGCCTCCCTGATGCCTAATTAGTGTGTAGGGACTTTGGGTGAGCAGGAAAGGGTCACATGGTCTAAGTAGTGGCAGGAAACAGTATAGGGTATCGGTCATAGGGTGATTGGCTGTGTGAAGTCTGCTGGCTGGTACCTCATTAACATATAGAGACATAAGCAGACAAAGGTCACAAGGCTCTGGGGAATGTGAAACCTAAGTCTTATCAGGATGTCCAGGTGCCTCAGGCTGGGGAAAGGGAGCAGCCTCACTCCTGCTGGTCTTGAAGCAAGATTGTCAGGGTCTAGGCTCACTGCAACCTCAGGGTCCAGGGCCATTAATTATGCCTGACAGCTCACGTCTGCCTAAACCTTCAGTAGCCCAGGGGCCTCCAACTGTGCACTACAGCTCCCCCTTTGTTTTTATAATGGGGCAGTATCATCATATACAGTAAGATTTTATAGTCTATTGCAGGTCTAGATAGAGCTAGATGGTGCACAAGGACCTGATTGGTAGCAACCTTAGAAATATTAGTTATTTGTTGTCTGAGAAATTTGATAAAGCAGGGGGCCACAAGTAACAGGGTTCCTATAGCCAGGAGGGGGCCAAAGAAGTGAAAAAGCCAAGTAACTAAGGGGTTACAGAACCAGGTGGTAGGGTCGTCAGGTTTATAGAAGTCAAGTAGCTCCTTGTGGAGTGATGTGGTCTAAGGCTCTACAGTTTTGGAGTACCACACCCACGAGATAGTCTAATTGTCTCTGAAGAGACTCAAGGCTGTTGGTAGTTAATATCATGGCCCAGTCAAGCTTATCTTTGAAGACCCCCATGAGATGGTTGGTTTGGATGAGGGCAGCTTCTGCAGCACAGGAGGCCCCCAGGGAGAACACCAGGCTGAGGCCTACCAATAAGAGGATGAAAATCTCCCTCATTCAATGCAGGTGGAGCTGATAGGCTGCTTCTTCTTCATCATAGAGAAATACCTGTGGAACTATCACGAATGAGGAACAATAACTATTAGGGAGGAAGAGTTCATGCATGGGGTGGTGGATCCTCCACCTCCTTGGTTCCCCATCCATCATTGAGAGGCGGGCCATCCTTTTGGTTGGAGGGGTGGAATTGGATATTTTGAGCTGGGATCCAGATGGGTCTGGGCTGGTCCTGGGGAAAAACACAAGCAAGTCCCCTCCCTGTGTTGAGAAGGGGGTCTGGTCCCTTCCACATTCTGTCCAAGGGGTCTCATCGTACCAGAATAGAGGGTGCAGCTACTTGTATGTACCAATGGAGGGACATAGGGGGATACTTGGAATTTTTGTATATGTTGAAGGTATTTAGAGTTGTCATGGCTATTGCCAGCTGAAGCTTGGGCAGATATGTTTTCGGCTTTTGTTTTTGAAGTTGGGTTTTTAAGATTTGGTGAGTTCTTTCTATTATTCCTTGACATTGTGGATTGTAGAGGATTCCTGTGTAATGACTGATTTTCCATCATATAGAAAAGGCTTCAAATAGTGAGCTAGTAAAGGCTGGACCATTGTCAGTTTTTATTTAGTGGGGGATACTCATGATGGCAAAGGATAGCATATGGTGTATGAGGTTTTATTTGAATTTTTCCAGTTTGTGCCATGGCCCATATAAGGTGGGAGTATGTGTTTATTATTACAAAGACATATTTCTGGTGGCTAAATTTGGGGATATGGGTGACATCAATCTACCAAAGGACATTGACCTCAAGACCTCGGGGGTTGGTGCCCATTGTCTGGAGGGCTGGTGTGGTCATTAGCAAGGCACAAGAGTGGCAGGTTTTTAATATGCATTGGAGTTGACTTTTAGGGACCAGAGGAAAGTGGGATTGAAGTCCCTTAAGGTTTATCTAGGTGTTAGCATGGAAATTTTTCAGCTTCCTCCAGGGTGGCCAAAAGGATGTACATTGGTCCTCCATAGGAGGCCACCTTGTCTGCAAATGCTTTTTCCTGGGTGAGGAGGACAGGTAAGGATCTGTGAGACCTTATGTGTTGTACAAACAGGGGGGGGGGCTTCTTTTGCATATGAAGTTAGAGACTTTTATCAACAGCAGTGAAAGAGGGTTTTCATCTAGCCGGATGTGCGAGTGAGCAAGCCAGGGGAGCATGTTAACAGCATAAATACTATCTGAAAAGAGATTAAAGGGTCCTTCTACTTCTTAGAGTGACAGATAAATAGCATACATTTCCTTGTATTATGGAGATCTTTCAGGAAGCACCTTAAAGTGGATGGTGGGAGGTTGATCCCCTGGGTGGTAGAGGACTATAGCTGTTCACCTTTTCCCCTCCATCTCTAAGAATGAGGGGAACCCCAGGGATTGTTTTTCTTGAAAAGAGGTGGGATGGAAGCCATATTAAAAGGGGTATTTCAGGAATCCATTGTTCATTAGGGTAGTGGGTGTCAATTTGAACTGGAAAACCCATAAGGCTAACCACAAATTGGGAGTGGTTCCTGAGTAGCCATTGTATATCAGAGAGGGAAAAGGGGATTATGATAGCATCAGGTTCTTTGCCAAAGGTTTGGAGAGCCTGGTCTCGTCTGGTCTTGATCATGGCCACAAGGGTGTCAACCTCTGTTAGTATATGTGGGGCACTGCCAATGAAAGTGTGGAGCCATTCCAAGATTCCTTGGGGTTGGTATAATGCTCCCATGATGGTTGGGGAGGGCTTAAATACCATAAATTGAATTGGCCTGTCTGGCAAGTACTGGGAAAATGTCATATCAGAAAACATGTTATTAATTTGGGTTAGTGTTGGTTTTGCCTCAGGGCTCAGGGAGGGCATGGGGGAAATGGGTCTTTGTTACCTTTTAACATATCAAATAAGGGTTGTAAATCACTGGTAGGGATAGGGAGCCATGGCCCGAACCAACTGAGGTTTCCCAGAAAGCTCTGAAGTGAGGCCAGTGTGAACTTCTGAGGCAAGGGGAGGATGGGTTTAAGGGGCCTAGCAGAGGTGAGGGAGAGTTCCGTCCCAAGGAAAGTTATGGGTGGAATAAGTTGGACCTTATTTGGGGTGATACTGAATCTGGACTCAGCGAGGGAGGTATTAATTGATCACTTGGTTCAGCTGGTGAGGTGGAGAAACTTTTCCATACTAGGATGTCATCCATGTAATGATAGATGTTAAGGCCTTGATGTAGGTGTGGCCTTAATGCCATAGCAACCGCCTCCTGGCATATAGTGGGACTATTGGCCATAATCTGGGGTAGAACCATCCACTCATAGCCCTTGGCTGGACCTGAGTTATTGACGGAGGGGATCAAGAACGCAAAGCATTGTCTGTCCCAAGGGTGCAGGAAGATAGAAAAGAAACAATCCTTGATGTTGATAGCAAGGAAGGGGGTGTTGGCTGGAATGGACAATACAAGGGGAAGCCCCCTGTGAGGGGTGCCCCAAATGAGCATAGCTGTACTGATGGCCCTGAGATCTTGTAGCAATCTCCATCCTCCACAGCCATTTTGAATTACAAATACAGGAGCATTGCATGGGCTCCATGAGGGGTGGATGTGATTAAGTTGGAGTTGTTCTGTTACTAAATGATTTAAGATTTCAAGTTTCTCCTTGGCAGAGGCCACTGTTTGACCCAAATTAGCTCTTCAGTGAGCCATTCTAGGAGTATTGTATTTAAAAGTTGCCTTTAGGATTGGGGGTGACACCAGCGAAGGTACCTATCATAGTCATCTATCTCAATGCATTCTCCCTCTATATTACTGGCAATGAGTACATCTATGGCCTCAAGGATGTCCTTATCCAGCAGGTTAGTTGTTACATCAGCCACTAGGAGTCTGATGAGACCGGTAGATCCATCTGGGTCCTTCCATTTAAAGTCTTCCTTGGTAACATATGCCTGTGAGGATCCTCATATCCCCATTAATTGGGGCCTTGGAATTAGTTCCCAGTGTTGAGGAACTTCAGATTACCTTAGGATTGTCTTATCTGCCCCAGTATCAATCAGACATTTGAAAACTTTTCCTCCTACTTCTAAGGTTAGCCTTAGGTGGGTCCCCTCTAGGATACTGATTGCCCATTGTACATTATGGGTTTTCTCTCTTATTGGCGGAGCTAAGGGTTGCCCGTTTTGAAGTTTAAAGGCCCTAGGTGTTTGCCATCTATGTTATAGCTGGAGCGGCAGTCTTTTCTCCAGTGAAACCTCTTGCAGCATCTAGGGCAAACTGTTTTGGGAGGGGGAGTATATGTGTTTGAGCCTTTAGTGGTCTGGAGTTGAGAACATTCCCCTTTCCAATGTCCTTCCCCACTGCAATTGAAACATTTTCTTTTAGTTTTCAAGGCTGCTGTGAATGCCTGTGCTAAAGAGGCTGCTTTATGTGAAGCAGTCCTGATATCCTGAGTAGCAACTATCCATTTATCATAATGTTCGTCCTTGAGGCCTTGGCAAGCTAGTCTACACTCTGAGGTCATGCCTTCCCAAATGGTATTTTTGAGGAGAAGGTCCCTGGCTGTTGGGTAGGGGATTTTTCTCTCTACGTTGGTTGGTTTTTGATCTTAAGATAAAATCAGAGAATGTTCCCTCTGGCTTTTGATGAAGGAACAGTAAGGAAGAGGTATTGTCCTGGGAGGTGGGTTATTCTGTCCCATGCCTGGAGGATGCAGAGGTGAACTTGGTCATAGTACCCTGGGGGCTGCTGGGCCTGTTGAACACATGTGGAGAAATTACCCTGTCTGAAAAGCTCATCAAATCTCCAGGGAATGTTCTGTTGGTTTTGGTTTCTCCTTATCTGTTGGAGGTATTCATCTCTGTAGAGGGCTTCCCATTGAAGGAATAGGGGGCTAGGCAGCAAAGACACACAGATATCATGCTAGTCCTAGGGTGTGTTAAGGGAGCTGCATAGGCTCTGGAGGAGGGAATTACTCTATGGTGCATGATATGAATACCATTGTAAGGGCTGAGCCTGTGTTGGCTGAACATTAACAGAAAAAGCAGTGACTCCCTGATTATATGCATTTGTCTTGTTATCATGGAGCTCACATAGTTGTGCTGTGATTGTCAGATGGAGAAGGGTCTTGGCCAGGGGAATTTATCATGTTGGGATTTTTTTCTGCATGAGTCCACAAGGGGGTAACCCAGATAGGGAGGTGGGTATGGTGGCAAAGGTGGATAAAAGGGAGTGGGTGTAGAGGAGTCTTGGGCCATTTTTTTTCTAATTTATTCGATTGCTTTTTCAAGGGAACTGATGTCCAACACTGGCCAGTCCTCAGGACTCTCTTCATCACAGTCATTGTCTAATTTTGGCATGGGGGTGGTCTTAGGAGGGGATAATACATTGTCTAATGGCTTATATGGTTGGGAGAAAAGTGAGAGAAGGGGGATTTCCTTTCTGAACCTCCTATCTCCTGACCAAATAAGCTATGCAGGTCCATGTGTCAGGGTCTATGGATGCCCAGAAATCATCCAAGGGGCAATCTGGGGAACTTCTTCCAAGAAAGATATGGCCTGTCTCTGGGAGAGTTTAATTCCCCTAACTTTCAGGAGTGCTCTTAATCCACAAATCTGTGATTCCTTTTGGTGGAAGGCAATATTGCCCATTATAGAAAAGAGTAGAAGCACCAAGACCAGAGGGCAACTTTCCCAAGGGCTTAATAGCACCAGGGGTGATTCCCCAAAGGTCTGGATGCAAGTCTGTCCACAAGTTTAAGAGACCGGCGACCACCCTAAGGGCTTTTAAATGGTCATTGGATTACCGATTTTTGTATTTAAGAGAAATAGAGGGCTGTTGCCAACACCTGAGCATGCTGTCAGGGTTCAGGCAGAGGGCTAGGAGCCTTCAATCAATGCCAAAGAGTGGCCTCACCAAGAGACATCAGTTGCTCTTTGCCAGCCTTCAAACATGGAGGCAAGGCCACAGGGAGCTGATATCCCCCTAGAGGATGATGCCCATCTGGGGGAGCACTCACCTACCCTGGCACATCTCAGAGGGTCCCTGTTCTGAAGCCAGCTGTGGTTCCTGGGATTCCCGTGGCTGTGGTTCCTGGAGATGTCCAGGCAACTATGGAACAGGGTCTTGACTGGCCTTGTGTGACAGGAAGAAACACCTGGGAGGCAGCATCAGAGGGCAACTCATTCATTGTCGGGGAACAGGTTTATATGCATTTGTGAAAGAGCGGGAAGTGGTACAGTTTATAAGGGGATTGGTTAGTACAGAGGTCCCACTAATGCCTAATTAGCATGTAGGGACTTTGCGTGGGTGGAAAAGGGTCACATGGTCTAAGTAGTGGCGGGAAAAAGTATAGTGTACGGGTCATAGGAGGATTGTCTGTGCGAAGGCTATTGGCTGATACCTCATTAACATATAGGGAAATAAGCAGACAAAAGTCACAAGGCTCTGAGGAATACTAAACCCAAGTCTTATGAGGATGTGCAGGTGCCCTGGGCTGGGAGGAGGGAACTGCCTCACTCCTGCTGGTCTCCAGCAAAGTAGTTGTTCAATTTTGCCCACCCTTGAAATCTTTGGTCCATTCTAGTTTCCTCAAATTTTCATTTTAATTTCAGAATTAGCTTGCACTTTTCTGATGATTTAAAATGAATGCAATGCAATCAAGAAGACTTCTGCCTCTTTTGCTATGTCAATGACTATAGAATGATTTTCTAATTTAGGATAGATTGAAACCACTTTAGGTATTTCTATATTTTTGCAAAATATTTTGTAATGATACATGGAGATTGACTATAAAGGGATTGGTAAACTCCATGTACTGTGGAGGATTCTATGCATGCATTCATTATATATGCATGAATCTATGTGTTATATGTTTGCAGAGACAAAATATTAACTATTTCAGGGAGTAAACTTGAACATATTACTAAAAGCCCAGTCTTTGCCCCAGCTAAAATTTCCTTAGAAAATCCACTAAAATTTTAGACATTCAAGATCAGTAACATGTGACACTGAAAGAAACTATTGCACATCTATCCAAATTTATGTATGGCATTAACTTAAATTTTTCTGTGCTTCATCCTTTAGGAAAAGTCTCCTAACTTGTTCATGAATTCTTCTTGACAGAGTACTAAGTTTGGAAGAAGTTCTATCATATTAACTTGATGTATTGTTTTGCATGCTCTATTTCCATTAAGTTTTCTTTATATATACATCACTATCATTTCATAGAGATTAAGTTTAATTATCCACACTTACATGCCTTCATTCTCTTTCTTATAAGCCACCTCCAGTTATCATTTAGCCAAAAATATCCAATTTATAATTTTTATGTTTCATGTTCTGTCAGGATGTGTCATAATATACTATTAGATAGTAGTGGTGCAGTGACAGGGAAGATAGAGAGCTTCTGGTCCATACTTTTTGAGTGTTGGGCTAGTTTATGAAGAATGTGACAGCTTAGTGGACTTCTAAAACCTGAAAACCAGCTTGTAAAAGCTCCACTACTCTTTCTCATATAGGTTATATATACAATATTTTTGTTCTAAGCCATGTCTCATAGCAATATAACATAGAGCAAAGTTAAATTTCTATAGCCATTTTTGAAATTTATTCAAGTAAAAGTATAAATGAATATTCCATCACTCTATCTACCTATCTAGCTATCCTCTATTTACCTGACTATCTGTTGAAGTCAGCTTCACATTGTGGGCATGAACATCTAAACAGGCACAGTTTAGGGGGGAAAGGGGATTTGTTTCAAGCTTAAAGATCCAGGGAGAAGTTCTATCAGTGGTGGAAGAAGCTGCTTCCATACATCCAAGTAGAGAAAAACCATCACCAGCCAGCAAACACCAAAAGCAGCTAGCACATAACCAGAACCAGCAGCAAGCAGGGGCCTGGACAGAGCTCAGACTGCTCTGCATACCTTTGGGATGAAAAATCAGATCTTCCCCCAAACATACTTTAGAGCTGGACTCTAGTATCCACCCTCAGTGAAACCTCCTCCAGCCAAGGAGCTAGGGCTCAAAGTTACAAGCCTAATAAAACATCTGAGTCTATGGGGGCATGCATTCAGATTACCACACTATCTATCTGACAGTTTTGTACAAGAGCTTGCACCTAAAGAGTGGTGCTAATTCCTATACAGCAGGTGGAGCTCATCAATAAAGCTGCTCTTATGAAGAAAAAGGCTATGTGAGTCAGAGCTTTAATATTTGAAGCTGGAAATTGACAAATTAAAGTGCATGCAGAGACTATCACAAATTTTGAAACCTATGGCAGTGTCCATTGATAAGGTGAAAAAGTAACAAGAAGCATGTGATATGAGAACTTACATGTACCATAACGAGGGTGGTCTTTACAAATCATGTTCCTGTATGGAGGGATGATTTTGGAAAGAAAGTGTTTTAATATCAAATTAGGAAACTATAGATCAGATATACAAAGAGATATCTCATAAAGTAATGAGCTACAATGTTAAAATTAACGAACCTAGTATTAGATTTAAACTGAGAGTTGCATCTGAGTTTAGTCATTAACTTGTACTATTAGACAAACTACTTAGAATTTTGCTCCTCAGATTTCTTGTCTGTGAAAAGACCTAACTCACTCTTAAAATCATACTGTGAAAAATATATAGTGTCTATGAAGCACCTCATCCAAGTGCTTATTTGAGAGGACATTCTTTTCCTCTTTGTCACTGAAGGATTTCTAGCTAAATTTAATCCTCTCATATAAGGGTCTGAAGATGGAAAGATTTTCCAAAGCTGGAAGAAATTTGGACCTGATGATCTCTAAGGCCTCTTCCAACTCTACCATCCTATCATATTTCTTTTGTAAATGACTAAATTCATCTTAAATCAGAGGGTAAGATATGATGATATAGTATACATTTTCTGTGAGAAATGCTGTATTTATTCAAATATGTACCGCTCATTAAATGGGTAGAAAGCAAACAAAAATGTGGTCACAAACAACAGTAAAGTCTGACCATATTTTCTCTGTGTAATGATCTGAATAACCTATGTTTTACTTCAAGTTTGGAATGATATAATATTACATCTAATATATATATATATATATATATATATATTCAGTAGTACTGCCAATTTCCAGCTTCAGACAGTCAGAAAGTATGAAGCATGCAGTATTAGGTTTGCTTAAGTGTCCATCTAATACTTCCGATAGCAATAAAAGATTTGGTATATGAAGAAATTGCAAGTTGCCCTAGAAAATAATCAGTTGAGTTTTTGTCCCCGTATCCAGATTCTTTTACATTATATCAGTGGATTGATCTAAACCTTTTTGATGTTTTAAGCCTATAAAACATCTTTATGACCAAAGCCTCCAGAGTGAAGTAACACTGTATTTTTTATATTAGATCCGGAAGAGATCCTGCTTTCAGAATGCCCCTGGTCCTAATTTTTGATTAATTTGGAGATTTTAGTGGGAATGATATTAATTGTTTCTTCTACCTAAACAAGCCATTGTTTTACTTTTTTTTTTTTTTTACTTCTTAGGTTTAAGATTCCAAAACATATCCAATCAAGTTACAATTTCTGTATCTTCCTAGAACATATGATATGTGGACTCTCCACAAACTTAGCCATATTAAATTCCTCTGCCTTTAATACCCTCTGCAATTCTAGCAGTATTCAGATATTTTACTTCTTCAAACGCTTCATATTTGCAATCTCTTACTAAACATCAATGCTGACATACCCTATAGGTGTCTCAAACACCAAAGTCAGCATTCAAAAATAAATTCAACAACTCTCCAACCTGCCCAAACCCACTTCTTCCCTTTTGCTTTCTTTCTGTTCATCCTCATGACAGAGTCCCAGGAATCATATTTATCCAGGTAGTTATCATTTCTGGTGTTTTGCATAAACACACAATTTAGAACCATTTTGTTGTATACTTTGCATAGCAAGTTAGGTACAGAAAGAATTAACTCAATTCTTTTTTACAGAGGCTATTACAATGCATTTTTTTCATTTTTGTTATTTCCATTTGTGGTTTTTCAATTTCTTTTAGTTTTCTTAATGATTATAAATATTTATGGAACACATGTCAATAGATTCAGTACTGTAAGTTGTGCTAGTTACTTACAGCTGTACAACATATTATCCACAAACTCAATTAAAAAGTACTCATAGTGCAGGCATTGAAGAGTGTTTGGAATCAGCTTCTGGGTACAAACCTAAATATTTAGAGGGCAGTTCAATGGCTACACTATATCTATTATATCTATTTTGCCTAATAACAGTAGTGGTTTCCCTCCCAAGGGATTTTGAACTCCCCAAGCCATAGGCTTTTGATTAGGTTCTCAGTACCAGGCATATATTCCTTCCCATGGAGCAGGCCTCAAGTCCTATCAGAGAGCAGAAAAACAAGTTGGTTTCCCCCATGACAGATTTCTTTTTATTTAGCTCAAGGTCTTAGCCTCTGGGATAGTACAGGGCACATTCTGAATGTGTTCTTTCCTCCTCAGGCAAGCTTTTCTGGAAACACGTTTGAGGGTATGTCCAGAGGAGTATCTTCTCAGTGATTCCAAATTCAGTTAACCTGACAATGAAGATTAACTATTCATAGTCTATTTAGATATACCTCAGAGGTTTTACTATATATGTTCTCCCCCAATTTAACAAGGTACATGTAGATGTTATTTTTCATATCTGTCATTCTCATTATGAGTTTCTTTAAAATGTACATATTATTTAGAATTTACTTTTTAGTTCCAAATTCAAGATTTTTTTTTGAATTTTATGTTGTTATTGAATGTGGTGCTTAGAATTTCAAAATTTGAAATTTATATGATTTATTTTTATCTTAATTATAGTTTAAATCACTCACTATATTTTGTTTTGGTCTAAAAGTAATATACATTCTCTCTTTGATGAGTGTGTGTGTGTGTGTGTGTGTGTGTATACCTTTTTCATGAAATGACTGAGATTAATTTACTTATATTTACCACAATGATTTGAATTCATTGACAATGTTTTTATCTTGAATTGCTTTATCTGGTTTTTAATTGATTCTTATCTTTCTTTTCTGCTTTGTTCTGTTTTGATGCCATTTTCTTTATTCCTTTTATGGTTTAAAAGTTCAGAATTGGTCTGTTTTCATTTATATACTTACTGTTAAAATTCTTAACATAAATTCTTACGTTTATTAATTTTATGGAAGATTAAATAGTGCAGTATAAGGGAATGTTTATTTAAAAATACACCAATTTTAGCAATTTTCTTGTTTCTATTTTAGCAACTTTTCATAAAGTGCCACTTAAAATTGTCTTCTTCATGATGATATTCAATTTTAATAATGGCTATTTTATATAATCTCTTCCTTCTAGAGTCATTTTTTCTTGCCAAACTCCATTCTCTATCAGTGTTTTCAGTGGTGGTATATGGGTGATAAAATTCCTGTTTTCTCTGTGTGAAGAAATCCATTTCATTTTCACGTTTGACTACCAACTGAGTATCAAATATTAGTTTTTTTCAGTCACAGGAAGATACTTAATCATTCTCTTCTACCTTAGATTGCTAGTGTGCAGGCTATGCAATGGCATTCCATTGTGAATTATCTGTCTTCTCTTCCTATTAAAATTTAACACCTTTAACTTTCTCTTTATATTTTACTATGATAACTTTAAATATGGATTTATTCTTGGTTATCTTTCTCTGCACTTCTCTTTTTTATATTGTAAATAAGATGCATTTAGTAAATTCTGAAAAAAAATAAAATGTATGACCTATTTCAATGTTGTTTCTAAACAATATATATTGTTTTCTACCTCTGTACCTCTGGGTATATAGTGTTGCATTACAATTGTTCTCCATTTATTTTAATACTGTAACATTTAAATTTTTGCAGTGTAGTCTGATTGTATTACTCAGTATTATTGTCTAGTTAATCAAAGTTACTTTAACTATGTTTCTTTTTGACTAAGTTCTGTCTTACTAATTTATTTAAATTAAAATGACTGTATATGTATATATGTACATATACTTATGTAGTGTACATGTGTGTGTCTCTGTGTGTGTGTCTTCCTTGTCTTTCTTATTTTACCCTTTTTTGTTCATTATTTCCTGTTTTGCTGTGTAAGTTATTTTCTCATCTATTTGAGAATTCTAAATAGTTTCCTTTTAAAATAATTTTGGGATTCCTCTGTTTTGGCACTGTATTGACAAATTTAATTGACAATTTTTCTTAGTGTGAACTTTCTTTGATTACTTTGAAGATTAAGTTTGTATATTCACCTTCTGTTACATTTACCACCTCATCCTCAGCTAGCATTTTTGTAATTCCCTCTGTCCGCATCCTGATCTCAAGGTAAGATCACACTTTTTATGGAGATCATGGCTTCTCAAGTCCAGAAAGTTAACAAGGAATTGACTGAAACTTGGAGACATTTTGCCAGTCTCTGAGAATTTATTTGGGTCCTTCACAAAAAAAAAGTACATAAACATATAAAAGAGTTAGGTATAGGTATAGCCATCTTTGATTCTCCTTTAACTAGAAGCTCACTTTTCCACAGACCCTAATTGTATTAAAGAACTTGATTGGGATCTCTAAAAGCAAAATTAGCATTCTCTTTTCTGGTATTCACTACAAATTTCCTGGTGGAAGAACTATATATAGGTTAGAAAGGTCAGGGTTTTAAGGAACTTTGGTACTGTTTCTAGTTTGTATTATTTTTTGAGTATTAAATTTAAATTTCAGTTTATTTTTTAACCAAATATGAGCTTTAACTGAAATCATATATAGCTTTACTATACAGTATCATTCAAAACTTCATCAATAAATATTATTTTCATTAACTTTTTAAAATTTTATTTATTATTATTAGTTTTGTTCATTATTCTAACTCTAGAAATTACAACTCCTTAGTACATATATTCAGTCAATACTTGATGAATAGATGAACACATCAGATATTCATTTCATTATCTTCCTGGAATCAGCTAAAGCTGAAGAACTCAAATTAATAGACATCTTTATAACCTGGATTCATGTACATGGAAGAACACTGTTTAATCAAATCATAAGCTGCAAAAGTATTAATAATGTCTAGAAGAAACAGTCCCTGTCCTCAAGTGATTTACACCCCAGAGAGGAGGCCAACTCCTAGGCAAATGATGACTAGTATATTGATTTTCGAGCAGAAAAAAGGGCTGAGGTAAGGATGATAATATTAAATGGGTCCAGCACTTAGAAATATATCACTGACTTATAGGCCTTCTTGTTAAAGTTTGTGAAATACCTAATACTTGAATTGAATTTGGTACCTGAATCATTCATATGTATGTTGCCAGATAAAAATGTTACTGTGAGAGGTGGGAAGATTGCTGAGCAATTAAAACACTTCCTTGCAAAACTTTCCATCACAGATTCAATTCCAAAGCCAGCCACTGATGTTCATTTTCAGTGGTATAATGCCCTAGAATGCACATGCATGCATGCATGCACTCATGCACACACACACACACACACACACACACACACACACACAGAACAAAGAATCTTACCTTGGAATTCCAATCAAGATGGTGGACTCATATCCACACTAGGACTCTGGGGGTGAAATCAGGCAAGACTTAGTGGGGGTGGTCCAGCACTAGTAGGTCTTAAAGGACTTCCACTGAGTGTGTACCAGGATGCATATTTAGGAAACTGCCAATGGCCACATGCCCTGGGGCACAGTTATTGTACAACCACAGGCTGGGGTGGGCTGGTGTCTAACCCTGACAACTGAGTTCAGGCATGAAGGGCAGTCTGGCAATCTGCCTTCCTCCACCAACCCACTGAACATGTAGACAGAATGTAGGAGGCAAGGCCTCCTGGGTGCCAGCAGATCCCCATACATCTGGTCCCACATTATCTCACTGGCCAAGCAAGTCCCCACTGTGCCAATGCTAAGGCCCACATTCTTCTATCCCACCACAGCTACCAGTCCTTGATGATCCCCACCTCATGCTGCCTGTTCCTGAGGTTTCCCACTCAGCCAACCTCACCAGACCAGACCTTTCTGGCCCCTGCTGCCTCCTCTGATTATGACAATCCATGCCACTGGACACCTTAGCACACCTAAAGCCCATAATAGCCACCTCCTCAGACCCAGGTCCAGCCTGGTTCCTGGATCACTGAGGACCACCTCATACACCCCCACTCCCCTCCACTTTTCCTCCATAAGCATGTCAACAAGCACACCCTTGGGCATCACTCCTGCCCCAGACAAGGGAGCACAGGAATATGTAGCAACCACCCACTAGAGAGTACCAGTGTGTCCTCAACAACATGTTCAACTGGTAAACAGTGGGGAAGCAGGGGCAAGTGTTTCTTCTGCTGAGCCCCACAGACAATGCATGGCTATAAATTATAGGCTAAAGACCTTCTGGACCTCTAACCCAAGCTCTTCTATCAGCCACTAGCACAAAGTTGCTGGTGTACTTGTAACCACTACAACCTGAACATCTGTGGATACAAAGCCATCCTACTCCAATCTGGTTCAAACCTCAAACAGATCACTCATTGAAGATCTTACAAGGGAAACTTCTTGCTTCCTCCTTTAAAACACACAAGACCCCAGAGGTGGGTAGACAACAACCCAAAAAAAGGTAAACTGAGAGATCTCCAACAAGATTGCCTAGTGACACAATGGCAGTCTCCAATGAAAATATAGAGAAAATATCAAAAACAGAATCCCAAAATGAAAGCACAATAAGCTATGTGAACTTGACCAAGCAAGTTGCTGAACTGGAAGCAAAACTTCAAAAAACCAACAATTACATAAATAAGATGTAACATAATCATCTTTTACAACACACAACTTCTGTCACTAGGCTTAAATTAATTGAGGAGAACCAGAGAGACTTCAAAAGAGAGATAGATGAATTGAAGATGAGTCAACAAATAGAGGATCTCAATAATCAGCTGAATAAACTTAATGAAGATATGAATAAATGCAAAGTTGAATTCCAAGGAGCATCAAGAAAAATCAAACCATGACCTGAAATTGGAATTTGACAAAGGGATGGATATGACACAGAAAAATACAAAATAAAAAAAGATCAAATGGAGCTTGTGAAAGCCACTCTAGAAACCTTCACTAGCCAAGTTAATCATAGGGAGAAAAGAACACCAGATCTGGAAGACAAGACTGAAGAAATTGAACAGGGTCCAAAATTTTTGATAAGTTCAAAAAAATCATGTGAATAGAATTAACAAGGTGGTTGTGTCATGCACATCTGGTATTGGTTTCAGAAGCATGAAAAATGTGGGGAAGGGATCATGAAGTTCACACAGTTACAGGAGCCACTGCTGAGATGTGGCATAAAGCAGGGTGTGATGACCCTGATAAGGAGCCCAGTGAAGCCATTGGAAGATGGGTCATGGTTTGCAAAAAGACCCAAAGATGTTTTGTATATACCAGGATATACCAGAACTGTGAAAGGGCTACCATAGAGCATTGTTGGCTCAGGAGGAAATTATTCCCTGGCTACTCATCCCAGCTCTAGAATCAGAAATGGAAAATCCAGAAACTTGTCACTGGTGACTAGTGACTGGACTTGAACTACAGATGTTTGCCTAATGGTTATTCATTTTACATTGGTACAGCCTTTCCTTGTTATGCCTTATAGCAATGTAAATGTTTACTCTGTGACATTATATATTGATAGCATATAACTTATTTTGATTTTACACCACTCAACATTAAGAGAGTATCTTAAGTTTCAGATGAGACTTTGGACTTTGGTAATATCTTAAGTTGGTAAAGACTATGGGGACCTTTGAAGTTTGACTGATTAAAGTGTACAATAGGATATGGTTATGAGTCTCTAGGAGCCAGGGGCAGAATGTGGTAGTTTGAATTAACGTCTCCCAATAGACTCAAATGTTTTATTAAATCTTGTAATTTGTATTTCCACCCACCTTGCTGAAAGTTGTGTTACTCAGGGAAGAGCAGAATTCCAGGCATAGGAATGCAAAGTGCTTGAGCTCTGCATAGGTCCCCTTTGTTTTGCTGTTGGTTTTGCTTTGTTGCTTTTGGTAGTACTGGTTCTGGTTTCTTCTCTCTGTGTGTGGATCTACGAAAGGGGCCCAGCTTCTTCTGCCATTATGGAACTTCCCCTGGACCTGTAAGCCTGAAATAAATCCCTTCCTCCCATAAACTATGTCTTGTCTGGAGGCTCATCAAAGCAATATGAAACTGAATATGATAGGTGTGGTATAGTGAATATGCAAACATATAAAAAGCTGTTGGGATATATTAATAAATGAGTCATAGAAGTTATTAACACAATGGATCATTAATTATACTTAAAGGTATTGAGGAAGGCATACGAATAAGCTTTAAAATTTGGTGTGGTAAGTCCTGATCTGGGTAAACATAACATGAAAACACAAAGACAAAGCAGCTAACCAAGTTTGGAATCACAGAAGAATCTTTTCAGAAAAAAAATATCAATAGAAGTTAGATATTATCTAGAGGTAGATAAATAATTTAAGAAATAGAAGAAATTTATAAAGACTCAGAATAAGAGAGAATGACATAGTAAGGAAACACAACTGATCCCTGGAAAGAATGCTGATACCTTCTTACCTTTGATTTTTTTTTTTTTTTTTTTTTGCAGAGAGACAGAGAGAGAGAGACAGAGCAAGAGGGAGAGGAGGACAGATAGAGATGGGCGCTCCAGCAGTTTCTCAGCTTCTGTGAACGAAATCCAGATGCATGTGCACCCTTGTGGTCAAGTGTGGCATTGCACCCTTGTGTCACTTTGCATCTGGCTAAACGTGGGACCTGGAGATTGGAACTACTGGAGATTGGAACCAGCATTCTTAGGCTTAGGAGGCAGGCGCCTTAACCACTTAGCCATCTCTCCAGCCCTTCCCTTTGATTTTTTTTGAAAGACTGAGGATGAGAAGGTTTACCAGGCAGGTACTAGACAACAGTTACTGCGTACAATGACTCAATTTTTAGTTTTTACGTAATGTTTTTCAATGAACTTGTATTTTGAATTTACTATATATGTAAGGTCATGTCATGTTAATATCCTATGTTCAGGTCAAAGTGAAAAGTATTTTGAGAAGAACTTAACCACTTTAACTTTAGGTTGATATGCACTGTAAAATGTATGTAATCTATATCTGTCATTTACTCTCAGACAAAATATTAGTTTGAATTGCTGTTTAATATTTCTAGAAGGATTGTTAGCTTTGGTAAAGTTTTGGGAGGATTTTGAATTTATTCCTGATAACTACCAGTGACTTACATCAGGTTTGGCTCAATTTTCTTCATTTATGATGCCACTTTTTTTCCTTATAGTAAGAAAAATATTTAGAGTTTCTGGAACAAACTGCTATGATGTAATAGGAGTAGGGACCAAACAAAACTGAGTAAGGTAAGAATATTTTTAAATTTTTTTTATTGACAGCTTCCAAAATTGTAGACAATAAACCATGATAAGCCCCCCCTCAATTTTCTCCATCACCAATCTACTCTCCATCATATCTTCTCCCACTCTAAATTAATTTCGCTGTTATTTTGATGTCATCATCTGTTGCATTCAGGTTCACATTGCTGTCAGAAATCACCTGACCAAGAACAGATTTTGGGAAAAAATGATTAATTTTGGCTTATAGGCTCGAGAGGAAGCTCCATGATGGCAGGGGGAAATGATGGCATGAGCAGAAGGTGAACATCACCCCCTGGCCAACATCAGATGGACAATAGCACCAGGAGAGTGTGCCAAACACTGGCAAGGGGACACTGGCCATAATACACATGAGCCTTCCCCCAACAATACCCTGCCTTCAGGATGTATTAATTCCAAAATCTCCATCAGCTGAGAACCTAGACTTCAAAATACCTAAGTTTATGGGGGACATCTGAATCAAACCATTACATTCCATCCATGGCCCCCATAAACTGATATCCATACGTGATATAAAATAAAATTCATTCAGTCCAACTTTAAAAGTCTCCATAATTTTTATCAATCCTAATGATGTTCAAACATCCCCATACTCCAAGGTCTCTTTAACTGAGCCAAAATACCAAAAAATACCCAACAAACTCATAATGGCACAGAATAAACACTCACACTGCAAAAGATGACACTGGGCATAGCAAAGAAATATTCAACCAATACAAGATTTAAACAGGGCAAACATCAAACTCTGTAGCTCTAAATTCAACAACTCTAGCCAGTGACAAGTCCAAGAATTCTAACCAGCAACAAGTCTCTGCAGTTTCAATTCCGCCCCTCCAGCTAGGCTACTCACAGTCCTGTAATTCTTCATCCTGGGCTGGGAGTTTTCCTTATCAGGCATCTTGTGGTCCCAGCATCTCCACTGAGTCTGCACTGCAATCCATGGTCCATCCTCATAGCTCGATTGGGTCTCCATGCAGGCATCCAGCACACCTGCTTCACACTACCCATGACCATTTCCCAAACAAGACCACATTGATACCTCAGTGACCCTGTCTTTGCTGCATTTCTTATAATCCACAATACCAGGTAGGATGCCAATTTGTTAATCGGGGGGAGGGGAGTAAAGCAGACTTTGAAGAACAGGACACTCCTTGAGCACTCAGGCCCCTTAAAAAAAAAGTCTTCATTCTTTCTGTTGCCCCAGTGCAGGTCAGCTGACCCAATATCAAAGGTTGTAATCTCTCAATTACACAGCTGAATGGGCTGCAGTTTCAGCCCAAAGATTTCATTTCTGTGCCATATCTCTTTGCTCACACCAGTCCATTTCTATGCACTACAACCCTGCACAACTTCTCAGGACATGGGCATAACAGCAAGCCTCTCACACAAACTGTTTCTAGCCCAGTCCAAGCAAAGCTCTTTCTCACCCTCATAAGCCAAACCTCATCAGTCCATAGTTCTTACTGCATTCACATCTTTCAACTCTGACCAGAATAGTCCAGTGAAAGGTAATGGGTATTCAGGCCATTTTGTGTCTGGAAGATTGCATTGTAAGCCCTCCTACCCTTCCCTTGGCTCTGGCTTTCTTTCTGCCACCCCTTCCACAATGGATCCTATCCTTGGAAGGTATAATAGAGATGTTTCAGTGCTGAGCACTCCTCTGTCACTTTTCAGCACTAATGGTACCTTTTGAGTCACCTCAGAGGTCTCCTCCATCTGAAAAGAGAAGCTTCTCTCACCACAACTGAGAGTAGCATTAAAATATGGGTATGAATGTTAATAAAAGTGCTCACACGGCAGTTTGGTGATCATTATATATGCATTTAACCAGATAAGAGCCCTCCCCCAACATAGGCTTTTGACTAAGTTTTTAGTTCAGGCATGTATTTCCACCTATGGAGTGAGCCACTAGTCCAATTAGAGAGCAGTAGGTTTTCCCCACAACAGACATGTCACTATTGCACCCATTGACCTGGCTGGCCAAACTTAAGGCTTGCAGTGTCCACTGTTGTTTATCACTGCTGATGACTTCTCTTTCCCATAGGAATGCATGTAGCCTAGGTTTTTACATCCTTCTCTCAGCTGGTCTAAAGGGAGGAGGATTTCAGCTTAACTCCAGCTTGATTTCTCAGTGACCTTGCAGCCCAAGCATGTGGAGTCTTCAGTAATAGGGTCTTACAATCTATTCATGGTGGGAAACCAACAGCTTTGGCAATGGGCTGTAATATTTTGGGTACATCAGGGACCTCCCTGGCCAACAACTCACTGGAAAATAGGCCATTTCTGGAACTGACATTTTTCTTTTTTTAAAATATTAAATATATTTATTATTTGGAAACAAGTATATGCAAATAAACCCATAAATATCAATATATTTACCAATTCTCAAGGGAGGACTTCGTATGCTTGCAATTTGAAAATTGCTTTTCTTAACACCTATGGCAATAGTTTCTAGACTTTATCCTTCAGCACAAGCTATAATTCCTAGAAGACATAACCCATACACAAAGACTGAAAGCTCTACTGCACATGGTGGTGCATGTCTTTAATCCCAACATTCGAAAGGCAGAGGCGGGAGGATTGCTGTGAGTTTGAGGCCAGGCTGGAACTAGAGTGAGTTCCAGGTCAGTCTTGGCAAGAATGAGACCCTACCTCGAAACCCTCTGCTCCCCATCTCCCCCCCCCAAAAAAAAGGCCATGGAACTACGCCAGACAGTAAGATATTGTAGTCTTCTGAAGGATGGTATCAAAGTTGAAGGCTAAAAGATACTTGGGTGGTATAACTGGGAACGGTTTCTCTTTCTTTGAGATCTTCAATATAGGCTCTCGTAAACTCTTTATCAAAATGTTGGCGGTCTTGTTCAATTTGGGTGTTCACTTTGGGTCTTCTCAATAGGGTTGTCCATAAGGCTTATGAACTTGCAAAGCCTAAGGACTCTGGTTCGATTCTCCAGGTCCCATGTAAGCCAGATGCACATGGTGGTGCATGCATCTGGAGTTCATTTGCAGTGGCTAGAGGCCCTTGCATGCCCATTTTCTCTCTCAAACTTTCTCTGTCTTTTAGAGCTGTGGAGGAGTCACAAAGGGCTGTTGGGAGCTCCACCAAATGGTTCCCACTTGTTTTTATACAAGAGGAAGCTCTGAAGTTCTTTCAGCCTGTCTATATCTTGTGGCGGGTCATTCAGGTTATTGCTGCTGATATCCAACCACTGCAAGTTACACATCCGCAGGACACAGATGGGGACACTGGAAAACTTGTTTGCTGAGATATCTACGAATGTAACTTGCTTCAAATTGCTTAATTCAAAGGGGAGCTACGTCAGTTCCAGATTCCCACATACAAAGTCAGACATGGCCACCCAGGCCTGTTACCCCAGCACTGGGCAGAGGCAGGAGGATCACTCAGGTCAGTCAGTCTAACTGAAAAATGACATGAACTCTAGGTTCAATGTCAGGCTCTTTTCAGAGGGAAAAAGGAGGAAGAGTAAACTCCAATGTTTTCCTATGGTCTCAGCATATATATATATTTCAGGATTTTGTCCTGTTTCTCCATGATATCGATGCAATATTTTCATAATTATATTAAATGAACTTTTAGAATTTATATGACTAGAACAACATAGGGCATTACTCATGATAAAGTGACACAAATTATAATATCTTTGAATCTTAGACATTTGCTTTGGGAGAGTTATTTTTCAATTTCAATTTATAAAACTATTCCTCCCTTTTTCCTTAAAATTTTTAAATGACAACAGAATTTCTTCTCATGAGTATATATATTGCAAATATGTCAAGTGGTCCACTTATTCAACTTTTTTCTTTGAAAAGGGACATCTCTTCCATCTTTGTGTCCCAGTCTACGGTGCTTTTTTCTACTTTTTCTCTAGACCCAGTACAACCTTGTGATCATAGGGTTCTACTTCAGCATCATCTAGTCCTCCCATGTTGCTTTGATGCATTCTTTAATCTGACAGGTGCATTTGTTAGAACTTTTCTCATACAAGGGCAAAGGAGGAGAGTTTGAGAGGTATGTGTTTGAAAATGGACTAATCCTATGTTCATGTTTATATGAAAGTTTGGCAAAGTAGAAAAATCTAACTTAGAAATATCTGTCCTTGGAATTTAGATCCTTTAGGGTTGTCTTTTATTTTCTAGTTTTGTCATAGAAACTTCTGAGACTATTGAAATTTGATCTGCCATGTTTATGATCTGATGTTCTCTCTAGAAACATAAAGGGTCATCTGATCACAATTTTCTATAATTTCCTATATTAATATCTCAATGTGGATTTTTTTAAATCTCTTTGGAAATTTATTTATTTATTCAATTTAAAAATCAATGTCCTCTTGTTTGGGGATTTTGTGTTTATTTTTGAGACATTACTCTCATTTTAGGAAATGGAGATTGTCAATATAAAATGAAAGCCTTTAGAGAATTCATCAGAAATTCTGATACTGCTCAAGCTAAAGTTGTCAATGCCTCGTAAGTGCTCCTGAAAATAAAAACAGTAGACATAAGAGCCTGATATATTCCAAAATAGCATTTTTAAAAACATCAAAGAGATATCAAATCAAGCTAAATTATGATCAGTTTAATTCCCAAAGAGAGAACAATTCTAAAGTGCACTGGGAGACATGACTCTTCCTTGAGGCACATCTGTGAGGTGCTGATAGGGTGAAGAGACTTTGTGAAGATATCATTGGTTCCACGGGACAGAAGGGGCACAATTGGAGACTTGAGAGTAAAATGTTAGTTTTATCACTGCTTCTGTAACAAATCATCTAACATCAAGTGGTTTAATAGAACATAATTTTATTGTTAACAATTTTCAAGATCACAGTTCTGAAATAAGTCTTACAGCCTCTGCCTTGATCATAGTATTGGCAAAGTGATCTTTTTTGTAGAGTACAAAGAAATGTCTCTTACTTGCCTCAGCTTGTAGTGTATGTCCATGTTCCTTGACCAATGTCATAGTAATTCCAATATCTTCTTATGTGTTCACACTGCCATCTAGTTCTATTTATCTTCTATCTCCCTCTCAAAAGAATTATTGTGATTACATCAAGCCCAACAGACCTACCTAATAATAATCATTAATAATTTCCCAACTCAAGATGGTTAGGTTAATAACACTTGTAAAGATTCAGTTGCCATATAGAATTGCATTCCTAGGGATAAGGATGTGGAAACCATTGATGACCTATTCAGCCTAGCACAGTAGACTCAAACACATGGCTGATTTCCTCTCAAAGAGAACAATGGCTTAATATAGAATAAATATAATTTTAAGAAGAATATGTCATTAATAATCACTATAAGTGAATGTAAAGGCAAGCCAGGGAGAAAAAAAATACAATATAAGTGAATATGGATTTATGTCTACAATATATAAAACACCCTGATAGAACCATAAAAAGAAGAAAACAACCAATTATTTCCTAGTAGATTAATCAGGCAAAGATTTGAACAGGTACTTAATGAAAGAGAATAACCTAAAGATGAATAAATTATATGAAGTCATTGTTTTTATTACCCATCAAGGGCATCAAAGTAAAATATTGGTGTACCAGAACACAGTCCTCAGAACGACTGATAATGAAAGGCATATTGGTGCAGGATGAATATGTATAATACCTGAAACTCTTGGACCCTTCTCATAATAAAACACATTGCAGCAGTTTTCCTAATAGTAAAAATCTACATCTTGCTCAGCTATGATTTTAATGTGTAAATGGACAAATAAATAAATTCTATTAGTATGGTGTATAAATGTACTATTATAAGAATGAATAATTCATAACTATGTGCAACAACATGAATAAAGCTTACAAACAAAATGTTGAGTAAGAGATACAAGATATATATATATATATGCATGATTCCATTTTAAAAATTTCAAAGCCAACTAAAAGTAAACTATTCTCTGTGAAATTAGAGTAGCATAAATATTAGCAGTGGGTAGCAACTATACAGAAACAATACAGGTGTTTTTATGATGATACCAAGCTGTGTTTTTTCTTCATTGGGTCACTGTGTCCACAAGTGTACTCATTCAAAAATTAAATAAAACTATATATTTATTATTTGTTTATATTATATTTCACTAACTGACAAGATTTGATTCGTTTTTTTTTTAATTTTGAATACTTTCAAATTTACAGGTGAATCTCTTAGATACTAAAATGTGTTCCTGAATATTGGATACCTAGATTCACCAAATGTTACACATTACAACCACATTACAGTGCAGTGGTCAAAACCAGAAAATTATCATTACTGTAGCATTATTAACTAAAGTGCAACTTGTACTCAGATTTCCAGATTATTCATTAATATCCTATATCCCTTCTGAGATCTAATTTAGGATCCTACATTGCATTTGGCTAAATTTTATTTCATGAAAATGTGCTTTACAATTTTAAGCAGAATATCTATGAAAAAATACATAAATCACATGAAGGCTCAACAAATAATTGAACTGCTAAATTGTATTCATTTGAATAGCATTCAGAAATTGTAATTGAGAGCTATATATCCAGATAGTTATTTCATACAAAATTTGACCACATTGTGAACCAAAGTTATTCATCTGGTAAATGCTGTTGATTTGATTCAAAAATCATGATGCCAAATAAGTTGGTACTCAATTTATATTACAAATGAAATTAAATAAAATGGTTTATCCAGAATGTGTTAACATGTCAGTTGTGTTTATATTGGAGTTGTATTGACATAGGTGTTTTTAATATTCTCTGTAAACTATCCACTTTGGCACTCCTTCTCAGCTAGCTTGCTATAATGCATTAAACCTTAATATTCAAAAGAAGGAATTATCCACTTGATAGTTTACATTCATTGTAAACATAGTTCTATTAATAAATGCCTATGGCTTTAATGAGGCAAGTTTGGGTGTATCTGTGTGGGTGCTTTTAGAGAGGACTATGTAATACCTACCTTGGTTGTGAGTGACTGGGATCCTGGACTGAATAAAATGGGAAAAAGGAAAATCTAACTAAGTGACAGAATACATCTCTCGGTACTCCCAGATTCACCCAGATGTGAGCATATAGGTTCAGTCTCCCATCACCATGCCTTCCCTGCCACAATGGACGGTACCTCTCTCCAATTGTAAGCCCAAATAGATCACTTTAAGCTGAGCATGGTGTTTTACACCTCTAATCCCGAGACTTGGGGCCAGAGGCAGTAGGATTGCCATAATTTCCAGGCCAGTCTGAGCTACATACACATAATGAGTTCTAGACTAGCCAGGCTATAGAACAAGACCACGTTTCAATAAATATTAATAAATAAATAAAAACCAAACATGTTGACTCACACTTTTTATACCAGCACCTAGGAAGCTGAAGTAGAAGAAGGACTATGAGTCTGAGGCTGTCTTGGGCTAAAGAATGAGTCCTGGGTTAGCCTGGGCTAGGTTAAGACCTTTCTTCAAAAAAAAAAGAAAATTAAAACTGAAAAAAAATCTAACTAATTCCTTCCTCTCTTTAGTTACTATTAGTTGTCTCATCACAGCAAAGAGTAAAATAACTAATGTTACCACTTTCTTATAAAGTCCAGATGGTCATTGTTTTAAATTTTCTAGCCACATGGTGTCTGTCACAATTACTAAATTTTCCTTTTGTACTGTGAAAGCTGCTATAGAAAATGACATAAAAATCCATAAAATGTGTTGGTGCTGCTGTTTCAATGAAACATTATTTTAAAAAAATAAACAGACCATGAGCTAGAGGGATGGCTTAGCAATTAAGGTGTTTGTCTACAAAGCCAAAGGACCCAGGTTCGATTCCCCAGGACACATGTTAGCCAAATGCCCAAGGGGGCGCATGTGTCTGAAGTTCGTTTGCAGTGGCTGAAGGCCCTAGTGTGCCCATTCTCTCTCTCTCTTCCTCTTTTCTGTCAAATAAATTTAAAAAAATAAAAAATAAACAGACCAGATTTATTCTGAAAATTGCAGTTTTGCAAGCATGCAGCATGTATCTTGTGACTCTAGAATGGTAGTAACTGTGTCCTTGGATCATTAAGAAAAGAATTCCTGCCAGACATGGTGGTTCATGTCTATAGATAGTCCCAGCACTCAGGAGGCTGAGGTAGAATGATCATCATGAGTTCGAAGCTATCCTGAGCCAGAATGAGAGTTTGCTTCAAAAAACAAAAATAAAGTAAAAGGAAAATAAAGAAAAAGAGTCTCTTCAGTTATTTCTGTTCATTCACTGAACACATTAAGTAAAAGTAATTTTTTTTTAATTTTCAGAAGAAATAAAGCACTTGTCATATATTTAGTGGCTTATTTTAAATGAAATATGTTTTAATTGAAATTAATCCAGTATGTAGAGAAGACAAGATGAGTGTGCATGTAAAAGTTATACAGAAAATGTCAATCAGAAGTAAAGAAGAACCCTTGGTATGGAAATATGTGAATGGATTTCAGATATGTTAGGAAAGCTTGACAAAGAGAATTTAGTGACTCATTGGCTATGAAAAAAGTAAATGGTTTCAACAATTCCACGTTGGGTACAAAGTGGGTAGTGTTAGCATTTCCTCTCAGCAAGAAATATATACAGAGAAAGAAATGAGTACAAGATTGAGGGATCTCTCTAAGGGACTCTTAGAAAAACTGTAGTATGATGTTTGCCAAGGTTTCTGTGATAACCATCTATTACTTAATGAATGGATAAAATGGCTGTAAGCCAGTGTCCCTTATTCTACATTTCATATTAGATGATCAGACTAGTTAATTGTATCTTTGCAAAATGTGAAGCAAAAAGAATAATTTGTGTATCTACTAATTAAACATCCTTAAATATTTCATGATTAAGAGTCCTATTCAATAAATATGTACAAATTCATTTTATAGCAAACCAAAGGATAAGACAATTTCCATAACAATGTAAAAATATATTCATAAAAGAACTAATGGAAATAATTAAAATTGATCCAAACAGCTGAAAATCCAGCTTTTGTCTCTGGCCTCTTTTAAATATATTCTGGGTCAATTCAAATATATCCAATCAATTATCACACTCCTCCATTATGCTATTGCCATCTTCTCAGTCCACTGGTTACACTGTTACCAGTTTCTTGTTTGTGCTCTCACTGATGGGATCACTCTGTAAACACAAAGGCTCCTTTCTCACTGCTGCAGCCAACCACACCACTTGCTCTACTCAGAAGCATCCCTTTACTCTTCACTTTCTTGCCACTGTCCACTTTGTAATGTGATCCCTTCTTACTAATTGATCTTTTTCCTCACTTTGTCATTATTGGTGATAGTGTAATAATCATTCAAGGCTACTCTCAGGAGAATATATAAAATGTGTGTGTCTTCTATTGTTATTATGTTTTAATTATCTTTGAAACTGGTGGTTGGGCCTAGATAGTGCAGGCGATGCACATATTCTCTGGACAATAACCTGAGTTCTAACTTGGAATAACTTCCCATGGCATATAAGGGACATCAGTCAAATCAACCTAGAAGAATATTAGTGTGATCCCTGTTAAAGAAAATGTCAGCCTCAATGTTCCACAACTTCCTATATTGGACGATATATGACTGTTCTAGTTCTGTCCATTTGTAAGCACCCAGGGATTCCAGACTACTGCACATTCTTGGAATTGCTTAAAGTGCCTATGGAATGGCCGTTCTCTATAAACATATTGACTTGGATCCATGCAACTTTTAACAGTCAGCCAGAAATGGAACCCATAATGCTGACAGTGGCATAATGGTTTCTTCTGGATGGTTTTCTAATGAGCCTCTCTTAATCATAAGCAGCACTCCTTCCTGAGTGAAGTATTATGCTATAGAAAGGCTCAAGTCAATGTTAGACATGCCAAATGCCAATGCATGGGTAAATTTCCATCTAAAATTCTTTATAAATATCTTGTAAGATGAGACATCTGTGTGCATAATGAATACGTATGTACAAATGTATGTGAATGAATGTGTACATAGGAGCACTGACTACTGATCAGAACAATATAATGGAAAGAGACACAGCAGGAATTTGTTGATTCATTTGTCTTCTTTGACTTCAGCTAATGAAGCAGAATCCCACAGAGGCTAGAGGGATAGAGGTGCTAGTCTCTGCATGTATTTATTAACTTATTATGCTTTCATTGTGAAAGAAATAAAATGACCCAAAATAATGAACAGGAGAGGTGATATAATTCAACAGGGATATAAGACAGAGAGATATCCTTTACCATTCTAAATGATTTATTGTATTTCTATATCCTTTCAGACAAAAGTACAATGATAATAATTCTCAAGGCATCCTTCATATTATACAGGTATATTTTTCACTTCAAATGTTTAATTTAAATATTGTCAATTCCTGGATGATCATTAGAAAGCAAAGTATTTTGGCCTAATGCTAGTTGGAAGAACTAGGAAGTAAAAATGTTCAAATATGTAAAAACTGAAAATGTCTATCCATAGCCCTAAAAGAGTTCTCTATTTAAATATTTTATGTGTACTACTTCATGAACACAGAATTGTTAGTTTTATTTGTGGTTGGGCCTTATGCTATTATGCAAAATTATTCACTTCATTGTAATACCCTTCATAAAACCAAACTAGAAAGATTTTAGGACAGCTGAGAAACATAAGACTCAGCCTTTTAGAGCTAAAAGGAACTCCAAGTATAATCTCTTCAATTCTTCATAACAGTAAGCAAAGGCTCTGAGTGGTTAAAAGATTTGGCTATTTGCCTGAAGATGTTAGAATAAGGACAAGATATCAAGTTTTATGACACTGAGGCAAACACTGATTCTAATTCAGCATTCTGCAGAAAACAAACTTTCTTTCCCAAGATTTAGGCATCAATATTTAAATAGCTAAAATACAATTAAAGGTTATCTATCTTAACAGCACTTCAAAGGGAATTATTTTTTTTTTCTATACAAGTGCATCACTTTCTTTACCTTGACATCCAGTATTCTTGTGATACATCTGAGTTTATGTTGATTTTGCTGGTGTCCATCTTACAGTAAACATAAGTAGAAATAAACATATATTAAGTCAATAACACATACTTTCAGAGTGAACTTTCCAAATCATCTTCTAAGCCTATTATAAATCAAAACAAAGGCTACTGTAACTAAAGACATAGCTCTGAGAAATTCATAACAATAGCTTGTAATTAGTCCAGTGAAGACTTTTATTTTTATAAATCTTGTTTTAAAAAAAGTTTTATAACCTGTAACCCAAGCTCCTGATAGTATACTTTGAAGGAAACAAATTTTATACTTGCAAGTAATTTCTCCATTACATGACAGACATAAAGCCTATCTCCCTAAGCATACATACTTTCCCTGACTTACATCATTGAATGAAACTTTTGGATTACAAAGTAGTTCACATACTTTCCCAGATGGTAACTGAAATCCCCAGTGAAAAATGGATGGATGCTTTTCCTGAGAAATGTTGGCAGCCAGATGATAGACACAATTCCAAAATTCCTATACTTGATCAGAATATGGAACTTTTTGGAGGATTTTCATAGTGCATGAAAAAAATGCAAGAGGAGGGGGCCTTAGAGTCAAATGTCTGTAATAAGAATAGGCATGCCCTTCTTGTTCATGCTTCTCACTAATAAAAATGGTTAATTATACATGTACTAATTTAATGTCTTTAAAATATTTTTCCACATCAATTCATATGATCAAAATATGCTAAGTTAAAGTAAGACGAGCTTGTCTCATTATCCCCACATTTAGATGAAGAACTTACATTCAAAGAGATGAAATGGGTTGCTCAGGGCTGTAAAAGAAAGGAAATTAAACCGGGTTCCAAGACTGTGATCTCTCTTTTAAAAAGATGAAAGGCAATACTCTGAGAAGACAAATATATCTGATAAATTATGGGATCAGAAATATATCAAAGGCATCTATTTACTGGTGAAATCTGTTAATTCTTCAAGTGGTATCTCCACACTTCTAGATCCAATATTAACATAAAGAGGATTACAGTCGTGAATATGGTTATTCATGTCACCTTCTCCAGTCCCTATCACAATGGATGGTATCCTTTCTCAGCCTACCTATAGATAAGTATCAGCAACTCTCTTTCCATAAACTAACTGTATTCAACCATTCCCAAAGTCCTGCAGATTCTCTGTCCTCAATAACACTATTTCTTTTTTGCATCCTCACCTGTAGTCACAGCTCATCCCTTCATTACTTCTCACCAGTACAAGTAGACAGATTTGAGTTTTACCCTCACTAGTTTCCCCATTAATCTCCTGTCAGAGTAACTGTTCTCTAACCAGGCTTACACACACATACACACACACACACACACACACACACACACACACACACCTACACACTCAACTGTTTCAAATCAATGTTATGGTTTAGAGGTATCCTGGAAAGGACCCATATGCAAAAAAGCATGGTCACCAACCTCTTCTATCATTGGAAGGTATGACATGAGTCCTGATGAGAGAGAGTTGAGTCACTGTACACATCTCAAAAAGACAATACTGAGATATTGGTTCCTTCCTCTGCTTCCCACATGTCATGTAGTGAGAAGCTTTCCCCCACCATGTGCACCTTGTCATAAAATCTGGTCTCCCCTAGGCCCAAAGCAGCAGAGCCTGCTGATCGCCTCTAGCAAAAGGTCTAATTTCTTAGCAGGAACAAAACCAGATCTTCTTAGTTTGAACCAATATAGCTTGCTTCCTTCTCACTGTAATTTTCTTTACATTTTCTGTACAATGCAGGGATAAATGCATGATTTCTAAGATTTCCTTCCAGGTCTGGCATTCATTGGCACTGTGATTTGCTAAAGTAAATTGTGCTTAAGAGAAATGGCAAAACACTCTGTTTCTTGACTTTCAGAAATATTTGTGTGTCATGGTAGAGGAGAGAATTTTAAATACAAATCAAGGAAGTAGTGTCAGTCAAGAGAGAAGGCAAGCTATGCACCCAAGTGGAGCAAACCAATTCAAAACAGAATTTCATTTTTCCTCCAAAGCTCTAAGTTCTAAATTAGCATTAATATGATTTCTTATCAAGGAGCTCTGCATATTCAAAGCCATTAAGCTGGGTGATCTAAGAGACTGAATTGAGAGGTGAAGTTATCACTGCATTAAAATTAATTAGTTATGGTAGAAAAGAAAATGAGTATGACCCAGGACACATGCAGAAAACAGCTTGAGAAGGCTTTTAACTGGCCAAGCCTCCTAGACTCGGCCCTCCCATCCATTCTTCCCATAGCAGCTCCCAGATCCTTTTTGCAAATGACATTTTCCCCAGCATAATTTGTCGTGGGTCTCAATTAGATGCATTTTCATAACGACTGAACAAGATCTATTTTGTGACTAATGTGATTGGATAAGTGAGACAAACACTAATGACTATTTCAGATTATTCCGCTTTTCAGTGGATTCTGTGACCACATGTAGACACAGTAGGCTAGTGTAACTGATCAAACTGGAAGCTCTTTGAAATTATAGTCTGACTCTCCTCTTCTCTGGCTTTTATAGGCCTTTCCCTTCAAAGGCAGCCTTGAGCCCTCAGTGCCTTTGGCATACAGCCAGACTGAGGAAAGCATTGTAACCAAGCCCTGAGAACTCTGGGATTCCCTGCATTTTATGCTGAGAAATCCAGAAACCCTTTCCCAAGCTTATGTATCATTCACGGAGAAACAAGGAAAGAGTAGAATTGAAAGTCACAAAATGTCATTTAAAATAGCTAAGGCTTTGGTGGATGGAAAATCATGGGTTTTATCTAAATGCAACAAGAGGAGGCAACATAGAAATTCTGGAACAAACAGGTTATTGAAATTTTTAAACATTAAAACAAAACAACTGTGCAACCTATTGTATTTGGAGTACATATGAACTACATTTACAGCTTTCAGTAACAAGGCACAGTTGTAATGTTCAAATTTGGGCTTTGTCTCTATATCCAATTATAAACATTTAGCTTTTCTGTACAATTAGTAAAAATTAATTGCTATGAGTTGTATTTAAATTTATTTTTCTATGATAACTTTATAGATACAAAGTTTGGCTATAATTTGATATTAAGATACAATATAGGAATGATTCAGGGGTTAAGGTGCTTGCCTTCAAAGCCTAATGACCCAGGTTTGATTCCCTAGTACTCAAATAAAACCAGATGCACAAAATTGCACATGCATCTGGAGTTCATTTGCAGCAGCTAGAAGCCCTGACACACTCATTCTCCCTTTTTCTTTCTCCCTCTCTCTAGCTATGCTTGCAAATTAATAAATAATTTTTAATACCATATGTTTTTCAGAATGTGGCTCACAAGACAAAGGCAGAGAAATTGATGAAATGGGAAAAATTCTGCAATGCTGATTCAACACTTATTTTCTCTCATTTTATTGTTTAAACCTCACCCTGAGTTAAGATGATACTTTTGTCCTGGAAACATCCCACTCAAGACTCACAAAGCAAAATATAAACGTGAATTGTACATAATAGTAAATCCTTTAAAATTTTTGGTAGACTTAGTTAAAGATAGTAGTCAAAAGTTACATTGTCTTCATAGGAAATTTTATGAGACATTTTCTAACATGTTTTAGCTGACAGCAAAAAATGACAGCCAAAGGGCTGGAGAAATGGCTTAGCAGTTAAGGAATTTGCCTGTGAAGCCAAAGGACCCAGGTTCAGTTCCCCAGGACCCACGTAACCAGATATACAAGGGGCACATGCATCTGGAGTTCATTTGCAGTGGCTAGAGGCTCTGGTGTGCCCATTCTCTCTCTATCTTTCTTTTCTCTCTCTCTCTCTCTCTGCTTGAAAATAAATAAATAATTTTCTTTTAAATGATAGCCATGATTAACCTTAAAGTATTTGGTCCACATCTTTAAACCAAAGAAAAAAATGGTGATAGTGTAAGATAGGAAAATTCCCATTTTCCTTAATTTCAAGATGCTAGGGAGTCTTGTTTTGTTTTTTTTTTTCCTCTGAACTTATGGCAAATGTTTAATATTTAGAATCTGTTATTAGATAATGTTTTATTTTTATTTTATTATTATATAAATTAAAGTTTAAAATGACTAATTGAATTATATCCACACAGTTGAATTGTCAAGTTCATTAAACTATTCCTGTCTCATTTTCATGATGATAACAAATAAGGAAGAAAAATAATTCTACAGAATAAATTCAATACACCAGGAAAAGCCCAAGGTTGAGGAATACCTTTGAGAACATATAGGTTGAGCCATTATTCACATACTGTAAAGAATTTACCATTTAAATCACACAGTGCAGGGATTTTTACCAAATTCAATACCTTGTATGATTATCACCATCATGTAAATTTACGACACTTTCTCTTTTATTCCTCTTGTTTCACGAAGGTATCATTTAAAGACAAAAACAGTTAAAAGTGATATATATTTATGTGATATGCTTTCTTAGTAGTTTTCATATGTAAAATATGCTATTATTTGGTTCTTGTTGTTTGTTTTGAAGCAGTGGCTGATCTAGAACTCATTCTGTAGCCCAAGCTGTCCTCAGACTCATGGTGGTCCACCTACTTCAGTTTCTGGAGTGCTGAGATTAAAGGCATGCACCACTATGTCCAGCTCTCTTACATGTTTCCAATATTAATCAACTGTAGATTTATATATTAATCATACTTCATTTTATCTTACCAACAATAAACAAACTGGGTCTATTATGAACAAGAGTCTTATTTTGTCTGATGTCTCTGAATAAACTATACTTCTAAGGGGTCACATCTATTAGTGTTTTTCTTATTATCAGGTTCCTGAGATAATATACGCTATCACTTCACAAAACAGTGTTTGTATATATGTCTCTTGCTCTTCTTGTAGCACCACCAGGACCCAGTGATGGAGCTTTCCCCCCATGACCTTAATGAATCTTAGTCACCTCCCATGTGTCCTATTTAAAAATGCCATAATAAGATTAAGTGTTCATCTCCTTTTGGTATATGTGTTGTGTGTGAGTGTTCATATGTGTAAATGTGAATGCAGGTGAGCAAGTGAAAGAGGACAAACTTTGAATATTGGTCCTCACCTTCCACCTAATTTAAGATAGAGACACATGTTCATAGCTGCTTTTTTGCCAGGCTAGCTGGCCCCCAATCTTCTAGAGGATTCTCCTGTCTGCCTCTATTCTCATCCATAGGCCTGGTTGAGATTACAAAGGCCTGCAATAGGTGCTAGAGTTCCAAACTCAGTTACCCATGCTTGTGCAGCAAGCAATTTATCCACCAAGCCATCTCTTCAGCACCAAGTCTTCAGCCTGCCAATTCCTCAAAGTGGGGATGAAGTGTCAACATGTGCTTGAGGAAGGAAACCATACTTCAACTATAATGATGTTTCCCACAGTTAAAATCTGCATGCAGGAAATAGGAAGCTGGGGTCTACTCTTGCTGTACAGGCATATAGGGTCCTAGTCACCCCACACCAGCCTCAAGGGAACTGGGATCCAAGGAACTGGGAGTCCTGGTTTACTCACACTGTATGCTTAAACCCACCAGTACAGGGAAACTGGGAATCAGGGAACAAGAACAGACCTACTCATGCTACAAGTGTGTTAGGTCCCAACCACCCCACACCAGCCTCCCAAAATGTCCCTTTTGTTATAATAAAGAAAACCAGAAAATTGTTCAAAATGGATGGCAAACATATCACATCAACATGTTTGAGATGCAGCTAAAATATGCTAAAGAAAAAAACACAGCTTGTCCCGTCCAGCAGGACTCAGTTATTCGAGGAACACGAGGGGAACCAGGCCTGTGGAAAGATGGGCAAGAAAGAAGGAACAAGGCCAAGCAAAGAGTTGTCAAGGTCTGGTTTATTAGGTTCCAAGCACAGTTTTTTAAGCAAACAGAACAAGGAAGTAAAAAGGAGGCACTGGGCGGGGGACCAGGTCTTGGATAAGGGGAGGCACTGGGTGGGGGACCAAGTCTTGGGTAAATTCCTAGAACATTCTACAGTTACAACATTTTGCAGTCATTCTCGGAATGTAGGTTATACATTTAACAGTTACAGGTGTTTATCAGTTACAACATTTTGCGGTCATTCTCGGAATGTAGGTTATACATTTAACAGTTACAGGTGTTTATCGTTCCACATGCATGGTTAGCAACAGGTCACGTTGTTCTCAGGGCAGCTACTTCCTTAAGCCCAGTTTCGGCTCGGGTTCCAACAATAGCTGATATATACTTATAAAAGACAAAGTATAAAATTAGGAATCTGTATTTTAATTTTAGAAGCTAGAGAAAAGATTACATCAAATCCCAAAGAATTAAAAAGAAGGAAGAAAGAATTAAGATCAAATCCTGTTGAAATGGAGGGATAGGAATGTGCCTCAGGTGGTAACTTGTTTGACTAGCACTCACAAAGCCCTGCACAAAACAGCAGAAAAAAATAGGTGTTATGCATGTCTGTAACCCAGCACTAGGAAGGAAGCAGGGAATAGGATATGAAGTTGAAAGTCATCTTCAGCGTGAATTATGGAGCAAGTGGGCTGACAGGGACTCTAAAAAAAAAAAAAACTCCAAAACTATGTGAGGGCTTGAGAGATGGCTTATGTTGGGTCCTGTCTAAAAATAATTGAACTAGCAACTGTTGGTTCTCCAGGTCCCACATTTAGCCACTACGCCTAGTGTGCAATGCTCAACGCTTGCCCACAAGGGCTTTTTCAACCTCACAAGTCCATTCACAGCTGATGAGAGGCTGCTGGTGTTGCCCATTTTCTAGGGCCTCTCCCTCTCCCCTCTCTCTCTGCCTTTTTATGTTTCTCATTGTATAGGTCTCTTCACTCTCTCTCTCTTAATGTTTTTCAAAAAAAAAAAAAACTTTATGAATGTAAAACTGGCAAATAGTTGCAAATTATTGCTAACACATGTACTGGTTCACAAAAATATGAATAAATAAATCTATGCTCCAGTACACATGTCAAAAATAAAGAGAAGCAAAAGATCAATGTTCTCACGTCAGTTATGTATAGAATGTCATCTGCAAATAGGGCTAACTTAACTTCTTCCTTTCCAATTTGTATTCCTTTGATTTCTTTCTCCTGTCTTATTGCTTGAGCTAATACTTCTAACACTATGTTAAAGAGCAGAGGTGAGAGTGGACACCCCTGCCTTGTTCCTTATCTCAGTGGGAATTCCTTTAGTCTCTCCCCATTAAGAATTACTTGGGCTTTAGGAGCTTTATATATGGCCTTTATTATGTTGAGATATGAGCTGTCCATGCCTATTCTCTCCAATGTTTTGATCATGAAGTGATGTTGTATTTTGCCAAAGGCCTTTTCTGCATCTATCGAAATGATCATGTGGTTTTTGTGTTTAAGCTTGTTTATGTGGTGTATTACATTGACAGATTTCCTTATTTTGAACCACCCCTGCGTTCCGGGGATGAAGCCTACTTGATCAAGGTGGATAATGCTTTTGATGTACTGTTGAATTCGGTTTGCAAGAATTTTGTTCAGGATCTTTGCGTCTATGTTCATCAGGGAAATGGGCCTATAATTTTCCTTTCTTGTGGCATGTCTGCCTGGTTTTGGAATTAGGGTGATACTAGCTTCATAGAAGGAGTTGGGGATCTCTCCCTGTTCTCCAATTGTGTGTCACAGTTTGAGAAGAGTTGGTTTCAGTTCTTCCATGAAGGTTTGATAGAATTCAGCTGAGAAACCATCTGATCCTGCACTCTTCTTTTTGGGGAGGTGGTTGATTAGCTCTTCAATCTCGAAGGGTGTGATGGGTTTGTTTAGGAGATTAATCTGCTCTGGGCTTAGCTTTGGTAAGTGGTATGTGTCTAAGAATTCATCCATTTCCTCCATATTCTCCTGTTTTGTGGAGAAGTTTTTGAAATAAGTCCTAAAGATGTCCTATATATATGAAAGTTTAATGGGTCTATAATGAATAAAAAAGAAATATCTTCAAATGAGTAAAGAGTGACTAAATCTTTTCCAACACCTCTTTTTTAAAATATTGTTTTAAAAACCAAGACCCATTGGTATGTGCATATCAACTACAATTGCTTTCACAGCAGAAATGGGTAGTTAACACAGATTATATGGTCCTCAGGGATAAAAAATTTGCTATCTGCTATAGCAAATCAAAATTTCACTGTGGCCCTTATCTACAAAAATCTACAACTTACAAATATGATATTAAATGGATATTATATTGGATGATTATGCCTGGGGTTAGTACCTACACAATGATGGTCACTATTCCTTTATAATATTTTAGCTGAGGTATTATCTGGGTTTGAAAGCAAGAAAAATACTCATTATGTTTACAAGGGAGTATTTGAATAAAATATGATTATCCACACCCAAAGCTACCAGAATAAATAAATTATCAATGTACAATAATGGCAACCTTCCTCTGTAATACTAAAGGACAATGGGAAATGAAAGTGTGAATTCTGCTATTTGCGATAATACCAAAATTATAAAATATTCATGGTAAATTTAATAAGAGATATAAACTCTCCACAACAAAAATGATAAAACATACCTAAGTGTTATTTACTAGACTTAAGTAAATATCGTTAAGTATAATGTGATCATACTGAGAAACTCACAATGTTAGTGTTAATTCTTATCCATTTGAGCTTCAAATTCCTGAAAATTATGCACAGCCTCCCATCAAAATAAAAATGCAGAGATTTTATATAAATCAACAAGTTAAATCTAAAATCAAGATCAGAATGAGATGGATCTAAAATAACTATCTTTTTTTTTTAAAAAAAATAACAGTTTTAGAGGCTATATACCATTTCAAAACCTACTATAAATTTTACATCACTGAAACAATGTATTGGTGGTAGAATGAGAGGAATCAGTGAAATGGAAGATAAATTTCCAAAATAAATCTAGCCATAAATATGTGAGTGTTTTTGCTTGTATAAATACAAATGCTTTGATAAAGTGATCAAGCAATGGAGAATGGAGAAAGGGAAGCCTTTTCAAATAAATAGTTCCATGTCCCCTGAGTATCAGTACAGAAAAATAAGACAATTGGACTTTCTAACTCACACCACACATACAAACTAATCCAAAATAGATAGTGTGATGGTTAATTTTAGTTATCAACCTGACAGAAGTTAGAATCACCATGGAAACAAATCTCTGGCCATGTCTGTGATGGATTTCCTAGATTAGGTTATTTGAGGTGGGAAGATCCACCCGAAATGTGAACAGTGCCAGCACATGGGTTAGGCTGGACTACATAAAAAGGAGAGGGCTGCTGAATACAAGTACGCATCTCTTTACTTCCAGACAGTGGATGAAATATGACCAGCTGAACTCCTCTTTCTGCTACCAGGCCTCCCTCAAGATGACAGACTCAACTTCTGGAACTATAAGGTGAAATTCACTCCGTTCTCCTGTAAGCTTCTTCTTGTCAGGTATTTGATCACCACAAGGAGTGAAGTAACTCACACAAACTGCATGCCAGTCTGTGTATTTGTTTGTGGAGAGCATGTGAAAACACAGTCTCTGGTGGCTACTTTGCCCAGAGGTGAGAGCAGCTTGTGATCTAGGAATCATACAAGGTCTCCTGATGCTTCTAACTTCCACTGTCTTCCTTCATATGAAGTCAACATCCAATGATGCCCAAATAACAAGCTAAGTGGAGAAAGGAAAATTTAAAATCAGTGTTATTGACTCCTTGTTGTGAATTGGGTACAGTTTCCTTCCACTCATCCTTTGTGCTGATAGCTATACCTATTAAGAACCTTGCTGGTTTCTCTTGGGATGCCCACTAAACAGACCAAATGTTTGCAGTGGTTCAATTTATCATTCATAAAATCACAGAAAATGCCAAAGACTGAGGGAAAGCCCTCATGAAGATAAGGTGTGATGTTCTATAGATAATTTATAATCCTAAGCAAATAGCAATAAGCCCATAATATTTTAAACAATGTTTTTGTCTTGTCCTAAGGATTCCCTTGGAAACTACTGGATTTACCAAAGAAAAGAAAATCAAACTAAATGTAGAAAATTAATATATGTAAATCTTCATGACCATTTCCTGATACAATGAGGGCATTCTGAATGATCTGATCATTTAAAAGAATTATCTTACTTTCACATTAAAATGCTAATACCTTTAAAAGCAGAAATGAAACCCTTAATTTCTCCTGAGAAAATAAGATTTCTACCCTAAATGTTTCCTGCTTACATGTTTGAGTCTGAAATTATTTCTTGACCATAAGCAGCAAGTATGGCATGCATAGAGATTCTGGTTTGGGAAGTTAGTTTCTGATTATTATTTACTTTTCTTAGTGGATAGTTACAGTTTTCAAGTAATTATAGAATCAAATTAATCACACCAGTAGTCTTTGACATTCCATAAATTCAAAGAATCAGAACAGAGCCATCTCTTAATATTATATTATTGATTCTATACTTTGTCATTTATGTGAACTACTTTTTATGAACCAGCATTTTTCTTTTGGTTTCAAAGTCACCTAAGACAATAGGATTTTATTTTGTATTTTATCCTAGTGTGAAGAAACTTGAAGAAAGTGAAAGACTTTTTGTGAACTAAAACAAAAATAGTACTTTAAAGGCCATTTTCTCCCTGGGAGATTTATTATAGTTTATTATATGTATCAGATTCCAAGCACAAAGTGAAGTGAGAATTGAATAGAAAAAATTTCTCCTTTTATTTTCATTTGGGGCTAGAAGTTGTGGTCCATTTCTAGCATTGTCTCAAACATTTCAGAAAAATAAAAATTGTATACGGATATACTGTGGTGTTTCATATGCTCATGCAAGAGATGTGTCAAGGGCAGTTTTTCTGTTCCTTTTTTGACTATAAGGAGTATGTCATGATGGTAACTTAAGACTATAGAAGAGATGGTCTCATTCATTGGTGGTAATACCAGTATTTTAGATGTATTTTTAAAATATTTTTATTTATTTATTTGCAAAGAGAGAGAGAGAAAGAGAGAGAAAGCATGCCAAGACCTAGTGCCACTGCAAATTAACCCCAGACACATGCAGCATTTGTGCATCTGGCTTTACATGGGTACTAAGGAATCAAACCTAGGCTGTCAAGCTTTGCAAGCAAGTGCCTTCAACCACTGAGAAATCTCTCCAGTCCCTAGATGATGTATTTTTTTTCTTTCTTTACATTTTACTCATTTCAGTGCAAAGCAAGTCAATAATGTCAAACACCTGTTTGGCAGATAATCACCAACATGCCCAACTTTGGTTGAATTTTGTAGATTTAAACTAGTTTTATAGATATTACGTAGATGAAGAAAAGTTGCAGCTGAAGTGATACTGGATAAGTGAAATTCATAAAAGCAGAATATAAATCACAAAATACAGAAATATCTGGTGAGTGGAGGTAGAAAGATAAGATCTGATACCGATGAGGCCCTAAGATAGTTCAAGAGAGCATAATGAATATTAAAAGACTTCAAGTATCTCTTCCAATTTATGTCTTTTATCTGTGCTCAAAATAAAAAAAAATCTGTCAAAAAAAACTAACGAAGGTCTAATCTCCCTTTATTTTAAATGGGAAAATATGATCATTTCATATCAATATCAAATCCTTAACTAACTTCATTTAAAGTGGTTAAAATAATCAAACAAATATGTAAATGATAATCATGAATTATGAAAAAGGGCTAATCATGTCTTGATATTTTACTGCATCAAAGTAAGTAATGTAGGGGTTGGGGAGATAGTTCAGTAGTTAAAAGCGCTTGGTTGCAAGCCGGGCATGGTGGCTCACTCCTATAATCCCAGCACTGGGGAGACAGAAGTAGCAGGATTGCCAAGTTCGAGGCCAGCCTGAGACTACATAGTGAGTCTCCGGTTAGCTTGGGCCAGAGTGAGACCATACCTTGAAAAGAAAAAGAACAAAGAACAAAGAAAAAAAGTGTTTGGTTGCAAAGACTGCCAGCCAAAGTTCAATTCCCCAGCCACCCAGGATAATCATTCATTTATAGCACAAGAGACCCTGGAGGGCATGCACATGAACACACATATGTGCAAGTAAAAAAGAAAATCTTTTTTAAAAGAAAAGTAATATATTTAGCATATCATTTACTTAATGTTTTGTGGTGATGCAGTTCAATTTAGTGTCAGTTGTTTTGATATGTTAATCATATAATTTTAGTATTTGGTTCTATTATTGGTTTAATCATTTGGTTGCTCTTTGAGCAAATACTTTTTTGCATCTTCTTCATTCACTATTACTATAATTTTTAAATAATTTTTTGTATTCATTCATTCATTTATTTATTTGACCTGGGGAGCCAAGGCCTTTTGCCACTGTAAATGAACCCCTGACACATGATCTACTTTGGGCATCTTGACGTTATAGCTTTCTGTGGGAAGCAAACCTGTTCCTGCAGGTTTTTGAAAGCAAGCATTTTTTTAAAATTTTTTATTTATTTTATTTATTTGCAAGCAGAGAGAGAGAGATAGAAGAGAGGCAGACAGAGAGAGAATGGGCATGTCAGGGCCTCTAGCCACTGTAAACGAACTCCAGACGCATGTGCCCCTTGTGCATCTGGCTTACGTGGGTCTTGGAGAATCGAACCAGGATCCTTTGGCTTCACAGGCAAACACCTTAACTGCTAAGCCATTTTTCCAGCCCAAAAGCAAGCATTTTTAACTGCTGAGCCATCTTTCTAGCCTCTTACTATAATTTTTTAAGATGCCTGGACCTCAGATGTTATACAAATTAAGTTTGCTATGGAACCTAAAAAAAAATTTAAGATAATGTACTGGGTTTTTGCAATCTAAATATAAAATTTACTACAAAATAATGTTTAGATTGTAAAAAATATTTATTAATAAATATAACTACATTTAATGAATACTGAGTATTAAGAGTCAAGAAGTGTTGTACCAAAAAAAAAATTAACCCAAAGTCATTCTATATGTGATGCCTTCAGTTAAATTAAAATCCTAGTCCCAAATGTCTATATATAGAAAAGGAAGAACATTTTTAAGCAAAACTGTAGTAGAATAATATCAAGATAAATTAGAAATTAATGAACTGAGATGCAAAAAAGACTATGTAAACTTTGTAAAGAAGACTGTAATGCAAGACAAAATTGTCAAAGTTTGACATCAACATGCATAGATAAAAAATGTGCCTTATTCTGTAACACTTTCTCTATGCCTATTTTACTCGTGCTAAAACTTGGATCAAGCCAACTACTCACCTTCTGTTCTATGATCTCTAGTATTAAAATATTATGCAAAATTCATAATGCAAGAAAGTACAGTCCCTGATTCAGTTTGACTTAGTTTCAGTGGCCACTGACCCAAATAACAACAAAATGGTGTGAAAAATTTCATTCTGTCTCATATCAATGAAGTCTAGAGCTCAGCAAGTCATTCTGTTGACTAAAACCATGAAAACATTTAATATCATGATTATTGATGGCTTCTTGGGTTTCAGTCACTATGGCCAAATTTCAGTCTGTAGAAAGAAGATGTAACTTCTCCAGTAATGCTCAAGTCCAGCAAACTGTCCATACTATTTTTCCTCATACCTTGTTGACAGCTTAATAACATGTCCATACCTAAGTGCACAGTGTTCTGAGAAATGTAGTCATTACTTTGGGAAACTACGTGCCCAGTTAATAATGGGCTTTTTTTTTTACTACTAAAGGGGCAAAGTGTAACATATTTAAAGGTAATTAACATTTTCTCTATACCACTGAAAATTCATGGCAAATTTACCATAAGGCTGAAGAAGCTACACTTTAGATACCATCTGTTTTTGTCTATACAATTTTAATCCCATTGTCAAACTTGTTCCCTTTTTGTATTATATATGACTGTGTTTGGGACACAATGGGAGAATTGGAGCTCTATAACAGAGGCCACATGACAATCCCACTCTCCAATATCAAGCTCCCACCAATAGTGGGATAGAAGAAGACATACACCTATTAAATTCTCTCTAAAATAATAATTGTTATCCATGTATCTTGCACTGACCTCACTCTCCATTGGAGAATTTGATTCTTTTTTTCAGATGGACACAGATCCTGAGGAGAGAATCAGCCCATCGCACCTCACCAAGGCACAAGCTGAAGCTATAGAATTATTGGGGAAATGAGCAAGAGTGCTGCTTTCTCAGTACACCTCTTATCAGCACAAGGTGAAGGAGATAGACACAAAGAACTCTCAACTCCAACCAAATGAGATACCCAGACCAGAGACAAAGAGACTCCCATGACCTCGTCGCTGAAATAGACCGAAAATGAACCCAACATGGCTCAGGGAAATTCGCAGAAGAGGGGGTGGAAAGATTGTTAGAATCATTGCCTCTCCCGTATAACTGATGGTACCCCCATAATGCAAGACCCACAATCCCCATGGGGGGAGGACAGGGAGAAGGCTAGCGATGGCACCATCATGGCTATATACACACTATATACACAAGTAATAAAATAAATAGTATCTGCCCCTTTAAGGAAGAAAGTTGGATGAATTCTAATGGCAAAATTCAAGTTTCTTTGTCCCTGCTAACACTGACATGTCTCTCCTTATTCTATGTTGCTTTTCTGCCTCCATTACTTAAAGAATGATGGAACCAAGGCAATGACCTTTGTTTTAATTTGAATCTGAGACCCCTAGCAAGAGTGTCACATTTATCAAAGAAAGAACATGTATTTGCTTGGGCTTATAATACTGTCCCCATGTAACACAAAGAAGTAACAAATAAATGGGTTGTATATGATTATTTTAGACCAAATCATATCATACTAATTTAAAACAATATTTATATTAAGCTTATTAAAAGATTACATTACTTATTTTACATTTTAACATGTTATACCAGCTTTGAGCTTGGATATATTGTTCAGTGGACTCCTGTGTGCTTTGACATTCTCTCATTAGTATTAGTGTGTTTAATATTTTAAGTACTTCCTTACCTTCTGTCAGTACAGTGCTTGAGAATCAACCATGAGATCTCCAGTTGCAGGCATATTCCAAGGAATGTTTGTTCTTTTATTTAAGATTATTAGTAGAAAAAAAGTCTGAACATTGGGTTTCTTCATTATTTATAGACTGTCTCTTTTGACAGAGCTAGAAGATGGTACATATGTATACTAATCAATGTATAAGCAAATATATACAAATGACTTTTTAATGTATTGGAATCTATATTAAACCAAACCTGAGCTAATAACAGGATCTCTAATTTTAACATGTTATAACATGCATCATTTTAGCCTATTCTTCCTCATACTCTGTAACCTTCCACACTAACATTAAGAAATCACTCCAGGGGACTAGGGGGGTTGGCTCACTGGGTAAGAGCATTTGCTGCATAAGCATGAGTGTCTGATTGACACTGAGTTCCATCCCCCAGGACCCATGTAAATAGCAAGGCATGAACATGTGCACCCATCATCCATCCCAGTCCTGAGAGAAATACTGGACGATCATCTCTGAGGCCCACTGGTTATCCAGTGTGACCAAAACATGCAACTCTGAGCCTCTACCTCAAGGAAACACAGTGACGAGCATTAGAGAAGAACACCCTGTGTTCACCTCTGGCCTCCACATGCACCTACACCATACACACCACACACAGAGATAGAAAAAGAGTTAAGAAAAATAAACTAAGTCCATGGGCTAGGGAGATGGCTCAGCAAATAAAGTGTCTGCCATATAAGCATGAGTGTCTGAGTGCTAATACCGAGTCCCATGTCAAAACAACACTGTAATGTTAGTGTCTGTAATTCCGGCCACTCCTACAGGTGAGATGAGAGATGGAGATAGCAGGATCTACCAGGTGCTCTTGTGACAGCTAGTGTGACCTAGGCAGCAGGGAACAACAATGAGAGTATCCACTTCAAATGGGTGGAAGGTGAAAGCTGACATCCAGTCGTCCTCTGACATCCACACAGTTGTCATGGCATGCACCCACCTGCATTCACACACTTGACCACCCAGATTTGCTCATATACACACACATACATGGACCAAAAAAAATTAAAATGACCCCAATGTGGCTCAGGGAAACTCGCGGAAGAGGGGGCGGAAAGATTGTTAGAGTCACAAGTTGGGGCATTATGCACAGAGACTGGGGCCTACACCCGAGAACTCTTGACTAACCTCACAATGCATGACCCACATTCCCCATTGATGAGGGTCCCTTTGAAAGTGGGAGGACAGGAAGGAGGACAATGGAACCCATACTATGAATGTAAAATCAGAATAATATAAATAAAAATATATATATTAAAAAAAAGAAATTGAACTTCCAATATCTACCATACTTTTACTTGTTACATTCCATTTACTGGCATATTGGTACCAGAATTGTTACCAGGAAGAAAGAATTTTATTAATGAGAAAACAATGTATAAGTTATATATAGTTTCTTTGCCCTTTAAACTTACAGATGCCACAACTTTGATTTATTCATTTATTTACTTTTTTTTTTTTTTTTTTGGATTTTCAAGGTAGGGTTTTTCACTCTAGCCCAGACTGATCTGGAATTCACTATGTAGTCTCAGGTTGCCCTTGAACTCACAGCAATCCTCCGACCTCTACACTTCTACCTCCTGAGTGCTGGGATTAAAGGTGTGCATTACCACGCCCTGCAGACTCCACAACTTTTGAAAGATATTTAGTTCAGCACCTTTTTCATTTTTAAGAGATATTTATTTATTTATTTATTTGTTTATTTAAGAGAGAAAGAGGCAGACAGAGAGAGAGAGAGAGATAGATAATGGGCACGTCAGGGCTTCCACTGCTGCAAACAAACTCCAGACGCATGCACCACTTTGTACATCTGGCTTACGTGGATCGTGGAGAATCGAACCTGGGTCCTTTGGCTTTGAAGGCAAGTGCCTCAACCACTAAGCCATCTCTCCAGCCCAACACCTTTTTCTATTATGCCATTCAGCATAATAGAAATGTATTTCACTATATGTGCCCTACACTAAAAACACATCTTTTTATTTATTTGAGAGAGAGAGAGAGAGAGAGAGGAAGAGGCAGAGAGAATGGGTGCACCAGGGCCTCCAGCCACTGCAAACTCTAGACACATGCACCCCCTTGTGCATCTGGCTTATGTGGGTCCTGGGGAATCATACTGGGGTATTTAGGCTATGTAGGCAAACGCCTTAACCACTAAGCCATTTCCCCAGCCCTATTTTTATTTTTTATTGACAACTTCTATACTTACAGACAATAAACCATGATATTTTCCTCCCTTTCCACTGTCTCCATTAGTCTCTCTTTTAATTTGATGTCATCATCTTATTCTTCTGTTATGAGGGTCTTGTGAAGGTATTGCTAGGCACTGCAAGGTCATGGATATCGAGGCCAATTTCTGTCTGGACAGTTGCATTGTAAGGAGTTGTACCCTTCCTGTTTTTTAATTAGCATACATAGATAAACTGTCTTTGTGATATAAATTGTGCACATGTGCACACATGTGTGTGTGTGTGACTAAGGGACAGAGAAGAGTGAAACCCAGTAGCACACAAGCACTCTACTGTTGAACTACAGTTCCAGCACCATGTTCTTCCAGGTTTGACAAATAAATATCCATACCTAAGTGCCATACATAATCTTTGGCCTACCTTTAAAAATAAATTCCTCTTCTTTTCCCATTTAAAATTTTCTTCTTGTCTAATTCCTAGGAAAACACTCACCTTTTTACTCTCTGTATGGTTTGCCTTCTTAAGATGAATACCTTTAACATGGACTTCTCAATTCCAAGCTTTTACCCTGTTCTCGTTTCTTTTTTTCCATTACATAGCAGGTGTGGTAGTTTGAATATGTGTCCCCCAATATATTCAGTATTTTATTAGTTATAGTTTGCATCTGCAATCACCTTGCTAGAGGCAATGTCACTGGGGGCCAGTATTAATGTGTTGGTGGTGGGTTTGAGATTCCATTGTAAAGATATGCAAAGTGTGCCTAGCAGGAGTTCCTGAAGTGTGCTGTGTGACTTGTTGGCTGTAGTTTTGCTCAGTGTGCTGTGTGCCTGGTTGGCTTTTCTCTCTCTGCTTGGCCCTGTGAAGGCAGGCAAGATTCTTCTGCCATTATTGGAACTTCCCCTGGATCTGTAAGCTTCAATAAATAATATCCCATCCTCCATAACTGTGCCTGGTCTGGAAGTTCGTCTCAGTGAACGTGAAGCTGTCTGCTACAGCAGGTATAACCTTCTAACATATCATATGATAGAGTTATTATAGGTACTGTTGTCAGTCCACCTTTTCTAGAATTTATGTCTAATAAATAAAAACTCCTTTGGGTATTTTGGGGTAAATATATTCAGGTTTCCAAACTTAATTATAGTGCATGGCAAAGAGGATTTTTTTTTTTTTTGGTTTTTCGAGGTAGGGTCTCACTCTAGCTCAGGCTGACCTGGAATTCACTATGCAGACTCAGGCTGGTCTCGAACTCACAGTGATCTTCCTACTTCTGCCTCCCAAGTGCTGGGATTAAAGGCATGTGCCACCACTCCTAGCTATGAGTAAGTATTTTTAAATGATTGATTGGAAATAATTATAACATATTTTAACATATAAGAATAAAAGTCTCATGGTAATCTCAAATGTATAAAAAGAAAGGGAGAAGGAGGGGAGGAAGTAAGTGTGTGTTTCACGTGATGGAATTAGAAGTAAATGGAAAGTTTTCCAGTCATATGCTGATATATATGTTTTATCCATACTAAATCCAAGAATGTTATACATTAGAAGAGCTACTAAGATTATACTAAGGTATCACAGATGATATAGCAAAGCTGAATTTTAAGAATGTTCAGTATGACAATAAATATAGGTGGAAAAAAGGTATTGTTTTTTTTAAAGTTCATTTATTGACATTTATATATTTTGATCATATTCACCTACCATTACTTTCTTCTTCCCAACTAGTCCTTTTTGATGAATTTTTAAAAATACTTTTTTATTTATTTGCAAGTAGAGAATGACAGAAAGACAGAAAGAGAGAAAATGGGTACTCCAGCTCTTCCAGCTGCTGCAAATGAACTACAGATGCCTGAATGACTTTGTGTAACTGGCTTTGCATGGATACTGGGGAATCAAACCCAGTCCTTATGCTTTGTAAGAAAGTGCATTAACCACTTAAATATCTCTCCAGCTTCTTTGATGGATTTTTTTACTGTTGCCCAGTAACCATTAACTGTAAATACTTCAAGAAGGATGAAGGTCTCATATCCTCCTCCATCACCCATTGCAAAATGTTGATAAATATGCATGTCTTATTCAAGTAATGACAATTTCTGTGAGTCCATGAGTGTAATGGCCATGTCATACCTGAAAGACGGTCTTCCACTGCACTCCTCCTCTTCATCTGGCTCTTATATTCTTTTCAGACAGTGAGTATGAGAATTTCCAGGCCTCCTGCCACTGCAAATGCACTCCAGATGAATATGCCACTTTGAGCATCTGGATTTACATGAGTGACTGGGTAATCAAATCCCAGCCCTGGGGCTTGAAAAGCAAGTGCCTTTAACCACTGAGTAATCTCTCCAGCCCGTCTTAACTTTAAATTAACAGATTTTAAATACTGGGATTTGATGATGGCACATATCGAACTGTAAGCATGTTTAATTGTTGTTTCCTGAATTTTCAATTTTGTACACTACAAAATACCAATGAGAAAAAATGAGGAAATTTATTATTATTTTTTATTAAGTAGAAATTTTATATGGACAAATCATGTGTTGGTACTATTCCCCTGCTCCCTGCTCCCATTCCACTGAGACCCCTCCTCAATGAGATTACTGCTTTTCACCATGAGGTTCTGGATTATAAATTGTGAGAGCAGCCATCAGTCATGGGGGTGGGTCAGTGCCTCTAGATACTCCTACTCCTTCCCAGCAAGTGGCTCTTATAATCTTTCTGCCCCTTCTTCTTCAATGTTCCCTGAGCTTTGGAGGCTGTGTTATAAGTCTACTTTAGTGTCAAGCCCTCAGAAACTTTTGGATAATGTCTTTGCTACATTTTGAAAGTCCTTATTGTCTATTGCCATCACCCTAGCACACGTTGTCAGGCTGGCCTTTAGAGCAGCACTCTTGCTTAACTCATCAATCCCTATGTGATTTCACTTGGCCCCTGGATGACAAAAACAGGTGGCTGATCTCATGATATGGAGTCAACTATCTTTTCTTCTCATGTTGATGGATATTGGTTCTCCCTGGTTTTTGTGGTCATTTGTAAAAGAAAAAAAAAAAAAACAGCCCAGCATGGTGGTGTGGGCATGCCTTTAATCCTAGCACTTGGGAGGCAGAGGTAGGAGGATCCATGAGTTCGAGGCCACACTGAGAGTACATAGTGAATTCCAGGCCAGCCTGGGCTAGAGGAAGACCATACCTCAAAAAACCAAAAAATAAGAAATAAATAAAAAAAATATACAGATTCTCCAGCCAAGAGTGAGAGAAGCATGGAATAAAGGTGATAAGCATAGTTAATTCAGAGATTTTGATGGGCATAGCCTCTCTTTAGGCCAAAGACTAGTGGGAGCTTCTCACTGGAGTCCATGACCCTCGTCCCCATAGGATTCTGATTTGCTTCCCAGTAACAGCAATGAGCTCCTTCCCATTGAGAAGTTCTCTTGGCCAATCAGAGAGCTATTTAAATTTAGCAATTAATATCATCATTTCTTCACTGTCACACTCAAATGTTTGTTTTCACCAGGCTTCTAAACATAGATCCTCAACAAATTTTAGCTTTGTGACTCACTACGATTTACATTATAACAAGTTATAAATATTACTATTATCTGGGCTGTGGAATATACTGTGATTGCATTTGTATACAGTTATTTTTTATTTTAAAAGAATCAATCATTATCTTTTATCGAGTATATTATAATATACATATGTCCTATATCACTTTAAATGTAATATCTGTGCACATTCAATTTCACACATGCAGGTGTACCTATTAGAAATACAATCATCAATTTCTGTCAAAGGTGGAATTCTTTTATTTTAATCAACATAGTAATGTAATCTGTGTGTTCTGTTTTTCTCCTTCAACGGCACTATTGGGATCATCCATAATCCTGTTCCAACATCGACTGTTTGGCTCTCTGGCCTCTCTGCCTCATACAGAAGGATCATTTTGGAGTTCTCTATTTTTAAATCTAAAGTAATTATTTTCTTCTTTCTCTTATATAGATTCTTCTGCTTTCTGGATACTGTGGTAACCCCTTTCTTTAGTGGAGCACATGCTTCGGTAGCTTCTTGGCTATGATGGTTAATACTGGTTGTCAATTTGATGCTGTCTATTAGGAGACAAATCTCAGTTTATGTTTGTGAGTGAGAATCCCATTCAGTATCCTCTATTTGGCTGGCGTAGTGCTCATAAATTCCTTTTGGCTGCCTTTATCATGGACCGTTTTTCTTTCTCCTTCTATTATGAGAGAGCATTTTGCTGGGTATAGTGGTTTTGGTTGGCAATGCTCTTTCAGTACTTTGAATCTATTCAGATGTCTGTTGAGTTTGTGGGGTTTTTTTGCATTATTTGTCTGAGCTGTCTTGGATTTCATTTAAACATATATTTATGTTCTTTTTAAGTTAATTTCACATATTTATTATAATTGTGCTTTTGAAATCTTTGTCTAAATTGTCTCTTAATAGATCTTAGTAGGCATTCTTGGTGGAGATATATTGCCTTATTTTTTGTGTTACTTGTTTTGTGTTGAAATTTTCCCATATGGAGCAATTCCATTTGCCAGGAATTCTGGGCTCATACAAAATAGCACTATGGTTGTGGTAGGAGCATGACTGAGATGAGAATTTGAACTTTCATGTAGAATATACATATAGTCAGTGGTTGAAAAGTATGTATTTGGCACATGTGGTCTCACATGGTGCTACAACTCCGAATGAGATGATGTGTGTTCACCCACAGTGGGGGTGGGGAACCGAGTCAGCATGGTTTACTTGACAAGTGAGCTGGGCATGTTGAGAGAGGTGAAAGGAAGTGAAAACTCACCTTTAGGAGCTTGGCTCCATTTTGCTGGTGGGCAAAACATCAGGCACAGGCACAGCGGTAACTGAAAGAGGGAAATGAGGAACCATACGTTCAGAGGATCTCATGTCGAGTGGCATGGCTCCACATGACTCTGCAAGGGACACAGGTGAAGGTACAGTTGGGAAACACAGATAAATTCACCCACAGTAGGGCTGGAGAGATGGCTTAGCAGTTAAGGCGTCTGCCTGTGAAGCCAAAGGATATCAGTTCGATTCTTCAGGACCCATGAAAGCCAGATACATGAGGAGACCATGCATCTGGAGTTCATTTGCAGTGGCTAGAGGCCCTGGCATGCCCATTCTCTTTCTGTCTGCCTCTCTTCAATCTCTCTCTCTCTCTCTCTCTCTCTCTCCTTGCAAATAAATAAATAATTTTTTTTAAATCACCCACAGTAGTACTTGGCTTTACTGGGCACTGGAAGGGACACAGGGTGCAGTTGGGGGACTCGGGGAATCATCCACAGCGTGCTGTTTCACTAGCTCTGTTTCACTTCTTAGCTGTAAACATGGATGGGATTACAAATCTTGTCACATCTTGGACATTTTTAAATGGGTGCTTGAGTTTTGAACTCGAGTACACATGCTTGTCTGGAAAACATTTTATCCACCAAGACATTTCCCCAGCCCCTCAAACACATCTTAACATTTGAGCTCAGGTGGATGTGCCTTATATGACATGTCCATAATCAAAAAAAGCAAGCACACAAAAATATGATATTAAGTTACCTTCAGGCTATGTGCATCAGGTATTATGGAGTATGAATGAATTTTGTGCTTATTCTCATCTCTAAGATACTTTATTGTCTGTGTGCAAATACTCTAAAATCTGGGAGCTCCTGAATCTAAGTAGTTGGTAGAGACGATAGTGTTTACCATCCCTGCTGTTGGAGGTGGTTTCCACCTATCTCTTTTGTGCTAATTCATTACCATTTACATCTTTCTCTTCAAACAATAATTCATTTGTAGCATCATTTTTCCATGCTATATATATATATATATATATATATATATATATATATATATATTGCTTACACTCATTTGAGTGTGGAGTGAAAGGTAGCAGATTTAAGTGCTAATGTTTATTCTATCATAATAAACTAGATTCCCATTTTCATCATGAAAATTGAGTGCAAAATAAAAGTTTTAAGAATCACTAGTAGTCTTTACTGTTTTGGTGCTTTGTTAATTCCCACTCTATACAGATGCTTAGTTGATGCTTTAATTTGCCTCCCTCGGCTGTGCCTTATTTTCTTCTCATGTGCTGCAAGAATAGCCATCCAAACGGTTATTTTCCTGATTTCTGCCTCAGAGAAAGAAGTGGTTCATAACATTTACTTAAGGCAGAACATCCCTCAGGACGGCAACTCCACATTGATGATCATATTGCATTAATTAGATGAGAATGTGCTACCATTCTTGTAAGTCCATGTATTATTTTCTAATGTATTTTTCTTACAAGGTTTATTCAATATATAGGAATACATATATTCTGGTTATGTTTACCAAAAAAATACCATATGGAGGTGAAAAATTTGTTTCTCTGCAGATTTCAAATTAAGCTTCACACTTCCATAGAAGAGGCCAAACAGGACCATAAATAAAACAGTTGCCCAAATTATGTCTTATTTCTCCTCATTAGTGGAAGAAGCATCAAAAATAGAGAATAAAATCATCATATTATACTTATTAGTAACTTTTCCTGGAAGAGTTTGGGCAGAAACCACATCAACTCATCTTGCTGAATTTTATCTATGTAAAAATGGGAGGTTGAGACAGAGGATCCCCAGGTCTATTATAAAGATGGCTGCAACAATATCCTAGATCCAGTTTTCCTATTTTTAATTTTAATGGGCATATATTCAGAAGTAGAATTATTGAAATATATATGCATATATAAACTTTTAACTTTTATTTATAATTTTTATATGTATCCATAATGTATTTGTATCATGATTCCCCTCTCACTACCTTCCCTGTATCCTTCTCCCTATCCCCATCTTTTTTTGCCTTCCCCCATCATCCATGAAAGAATGTTGTTGGGCTCAATATTGTGCAGTACTTACTTACATAGATAACCACAGCTGCTGTAAGGTCACAAATGCAACAGCCACATCATATCTGGATGACAGTATTCCAGAACACTTCTCCCAGTTCCATGGCTCTTACATTCTTTCTGTCTGCTCTTCTTCAATGTTCACTGCTCAATGGAGGATATGATAGAAATGTTTCATTTAGTGCTCAACCCTCAACACCAACACCTATTCTCACATTCCATGGACTGAGCTAGCTGAGTGCCCCTAGCAGTCGCTTACTCTGAGCACTTTGGTGAGCTTTGACTCTCCCCAGTATTTACTACCATTTGTAAAAAAGGAGCTTTTGACTAAAAGTGAGAGCAGCACATGTTAATGATTATAAACATATTTTTTTTTTTTTGGTTTTTTTCGAGGTAGGGTCTCACTCTGGCCCAGGCTGACCTGGAATTACCTATGTAGTCTCAGGGTGGCCTTGAACTCACGGCGATCCTTCTACCTCTGCCTCCCGAGTGCTGGGATTAAAGGCATGCGCCACCACGCCCGGCTAAACATAAATATTTTAAAAGATTTTTGTTGAGTACAACTTATCCCTTTATCAAAACAACAGTATTAGCTTTCCCCCTACCCACAGAGACTATGACTTTCCCAGCCATAAACTTCTGAATAGGTTTTCAGTACCAGGCAGAAGTTCCTCCCACGGAGTAAGTCTCAGATCTAATCAGAGAGTAACAGTTTGTTACCCCCATAACTGGTATGCCACTATTGCCTGCTTGGCTGGTTTTGGAGCTTGCAGAGTCCAGTGGTGATTAATACTATTAATGGCTTTTCTCTCCCAGGAGCCTTATAGCACTTTGCAGCACTATATAAACTAGTTGGCATGAGGAAGCTTGTAGCTCTTTACTGCTTGATTTTTCATTGTCCTTTGACTGACACATTCAACAGGGTCTTACTATACAGTTTCATTGAGACACCAAGAGCATTGGCAATGGCCTGCATTGGTTTGGGCCATTTCAGGGACCTCCCTGACCAACAGCTTACTAGGAGGTATCACATCCCTGGCAATCAGATTTTCAGGTAATAAAATATGACTCCTTGGCACAGCATTCTCCATCCTCACAGTAGATTTCTGCTCAATCTCTCTTTTTAAATTACATTTTTAATTTTCTAACATAATAGCATGTTTCCATATGGGTTTTGCATATCTTGAGCTCTGGTTAATTCTCCCCCACCTCTGATCTCCTCCATACCCCTCCAGAGGCCAAAAAGCTAAAAAGGGGCCATGAGAGTGGGAAGAGAAGGAATGGCTTCAGGAGAAGAGATAGTAGAGAAGTAAATAGTGGGTGGGATACTAGAGGTGGAAAGACTCAGGTAGCATAAGAGAAAGAGGGATAGAGTTGTATTTTCAATGTATGACAGATAAGCATATTCTTTTCTAGTAACTGCATCATTTCACATACCTATCAACAGTGTTCCAAGGTTCAAATTTCTCCACATCCTCAGCAATACTTATTTATTTCTGATTTTATTTTGTCTTTTTCTTTTATGGTAGCTGATGATTAGAGATATTGAGTATCTTTGTATATGCTTGTTGGGTACTTGTGACAGTTCAATTCCGGTTATCAACCTGAAAGGATTTAGAATATCATGGAAACAGATCTCTGGGCATTCTTATGAGGGATTTTCTAGATTAGGTTGAGGTAGGGGGACCTACTCTAACTGTGGGTGGTGATATCCTATGGGCTAGTGTACCTGGACTAGATAAAAAAGGAAACACTAGCTAAGTACCAGCATTCATTTCTTTCTACTTTCTGATGGTGAGGTGAATGCTTTTGTCACTGTGAATGCTTTTGTCACCATGCTTTTGCCACCATAATGAACTGTAACTTCAAGCTCTAAGCTGAAATAAACCCTCTCTCCTTTCTGTTTCTTCTGGTCAGGTATTTAGCCTAGGCAACAAGAAAGTAACTAATGTATCCCATTTGTGTTTGTTAGCTTATTTGAGACAGGGTCTCTCAAGTTGGCCTGCAACTCACTATGTAGCACAAGTTGGCATGAAACTCATGACAATCGTCCTGCGTTAACTACCCAAATGCTAGGAATACAGGCCTGAGCCACCATGCCTGGCTCTAATTGTGTATATTCCTTGGAGCAATGCCTTGTAAGTTATTTTTCTGCTTTTTAGATAGTTATGTCCATTGTTATGGACCTCTAAGAGTGTTTCAGTTCTTCATGGTGTTAACTTCTTTTACTATATATGACTGATAAATATTTTCCACTCTTTCACACTGTTGATTCATTCCTGTACTCAACAGAAGTGTCTAAGTTTAATATTGTTTATTTTTAATATTTTTAAAATTTAAATATTTGTATACTTAAAAGCTGTTTTATTTTTATTTATTTTATTTGGAAGAGAAAAAGAGGGAGAGATGGACAGAGAAAGCATGAATATGCTAGGGCCTCTTGCCAAAGCAAACAAAATTCAGACGTGTGTGCCACTTTATGTATCTGGCTTTATGTGGGAACTGGAAAATAAAACCCAGTCTGTCAGGCTTCACAAGCAAGCATTTTTAACCACTGATCCATCTCCCTAGCCCTTATATTTTAGTATTATAAATATCTAATTTTCACTCTTGTCACATGTGTTTTGTCACTATATCCAAATCTTAATCATATTTTAGCCTGGCAATATTTCACTAAGTTTTTATTTTTACAATACTAAATAAAAAATAGAGCAGTAAGTGGTGAGTTAACATGGTCAGTGTACTTTTCATTTCTATTTGAATAGTCACAGGAAGTTTCACTTTAGTGTCTGTTGTGCAGTGTAGGATTCCATGATTTCCTAACCATAAACTAACGGCTGTCTGGCCTATTCAAGTATACCATATGGCCTGCTTAATTAATAACCACTCTGTGATGACACCAATAACAACACGTGTTCTACAACATAATCACTTTAGTGACCAATAGGATTTTGTTCAGATCAAGGGATAGAGAGCTTATTAAAACTAAAGCCATGAATAATTGGTGTGAGAAAAAAATCAAAATTAATTTTATTTGCACATAAAAGGAATTGTCCTCAGCAAATACAAATAATAAAAGCATGCATAATCAGAACTAAGAAGAATGTCCAGTGATGTGACTAGTTCCATAACCAACATACAGAAATTAATTTTTTTTAATTTATATATTTTATTAGTTATGAATATAGTGTGTATACATCCATGATGGCACCATCATTAGCCTTCTCCCTGTCCTCCCCCGCCAATGGGTAATGTGGATCTTGCCTTATGGGGGTAGCCATCAGTTATGGGGGAGAAGCAATGTCTCTGTTCATAATGACCCAACTTATGGCTCTAACAATCTTTCCACTGCCCCCCCCCCAACCTATATACAATTACAGAAAACTTTTGGGCTGGAAAGATTGCTTAGCAGTTAATGCACTTTCCTGCAAAGCCACAGGACCTAGGGTCAATTCCCCAGTACCCACATAAGACAGATGCACAAGGGGGTGCATGGAGTTTGTTTGCAGTGGATGAAGGCCCTGGCATGCCCATTCTCTCTCCCTCCTCCTCTCTCTCTCTCTCTCTCTCAAATAAAATAAATAAATAAATAAAAATTTTTAAAAATACAAAAATAAAGAAATCTTTCAATATTCAATAGACATAAAAATGTGGCGCCCTAGAAATTAGCTTAATAAGGATTGTAAATGGACTATATGGAGAAAGCCAAACAACTTAGGGAAGGGATATAAAAGAAGACATGAATAAACAGACACACCACTTGCCTTTGGCTAGGAATGTACTACATAAAAATAATGCCAGTTCTTTCAAATTAAACTATAAATTTTATGCAGTAGCATTTGAAATCTGAACAATTTGAAAACTTGACAAAATGAGAATAAAATTTATGTGGAAATATAAACATTAGAGATTATCCAGAAATGTTCTGTAAAAGCAGAGTAATTGGGTATATCAAGCATTCAAATTTATTACAAAGCTGCACAAATAAAGGCAGTATGTTACTAGCTCATGAATAGACTGACAGACTGGTGCAACTGAAGATAGTAGAAAATGGGATTTCCTGCAAATATAGAATTATTTAAAAATAGAAGCCTGGGCTTTATGGAAAGTTAAACCTCTTAGACAGTCAAGGAAGACTGAATTAAAATCTAACTTCTCTGTTGGTTAATAGCCCAAAACTCAATTAAGCTATTTAATATATATGGCATTTATTTATTTTATAATTTTACATACATATATTTGGATAATAATGGGAAAAATAAATAAATATATTCAGAACCTTATGTTTTGAACTCTTTTCTTTTTTTAATATAACAATATTAATCAATACTTTAAGAAATGTGTATAACTCTACAGTGAATATGTTATGATTTATTTTAAAACTTAATGTATATTTAATTTTTGTCAGGTCTTCATTTTATAAACAACAGAGCTATTTGTGTCTCTTTTTCAGTTATTTTTTATAATACATGCTGGTAGGGGTACATTCATGTAGAAAATCTTTTTGTAAATATATTTTTCTTCTGGAAAGATTGCATTAAGTTCATTGTGATAAATAACTCACATTGCTTAACTAGGTTTTCATAATGTATTTTATCATAATATCATAAATAACTCACATTGCTTAACTAGGTTTTCATAATGTGTTATCTCTCTATGGGAAAGATAACTTGATTGTATTTTAATCTGTGTTGCAAAAATTTGTATTACTGTAGAATGTCAGTACATTCTTTTTATCTACATATCTGAAATTAAATTAAGTAAAAATATCATTGAGTACAAATATAAAAACTAAAGTTTATAGCGTGTCATACAAAAGGTTTTTTTTTTATTACTCAATAACAGGTCCAGCTAATATTGATTTTATTTTTTTATTTTTAAGTTAAATTTCCATAATAAAATAAAGTTGTAATATAGATTTTAAATAAATATATAAAATAAAACTTTGAAACCAAATATAAAATCAAAAGTATAAATGCTTCTTCTTGATGTATATAGGAAGATGAGAAAGATTTGTTGGGTAAAATGTCTTTGTGAATTACTGTGATGGTTTGTCCTTACAGGTAAGCTTTATTTCAGAAAGATCAGCAAGAGGATGTATTGTTTTCTAGAAAATGAATAATTTTCAATACTGACTGAGGGGAAAATAGTACACTACATTTTACTTAGTCATTAAAAACATTGATGAGTGTTCAAAAACCTATCTGCAAGCCGGGCGTGGTGGCGCACGCCTTTCATCCCAGCACTCGGGAGGCAGAGGTAGGAGGATCGCCAAGAGTTCGAGGCCACCCTGAGACTACATAGTTAATTCCAGGTCAGCCTGGACCAGAGTGAGACCCTACTTCGCAAAACCAAAAAAAAAAAACAAAACAAAAAAAAAAAACCTATCTGCAATAATACACAAGGTTATTTTAGTGAGTATTCTTAGTACAGAAAAAAACATGCCATCTATAAATTATTGAAGAATATTGATTTTAAAATTCCCTGATTCAAATATAAAGGCAATTCAACTTCCATAAAAATCAAGTAATTCACTAAATACATAATTGTTCAAACATCTTATATGGAGCATAGAGATTATTTCTGTAAATTTCAAAATTAAAAACTGCTATTTTTATGTATAGATACTTAAGTTATACAAGAATTGAATATATGGCTAAAAAATAACATGTTGACTGCAGGAAAATGAATAAACCTTAAGTTCAATAAATAAAAATCCGAAGGAATACTTGCCAATGTTAAGACTTGTTCATTTTTAAGACTAGGCATGGGTTTATTGCATTATTCTGAGATTTTATACAAGCTTGAACTTTTGGTAGTGAGAATACTGAGCAGAGAAATATGTGCTGTTGGTCTCCACAGTAGGAGCATGTTCAAGTAATGAATTATCAGAGTGGGTACAAGAGAGATTAGAGGAAGAGCAATCACAAATCACAAATGTAAACAACATTGTTTATATGTCTTCTGTAAGAGTTTGAGGTAAGGAAATTAAAATCATCAAGAATTATGGCAGGAATACTGCTGTGGCCTATTCCAGGAAATCACAAGATTAAAAACTTGGAGGCATGAGGCAGAAGGTGATGAAACAAGAGGAGTGATGGGTGAGAGGCTGAAGAGGTAGGCTTCAAAGGTAAGATATATCATGATGAAGAGAAGTGACCTATACCATCAGGCCTTAGCAGAGAAAGTTATGGGGGAGTGAAATAGCCACAATATGAGAGGAAGCAGTGTCCTCCAAGGTTAGCCAAGTTTGAAGTAGAACAGAAAACGTGAATGGAGCATTCATGGAAGAGGTCAAGGGTATGGGAAACTTTGTGGATAATGGACCATGAGTTCCAGAGTGCCAGAGGATGTTTTTAGCATTGGAGCAGAGGTGGGTGGTGAGAACAGAGAATGAGATATATGATACTATTTGGAAAATATAGTTGAGGCCATAAGACATGCTTTCTCTGACAGCCCTCGTGTACTGATTTTGGATTGAGAAAATAGGATATCTGCACACAAAGGACAGTAAGTCAAGTAAATCACTTTTGCTGTTGAAGATTCATGGTTTTGGAGATGGGTATCAATCATCAACAGTGCAACCTTGTCAAGGGACAAAAGTCTTGAAATTTCATGAAGGAATTGAAATTCGTTTTTCAAGTAATATATAGAATGCCAGAGAAAAGAATAGTACTATAAACTAAGATCACTTATTGGAGAAGTGTTTTAGAGGACAGATTTGACATGGAACAGATCAGGACTCAGTTGCCAGATTCATTACATATAGGCTATGTGACCTGACTGAAGACATTTAACTTCTCTCTGCTCCAGCTCCCTTAGCTATAGAATGGGGATAGGGCTGTTACTGACCTGTGAATACATATAACCAAGGTGATGCCTATAAAATACAAACCAATCTCCTGATGTAATAAATATTTGGATAAGTCTGAGCAGTAATCATTAAACTTTTATAAGAAAATTAGATGCTGTGTTATTAGAAGATTAAATCTACTTAGCTGATGGATAGAACAGTTCTTATTGTCTCAATGGCTGGAAAGAATCATGAACAATCTAGTCAATGCCTGGATGTTCCATCCATGGAAAAAACCTATAAATAACATCCCATCCCTGCTGCTCAGATGTGCTGAGAATTAATGATATGGATCTTAAACTCAACTTCCACGATAATGAAGTATATGAAATTCCAACATATATTAAGTGTTTAGAAGAAATAAAGTGAAAAATAAATGTTGATTGCAAAGTTTGTTGTCAGAAAAAAGTATTTTCACCCCTACTAAAGTCATAACAGCATTCATGAACTCATGGAATTTGAGTACTAATTCCACAACCCATAGAATATTTGAGTTAGATGGGAGCATTGAAATCACCTGGTACATTAAAGTATGTTGAAATGGAAACAGAAGTGACCTCACTAAGTTCACACTGCAATTGAGCAGCTGTCAGATAAGCCTCCATTATGGCATTGTGGAAAAGATGAACAAAAACAAACATACATCATCAATAATTCCACAGAAAATTGCCATGACTCACGAGTTTCCCAATAGAAGTTCTCTGACCTCAGTGGAGTGTCGCAGAAATATTATTCTATCAAAAATTTGATAGTGTAAAAAAGAATGAGCCCAAGCATACCACCCACATCATCTCAAAGACATTTCAACCAAACAAAAGTAGCATTTAGTAAGCCTCAGAATTGGGAACACTCTGATGACAGTCTTTATCACTATAGTCTGAGTCACAGGAAATTATGGTTACCCAGCGTGACCAAAACAAACTGCTGTAAGAATCTAAACTCCAGCATCTCATTGCTCATGGAAACTACTTTATGCTTTGATCCCTTTGTTGTCTCCGTGACCTGTGCCTTCAATTCAGTTTATAAAAGTGAGACTATTAAAATTGGTGATCTTTATCACTTTATCAAAAGGTTTGGATAGTGTTCCAATGATACTTATTATTGATGCTGGAAACTGATTGCTCTTTTCCCTACAAAGTGACCCAGTTTTTGTTAGGTTATGTTTTGGAAGTGAATTATTTGTACATACCTGATATATGCTTGTTTGTAATGGTCCTCAAAATCATATTCTGTTAATGAAGATAGAAATGACTAACTGCAGTTTTTAAAAAGTATTTATTTATTTATTTGCAAGTAGAGAGGAAGACAGATAATAGAGAAGAGAGACAGCGAGACTGGGCATGCCAGGGCATCAAGCTATTGCAAACAAACTCCAGAACCATGTGCCACTTGGTGCATCTGGCTTAAATGGGTACTGGATAATTGAACCTGGGTCCTTAGGCTTCGCAGGCAAGTGCCTTAACTGCTAAGCCAGCCCTCTAGCCCATAACTACAGTTTTTAATGTGGTTATGCTCATTGATGTTCTGAAAAGCAACACCATGTCCTCCTCATGCCAAGGCTCACTTATTTCTAACCTTAGAATAAAGGAAATTTTCTGAAGGCAGAGGTAATGATTTTGAAACTGAGTCTAATGCCCAGTGAAATGTTGACCCTTTTGCCTGAAAGTTGCAATAGGATAATATGTTTCTGAAGATATCCAAAGTACAAACAAAAATATTTAACAGGGGGGCTGGAGAGATGGCTTAGAGGTTAAGGCACTTGCCCACAAAACCAAAGGAACTAGGTTTGATTCCCTAGGACCCACATAAAGCCAGATGCACAAGGTGGCACATGCATCTGGAATTTGTTTCAGTGGCTGGAGGGCTTGCCACACCCATTCTCTTTCTCTCTCTGCCTCTTTCTCTCTCTGTCTCTCAAATAAATAAATAAATAAATAAATAAATAAATAAATAAATAAATAAATAATAAAATATTAAAAAATATTTAACAGGTCTGGCATGGTGGCATGTGCCATTAATCTCAGCCCTCAGGAGGCAGAGGTAGGAGGATCACTGTGAGTTTGAAGCCAGCCTGGGTCTACACAGTGAGTTCTAGATCTGTCTGACTAGAGTGAGGATCTACCGTGAAAGAGATATTTAACATTTATGCTCCAAAGATGTTTAAAATGAGTATCATGATCAAGTTATAGATCATGAAAAAATATTTTATTGAATTTATACTTATGAAGCTATTTCTCATGCCTTCTATAAAGACTATCATACAATAAATCTTCTAATGTTTTAACATGGACTGCATTTAACACATCAGCAGTATGGAAATTGCATAGCAATTCTCTTTCTTCAGTCTGAGAAGTCTTCCCTAATCATCATGGTAGTTAACAGAGAATCAGAATACTGAAAACATCACTCCTAGAGCTGCCAAGTTACTATTACAAAAAAGCACATATTGGACATGTACAATTAATTCACTCCTAGAATACAACCTAACAACAACTTGGGTCTTTTGATAGGGAAAAACAGCAATCAGTTTCCAGCATCAACAGTAAATATCTTGGGGACATTATTAAAATCTTGCAGAAACACTACCCCTTCCTTCCTCCCACTGCTACAAATTTTGGCTGTAAAAGGTTTTTTTAAAGCTCTTTACTATTTACTTGATTCTTCAATCTGCTTCCCATGCCCTTAAGTTTTATACTAAGTTACCCTATCGAATAATGACAGGCAGTGCTTTTTACATTTGATTATGCATTAATAGGATATTAGACACTTTGCTAAATATTGATAAATGAGCCCAATACCAAACTGAATTTAAAAGACATAAATTGCATCCAGGTGTAGGTACTTTTAAAAGTCCCCAGGCGAGGGCTGGAGAGATGGCTTAGTGGTTAAGGCGCCTGTCTGCTAAGCCTAAGAACCCGGTTCCAATCTCCAGGTCCCACGTTTAGCCAGATGCAAAGTGACCCAAGGGCACAATGCTGCACTTGCCCACAAGGGAGCGCACGCATCTGGATTTCGTTCACAGCAGCTGAGAGATTGCTGGCACGCCCATTATCTATCTGTCTCCCTCTCCCTCTCCCTCTCTCTCTCTCTGTCTCTCTCCAAAAATAAAAAATAAAAAATTTTTTAAAAGTCCCCAGGTGATCGCAAACACAGCCATGGTTGAGCATCCCTTGGAAACTAATTTTTCTAGCCTCTGCAGCTTCTGCAACTTGGAGGAAAATGGCTTGCTCCACTACCCATTCTCACCTGCTCCAAATCCTGGAAGACATCCTTGGAGATCTCTGAAGTGCATTGCACAGTTTGTTGTTTTTCTACTGTTTAATCTTCACTAATGCCAGATGGATACCTGCTGAGTGTTGACAGAGAAAGACTGGGGAAAATGATGAAACATACCCAGTGCTAGATCAAGGGGGTATGAAAGAAAGCCAGCAATTGCCCCAAAATGTAACAGTTGGAGGTAGATTTGGGAATCTTCAGTTTTAATAATGGAAAAACTAGGGGTTCTCGCAAGTGGTAATGCCTCCTTCATTTCTAGGTAACAAAGCCAGAGCCAGGATTAAGAGGCAACAGAGGCCCCAAATTCATCACTAGAGTAAAATTGGCCCTTTATATTTTCAAGATCATACAAAAGATCTGGTGGAGCCTGCAGTAACAAGTACGGTCTATCAATTTAATGTTGAATAATGCTAAAAGATGTCCCATGAAATAAAAGAGTAAGATCAAGAAAAATGTTAACAATATATCCATGAATGTAAATGAGGATATTTCCTATATATAGTACTTGGTTGAAAATTTTAGGAGCAATCCTTATTTTATAATTAAAACTATTCAAATATTAATAAGAAAAACTGAGATGCTGATTTAAAAATTAGAAGCTAAACAAAATTATGGTTGTATATATCAAAAACTAGCAATTAAAAGTATAAAATAAACATTAGATTGATGAAAGAAATGCAAAATTAAATAGTAATGATATGCCATATGTCACCTATTAAATTTTTAAAAATACAAGTCTATGATTATGCTCAGATATGGTAGTATATAGTGGCCCTAAAGCTTTTCAAACCTTATGACATAGAAATTGTACTTAAGGGACTATATTATAAGGAAATAATAAGAAGTGCAAGTATATATTAATGAATGAAAATGCTAATCCCAGCATTATTGCATACATTATAAAAACAAAATTTTAAGCATTCAATTTCTAGGGGTTGGGATAAGATAAATTATGGCACTTTCATATTATCACACAAAATTCAAGTCTTTAAAACTTAGGGAAATATGAGAAAATATTGAGTGTATAATATAAATGAGAATAAAGCAGGATAGTATAAAATTGAATATTCAATTTACTATAAACAAATGAGTAAACATAGTATTCTAGGAGAGGCCTGTTTCACTAATGATATATAGTTTTCAGAGTAAGTATGTACCCTCAAAAGGGAGACTCAACATCATATAAAGGTGTCTGATTTAAGAAAAACATTCTTCTACACTGTATTTCAAAGGAAGTTATCTAATCCTTTCAAAATATTTATTTTTAGCTTGCACGTTAGTTGCATATTTTGAAGGTAATTCCAATATTTTCTGAGGTCAGCTTCATCTGAATGCTGCATTTTCTGATTTGTCCAATGCATGACATCTTCTGAACTTGAAGTTCATCATGGCCTATCAGGAGACATTTGCCATGATAGATGTATATGTGGGGACTTGTAGAAAAGGAAAAAAGAAAGAGGAATCCAATTAAGCCATAAGATTACAAAGATAGTATGCGCTCAGGAAGGTTTCCTGGAAAAGGTAACATTTGAACTTTGGATTATGACTCAAATCATATCACTATTCTGACTTTCTGTCATACTGTATGATTTAAGTGGGAAAGAAACAATCCATTTTGAAAGTAATTCTAAGCATTTTATTTAAGCACTCTTTCCTGAGTTGGCAACATAATTTACTGCTGACTTGGATTTTATTTTCACAATCTATTTCCCATCAGTCTCACTGTTGCTTTCAAAGCTTTACACATGCCACTACAGTGATATGTTCCCTTACCCTAAGCTTTTTCTTCTAAGATAAATTAAAACTAAACGTAAAGTGATAATTAAATGCATTTTATTCTTTTTTGAGGAAAAATTGAATTCCAGTTGTATGACAAATATAGAACTAGGAATTGCAGAGATTCCTGAAGATAATGAGGACATATATGTGCCTAAAGGTCACAAAGGAAAATAATTATAATTTAAATAATACTGTTACCTGTCTGTGACAGTTTAAATATGCATGGACCATATCCTCAGTTAGTTTTGATTTTTGATTAAGCTTTCTTAAGCGTAGTCTCTAACAAGCAGAGCCCTGCTGGAGGAGGTATGTCACTGTTACTGGGTCCAGCCCTAGGTATGTTTACAAAGTCACCTTATGTTTGCTAATGCTGCCTGTTGTCTCTCTGCTATAGCTGTATGATGAAGTGAGCGAGCTTCTACCATGCTGAAACTTCCCCTAGAATCTGTAAGCCTGAAATTAACTCTTCCTTCAATAGAATGCTTGTGCTTTAGTGTTTGTCCCAGCAACAGGAAGGTTACTAAAACACCATCCATGATTTCCCCCTTTAGCTTCAACATTTTAAGGGAAGAAGACAGGGAAGGAAGAAAGGAATGAAGAAAGATAGGAAGGAAGGAAGGAAGGAAGGAAGGAAGGAAGGAAGGAAGGAAGGAAGGGAGGGAGGGAGGGAGGGAGGGAGGGAGGGAGGAAGGAAGGAAGGAAGGAAGGAAGGAAGGAAGGAAGGAAGGAAGGAGGAAATATGCACAATTTTCAACAATTCTCAGTGTAACTTTGTAATTTATAGCTTATGTAGGATGAATGTTCCCTTTATATGTTCTGAATAAGAAAAACAGCAAGAATGAATGCTCAGACTAGAAACTAGGATATTATGGGGACTTCCCCAGCATCCCTTCCAAACCTCTCCTATAGAGCTCTACACTGGAAGTATTTGGGCACCCTGTAATCATCATCTAGTCTTTTCACCTCCTCTTAGATGTTCCTTTTGGTCTACAAACTCTGTAAAATGATTAGTTTCTATATTTTGGGGTAATTATAGAACAAAAGCTTTGTTCATTATTTCATTTCAGGTATAATTCATCTTGCCCTCACATCAGCTTAAAATTTACTCTTCCTGGAATACAGTATGTTTGAGAATATGCAAAAACAATACTAAGGCACAATTATTGAAACAAAGTTGAATAAGTGAAGGAACTTTGCATATTGTTGTCAGACACATCATTTTAACATAGAGGACTGCTTCTTCAGCAAGGACATCTTCTCTTCTGGGAGATCAGTGGCAAAGACAACACAAGGTATAACAACCAAGAAGAGGCTCTGAGTGCAATTCCTAGAAATGAGAAGTAGATTTTTTTTCAAGAAGCATCATAAGTAAGATAGGATAAAATGAGTTTGTGGTAGAGAAATGGAAGATACAGATTCACACTTTCACCAATAAGCAAATAATTTAATATGACTCTAAGGATGAATAAGGAGTCATACAATGAAAGCCCTTATAGTATTTTTTTATCCATTTTCAAATATTTCCACAATATTTATATTTGAAATTATTTTGGGAAGAATAGATACAAGTTATAGCATGTGTTCTAGAATATTTTGTTAAAGACTATATATTAACGTCACACACACACACACACACACACACAAATTGTTATAGTTTGCCTTCATGATGTTAAGATAAAACACCTAACGAAAAAGCAGCTGATGGGATAAAAGGGTTTATTTTATCTTATAGTCTCAAGGGAAAGTTGTACCATGACAAGAAAGGAAGGTATAACAGAGGCCGGGCATCACTTCTTACCACAGCAGATGACAGAAAGTGGCAAGAATAAGCTGAGCTCCGGCAAGGGGACTGATGATCTATAACACCCCAAAGCCCCCCTCTAGAAACACACTTCCTCCAGAAAGGCTCCACGAGTTGAGGACCACATATTTAAAATATGAGTTTATGGAGACTATCTGGTTCAAACTACTACATTCCACTGCTGGCCACCATAGACTCACAAACACCTCAGAATACAAAATGCACTCAGCCCAAATTCAGTTGTCCCCACAGCCTTTAAAAATCATGATACCATTCAAATTCAAAAGTCTCATGTGAAACAGTCTCTTAAGTGAGAGCCTGTATAATCCAATACAATTTACATACACATAATGACACAGAGTAAGCATTCCCACTGCAAAAAGAAGGCATATCAAGAAAACATATCCTCCTACTGGGCTTCTTAGTGCCCAAGACAAACTCCATCTGTAGCTAGCAAGAATCCTTGGCAGTCATTCCATATTCCTGGCATCTCCGAAATCCTGGGTATCCACTATAATCTGCAATTCATCCTCTTGAATCTATGCTATGGCCTCTATTCAGGGACCATGACCCTGTTCCACATTGCTTAGGGTCCATCTCAAATAAACTGCATAGCAAACCCAATGACCTTCTCTTTTCTTCATTTGTCATTCTTCCAAAATTAGTACTAGGTGAAGTTCACAACCCAATTGTTAATCCAGGGTAGAATAAAAATTTCTTTAAAAAGCAAGATGTTCCTTCAGTATTTTTCCTACTGTCCTAATGAGGAACCCAATCCTCAATGGCTGCAATCTCTCAGACAATTGTAACTGAACAGGGCTATAGTCTCTGTCCTTGAAACTCTAATTTCTTTCTGTGCCAACTTATATTTTTCATATCCTTCATCTCTATGTTACATCAAGCACATCAGTCTAATACTTTAACTTCTCCTTTATGAAGTAGAAAATTTGTGTGAACACATCATATGTTGTTACCATCATGTCCCTCTTCCCTGTCCCCACTTCACTGAGGGCCTTCCTTAGTGAGATTGCTGGTACTCACCATGGAGTCATGAGTTATGAGTTGTGAGAGCAACAGTCAGTCTAATACTTTTAAATTTAACTTTCTTGAGGTCTAAAGAATACAGAGAGCCTTTCATATCAATAGCATCTAGCCAAGGCCAAACAACATTCCTCTTTTTACCCTGCATAGGCCAAGATCCACAGACCACAGTTCTTTCTACACTTAGGTCTTTCAACTCTCACCAGAATGTTCTATTAAGCTCTACTTGAAGCACTGAAAGGGACATCTTAGTCCAAAGTTTCAAATTCTTCCACATTCATTCCACAAATCAGTTGCAAAAGAACAACATTCACACAATTAGATTTCTAGCAATAATGGCTCCACTCCTCTGGTACCAATATTCTCTTGTAATTACCTTCTCATTACTAGGAGAAAACACCTTGCCAAGATCAGTTGATGGGAGTAAAGGATTTATTTTGGCTTACAGTCTTGAATGGAAGTTTCATCATGGCAGAGAAAAGATGATAAAGCAGAAGTTGGATATCACTTCTTGCCACAGCAGCTGACAGAAATCAGCAAGAGAGTAAGATGAGCTCTGGCTAAGGAAAAGCTGGGCTATAACACTCCTCGGCTGGTCCATAGCAGCATAGCTCTTCTAGCAAGGTTCCACTTCCCAAATGCCACCAGCAAGGGACCAAGTATTCAAGATGTGAATTTATGGAGGGGACATCTGTTTTAAACCCACCACACATATGCTTACATATAGTTTTCACGACACACTTTCCTTTCTGAACATTTGCATCTTGTAATCACTACAGTTTTACTTCTCAGTATTCAGCACATGGTTATTATCAAATTCATGAGGGAAGGGAAGAGATGAATATTCATTAACCCTTTCATGTAGCAGGGTTGGAATATATATCTCTCATTCTATAAATATTTAGTCACTACAGTGATAGAAGAAAAAAGTGAGTGAAGTAGAATTCTACAATTAACACATCTTATTCCTTTTAATTATGCTTGATTATCTGGGCAAATGAAAATTAACCATGACACAACAAGAATACAGGGGAAAAAAAGAAGTCAGAGAACTACATCAAAAGAGGATGTGGGACGGATGCAGCACAAGGGGTATTCCAAGAGGCTTCCATGTTTATTCAAGTTATTGGAATATTGACATCAGTCTTCCTTCTTCTGCTCCTTCTTGCTTTCTTGCTTGTTTCTATATATATTTGTCATATTTGGGTATTAGAGAAACACCAAGTTCATAAATGAGTTTGGGTTATGGGTTTTTCCTGTTGAATTTGTTTTTTTTTTTTTTAAATTTATTTGCAAGCATAGAGAGAAGAGAGACAGATGGACAGAATGGGTGCACCAAGACCGTCAACCAATGAAACAAACTATAGATGAATGTTCCTCTTTGTGTATCTAGCCTTATATAGGTATTGGGGAGCCAAACTTGGGTCATTAAGCTTTTGTCTTAGCTAATGTCTTCAATGCTAAGCCATAGCTTCACCCCCGACACCTCTTGAGGTTTTTGAAAAAGATTTTGGGAAATGTTGAGGCAATGCCTCCTTACATACAAACCCAGCTATCCTTAGATATTCAGAATTATTTCTGTCAACAATCTTATTCTAGAGAATTCCTTGTATTTTTATTTTTTGAGATATTGTCTAATATAACAGTTCACACTGGCCTACAATTTATAATGTAACTTAGACTGGCTTCAAAATTCTCCTTTTTCAACCTCTGAAGTGCTGGGATTACAACACTGAGCCACCATGCCTGGCCTGATAGTTCCTTTTCAGGAGATTTACCACTGTAAATTTGTTTTTTAGTGGTTCCAGGAGTATTCAAATTATTTGTCTCATTTTGGTTGAATTTCAGTAGTGTGTCATTAATTGCTCCATTTCTTCATAGGTCCCAGCTTATATAAGTAAAACTGTTTGAAGTATTTCTTTCATATCATTTTGGCATTTCTGAAGCATCTGTAGTTCATTGCTTTCTCCTTTCTTGGTGTTGGTATATTATGCCTTCATTTTTATATTCTTAGTTATTTGTCAATTTTATTGATACTGTTAACAAATCAACATTTTGGTTAATTGATTTTTCTCTGTTGTCTTTTACTAATTTCTGCTCTCTTTATTAATTCATTCATTGCATACGTTTTGTTTAGCTCTTGTTTTTCTAGATACTTGGGCTAGGAAATGAGATTACTCATTGGAAATTTTGTTAATGTAAGAATGTAGTATTATAATATATTTCTCCATATTGCTTTGACTTCCTCTCATATAATTTATTATGTTTCCTTTTATTATCAAAGAACTTTTATAATTATTTTTTCTTTGAGAATTCCTTTTTGACCCAAGGATGAATCAAAATGTGATCAATTACTATAAGTGCAACATAATCTGTTTTCTTTTGGTTATTTAATTCTAGTACTATTCCAATGTGGCTGAAAAGCATAGTCTGTGTGACTTTGATCCCTTAACTTTGCTGGTTTGCTTAATTGATAAGGATATAGTTTGCATTTAAGTATAAGTTTTTATGACACCTGAAACAAATGACCATAACTTTAGTAATTTAAAGCAAAACTCAAGTGAATCATACTGCTATGTACAAAATGACACTCCTGTAGTTAACTCAGAGCAAGGTGTTAGTAAGTCTGTTTTACTTGTTATTTACACACACACACACACACACACACACACACACACACACATTTTATATATATATATATGGACACATGTGCCATGGTGTATGTGTGAAGGTCAGAAGAAAACCTCAAGGAGTCTATATTCTCCTTTTGCCTTCTTTGAGACAGGGTTTCTTGCCACTGAAAATAAACAGATATTAGACTAGTTCACCTCCAGGCTTTAGATATGCCTGTCTCTACCTTCTATTGTTGCAGGCCTGTTGGGATCTTGGATGGATTCACTCTATTTTGTGTCTGTATTTACACAGTTGCTAGGGAGGATCAAGCTGGCATTGGCAGGCTTTATAAGGAAGCACCTTTGAACACTGAGCCATCTCCCCAGACTCCTATTTTAGTTTTGAGATGCACTTATAAATAATCCTTTTCTAATTTATTTAATCTACCCACTTTCATTAGTTTGAAGTTTTCCCCTTTTTTTCCTCAAAGCCAAAACACAATTTATTCTTTAGCAGTCATTATCTACCTTTCTCTTATACTTTGAAGAAGTTCTCTTTTTTACATTGGGTCCATTTTATAATTTAGGATATCTTCCTAAATTAAAAACAGATTATTGCCAAATTCAATTTCATCTGAAACCTTAATTTACCTTTACCAAATAACTTAGTATATTCACATATTCTGAGAATTAGGATATAGGTGCATTAGGGAGGTCTTTATCTAGTGGTAAAAGTTTTCAGAAAGAAAATGAAAATGAAAATGTGTTCAAAGGAATTTATCACTAACAAACTAATACATCATATCAACAAAAAATGGTTTAAATACTATAAACAGAAGGAAAATAATAACAGAAGAAATTATCACATTACAGAAATGAGAAATATATTGAAAAAGATAGGGTAAATATTAAAAGGCAATCCTCATTCATATGAGTACCATATTCCATATTTTATAATGAAAGAAAAAAGTAAAACACCATTTGATGTGTTTCTCATTGTACATTGATCTGTGTCTATAGAAATTCTCAAATTAATGTTTTAAGCAGTTCATTATAAGTTGAAAATGTAACTCAAAAATGTATGCAGTAGATTAGCTACAGAATATACTGTTTTGTCATTATTTTCATGAGGATATTACTGACTAGACAACTAGGAGCTGTACCCCCCAACTAAAATCACATGACAAGCATGGGAAAATTTAAAACATAGCTTTTAATTGCTTTAGAACTATTATGTAGTCAAAATTATAAGCTTGGATTCCATTATAAGTTGGATTCTGTCTTGGTTAAAAGGTAGAGAATTTATAGGTAAATAAGTAAAAGTATGGTTTCTACATTTGAATAGAGGCAGTAAAACCTGAATACTAGTACATTTTATGCACACACCTCTATAGAGACCATTAGAAAACATATTACTTTCTAAAAGAAACTCATAAAGCAGTGTGTGATCAAATACAGCATCAAGAAACTGGTAGAAGCCTGGAGAAATAGCTTAGTAATTAAACGGACATGCTTACAAAAATCTGCCAGCCTAGGTTAGATTTTACAGTACTTATATAAAGCCAAATGCACATAGTGGCACATGCATCTGGAATTTGTTTGTAGTGGCAAGAGTCCTTAGAGCAACCATTTTCTCTCTCTTTCTTTTTCCAGTCCCCTCTCTCTCTCTCTCTCTCTGTCTTCTTCCCTCCCTCACTTTCTCTTCTTGCAAATGAAAAAAGGTATAGCAGCTATATTACTATCTAACCAACTTTTAGAGTAAACAAAATTTCTGGAGAGGAAAGGAAGGGAAAATATTACAGAAGGAATAATTATAGAACAATCAACCCACCAGTAAGACTACAGTGATCCTCACAAATTAAATAATAAAATTCAGAGTTACAATGCATGAAGCAGAAACTGAAAGAAGCTGACAAGTTCCCAACTATACAGAGCATCTATCACACTTAGCAACTGACGGCAGAAATTACAAAAAATCAGCAAAGATAAATAACTGAACAATGCAAATATTATTTTCCTATAGTCCCCTTTCATTCCTGCTCCTTGATATCCAAATGCAACCATTTTTATTGTTTCATTGTCCCCGAGGTACTGTTAATTATTTTCACATTCATTTGTTATTTAGTAAAACTAGCAATTTGTCCTCAAGTCCATTCATTCTGTTCTCTGCTATCTTCACTCTACTACTTAGCACAATGAGTGAGATTTTGTTTTTCAGTTTCATAATTTCCAATTTTATATAAGATTATCTAAGTTTTCTCACTTGTTTCAAGATGATTCATAATTGCTTTTTGAATTATTTATATAATGACCCTTTAAAATACTTGTAACTAACCATAGTGTCTCATTCACTTCTGTTTATTTTCTGAGTGGATTAACTTATCACACTTGTGTCATGCTATCATTATCTTGATGGAAAATTTAATGGGATCCTGTTGTGGTCCCCCCTAGGGCCAGCCCAGGAGGGATGGCAGGGTCTCTGCCCAGTTGGGGGTGAGAGGCACAGAGTCACGACACAGACTCTGGGAGTTGGGTGGAAGCAGCAGAGGGCGAGCTGCCGCAAACTCGTCTATTGAGGAAGTACACAGAGTTTTAAGGGGCTTGGCTGGCCAATCATTGTATGGGGTGGTCCCCTTTTTGTGACCAATGACAGCCTGTCTCCAGACAGATCATCTAGCAGCAGGTTTCTCGTGAGCATGGGACTGTAGCTGTTGTCATGCCAGGCCTGCGCAGAACGCCATGTTCACAGAAGCCACTTCCTGGTTTTTCTGCCTTGTGATCTGGCTAGGGCCAGGCCTGCATTGTGCCATGCAGGATCCTAGTTCATTCCAATATTATTTTATGTGATTCTGGGTCAAAGTTAATATTTCCTCTTTGGTAGCCCTTGTAGAGATTCAGTGCAAGAGCCTGATAAGTGTGTGGGTACAATATCTCAATGCATTCTACCACAACTCTCAGGGAAAGTGGAGTGCAAACTCCTACAGCCTCTTTACCATGAGGTGGAGGAAGAGTTGAGCTTCCTACTTCCCCTGGCCCATTTGAACCCTTTGTAGACAAGTGCTTATCAGTGTCTCACAAAGTCTCCTTCTTTCCTTGTAGGTGGTCAGCTCTCCACTGGGTTCACTGATAGGAGGCAGAAAATTAAGTTGTAAGCCCCGCCCTACAATACCATCTGCCTTGCTAATGCTGGTTGGAAATGGATACCTAGTTTTCACCTTCTGCCACAAGGATTTGGAAAAGGAATCTAGGAGGTGAATTATCCCTGCCTCCTGCCATATTTCCCTATTACTACTACGTGTATGGAATGTTGTCTTCTCCTGGACTACACTGACACTAACAGTAAGGAAAAATACAGAGTCTGCTCACTGGTAGCTCACTGGTCGACTCATCTTTGTTAGGCTTGTTACAGCCTTTTGATATCAGCTACCTGCTGGATATTGTTGACACCTTGAGTGAGTCATGGTGGAATACTGGTTTGCCCTGATTCTTGGCACTTCATTAACCTTGCCTGCTGCTGGATGAGAGTTGACAAAATACTTGCTAGGTCTCCCGGACAATGACAATACCACCAGAGTCTACAGGATGGAGCTGGGAGATGAGCTTCCTGCTCAGCCTCATCTATGCTAAATTGTCTGGGAGACCACACTGTTAGGTAGTAGTAGGTTCAGGATTAGCAGCTAGTTAGATACTAGCAGGATTTCAGGTCATGGGGGCTACAACCCTCACTTATAATCAGCAGCATGTAAAACCAGGAAATGAAACTTAGGGTCTGATTACTGGTTAATAGAACAGTATCTGAGTCAAACCTCTGGCCCTTCTTGGTGGATACATAACCTTCTGCCTGCAAGGTCCTATTTTTTTTTTTTTTGTGATACAGTTAGGAGCATTTTGGTAAACAGACAGACCAAAAAAAAAAAAAAACATAGGATTATCCCCTCATTTAAGTCTTAATACAAATGTGTATTGATCATTTGGGAAGGAAAATGGCCTCCAGGAAAAGCAATCTGTTCTAGAGGCTTGAGAAATTATATATATAGCCTACCTAAAATTCAGGTTAGCATAATTATCTCTGGACATTGTCTACTATCACCCCATGAGAGTGTGATTTATGAAAACAATCCCACTGCCCTTCATTCACCCTTTAGAGAACTTTATTATACTCTGCAATACACCCTATTCTCTACATGATTCTCTTTGTGCCTCTTCTGAAGTCGTTCATTACAAATGTCAAGGACTGGGGAGCTAAAGGCAGGCTAGAGCAAGGTTCTCTCTCTCTTTCTCTGCCCTTTCTTCTCCCTCTCCCCTCCCCCTCAGTGTTTCCAGGTCCTTGGCATGTTACTCAAAGAACTTTAAAAAATTACATGCAAGTAGTCAAACAGCAAGAAACTTTATTAAAAGCATGGTGATAGCCAAGGTTTGAATATGGCAGTTTGAATGTAGATATATGTCCTCAATAACATCAAGGATTTTTAATATTTTATTTGTTTATTTATTTGAAAGAGAGAGGGGGAAGGAGAGAAAGAGGCAGAAAGAGGGAGAAAGGGAGAGGAAGAGAGAGAGAATGGGTGCACCAGGGCCTCCAGCCACTGCAAATGAACTCCACACACATGTACCATCTTGTACATCTGGCTTGTGTGAAGGAGAGAAAGAGGCAGAAAGAGGGAGAAAGGGAGAGGAAGAGAGAGAGAATGGGTGCACCAGGGCCTCCAGCCACTGCAAATGAACTCCACACACATGTACCATCTTGTACATCTGGCTTGTGTGGGTCCTGGGGAATCAAACCTGGCTCCTTTGACTTTGCAGGCAATCGCCTTAACTGCTAAGCCATCTCTCTAGCCCCCTCAAGTATTTTTGATTCAGCTTCCTACTTAGTCCCCAGAAGTCAGAGCCCTGCTGGAGGAGTAAGGCCACTGATAATGGATCTTGAGTCTAGCCTACTGTGTGTTCAGAGCCAGCTTGAGCTCTAGCTGTTTGTTCTCCCTCTGCTATAGATGTATGAAGAAGTGAGTCAGCTTCCTGGGTCATAATGAAGTGTCCCCTGGAAACTGTAAGTCTAAAAATAACCCTTTTCTTTCCATAAGCTGCTTCTAGTCAGGTGTTTTATTCCAGGGACAAGAAGATAACTGCAACAAATACACACTGCCAAATGGACAGCAGGCCACTGCATTGGTGTGTAAATCAAGAGCAATGGGAAGTGGTCTGAATCTTCTCTTTCTAGAACTTTTAGGGCAGGATGGAAGTTTTGCTAGGAGTGTAGTTTGGGTTGTGCTCTGATTTGATTAACAGATATGAATTATATAACATTTTTTCACGGCACACATTCCTTCCCATGATACATCTGATTTTAAACATATGTACACCCAGTTATACATAGGCATAAGGTAGTTAAGTAGGAATTTTTCCCTAAAACTCCACTTAGAGGACTCAATTTGCCTTACTGTGTGTGAACCCACAACTATTATTGCCTGGATGACACCCTGCCATTCCAATCTTCCTAAGAACATAAGTGAATGGGTGCTAATCACAAATAATGGTCACTAAGAAGAGAAAGCTAGTCCATTGTTTAGAGCACGTTACACATGCAGCTCTGTACAGGTGGGGTCCCAGGTTACCAACAGGTTGACAGCCGTATTTTCTATTCTATAGTGGAAACTAAAACCCTAATTTAATTCCCTCAGCCTTCTTAGCAATGAATTAGTTTTGAAGTGGTACAGTAGGACTGTTAAGATGAGATATTGTGGAAAACAGTGGTTCGTAAGACTGGGTCTTGCCCTGAGAGACTCCATTTAAGCAGCTTTGTATTCCATTTTGAGGACGAAGGATGCCCCTGTACCCAAGGGGATATATGAAAGGAACCATATGTCCAGCATCATCTATTCCTAGGAGTAAAATAATGACCAATTCCTGGGAGTAGAAATGGTGTCAAACTGTAAATTTTGGTGGGTGAATATGGACTGTAAAATCACATAGGTGTATTGAAATCATATTAGGAAAATCAGGTCCAAGAACTTATTGGACAAGCCAGACCAAGGAAAGAGCACAACTCTTTCACATGGGCCTCATAAAGAAGTGGTCACAAAGCTCTGCAATGGGGAGATCCCCCACCAGTAATCTGACCTCCCAGTGTGAGTGCATCAAGGAGCAACAGGCAGAGAATTCCCAACTGTTCAAAGGGCTTCAGTTTTACTTGGTCCCTGCTATTTAAGTGACCTACTCAATTGCCATCTGCTTGTCTGCCTCTTTGCCCACCTGAACCTGCCATCCATCCATTCTCCTGACCCTGGTCCTGCCCTCCACAGTACTTCACCTCAGCTCTGGCCCTGCAGCCTGCCTTTACAGTCAGCAAAAGCAGCTTCTGCAGTGTTTTCTGGCAGCAAGGTTAAGTTCATTATCCTATCATTATAAATAGACTTGTATCCCTATAAGTTCGCCAGCTTTGGTTTCTTTGAAACTTCTTGCCTCTTTTGGTGTGTGTGTGTGTGTGTGTGTGTGTGTGTGTGTGTGTGTGGCGCTCCTAGTGTACCCACATGTATGTGCATAGCACATGCCCCTTGTGCAGATACAGAGGCCAGAGGAGAATGTTGGGTGTATTCCTCTATTTCTCTTCCTTGTGGTGTTTCAGCCCTGTGTCCTTATGATGGACTCTCTCACTGAACCTGGAGCTGCTGGTTCTGTTGTTGTTTCTTTGTCAAACTGGCTGATCAGAGAGTAAGCCCTCCACAGGACTGAGGATACAGTCATATGTGACCATGCCTAGCTTCTTATGGGGATACTGGGGAACAAATACTCATGCCCAACTCTTTAACCCTTTGCAGCCACTCCATAACTTACGCAAACACACACACAGACACACACACACAATGTATGATATATAATATGGGATCTGAGAGTTAGCATTAGTGATTAAAATTGGAATAAAAGAATCTCTGTTTTCCTTAGACAAGGCTAGCAAGGAAAGTGTGAATATCTGGCAAATTGCAGCTATCACAGCAACTTCCATACTTTGTGAATTTGTTGCTATTCAATACAATCTGACATGTTCATCTATGTTCTTGACACAGTGTGCTCACAACAAGTACTATTGCATTTCCCCCTGACACAACTTCATCTGGTTCCTCAAATCCCTCCCTTTACTCTTTGTGGTGGTTTGGATGCAAAAATGTACCCACAGCCTCAGGTGTTTGTGATTTAGCTTCCTAAGTCCCCATCTAGTGGAGCCTTTCGGAGGAAGAAACTTGCTGGGGGAGGTGTGTTATTAGGGGAAGACCTTGAGGTTGATTACCCTACTTGATGTTCAGAGTTAGCTCACACTTGTTCTCGTCCTCTCTCTCTGTCTCTCTCTCTCCCCCTTCTCTCTGTCTCTCTCTCTCATGATCCAGCTTCCATGCTTTTCTCCACCATGGCAAAGCTTCCCTCAAAACCATAAGCCTAATGTAAACCTTTCTTCCATAAGCTGTATCTTGTCAGGCGTTTTATCCCAGCCACAAGAATGTAACTGCTACACTCTTATTCCTCTTCCTCTTTTTTTCTTTCATCTCCCCTTCCTTTTACACCCATTCTTTCTCTTCTCTTCCCTATTTAATTGTGATAACTAGTATTTTTATTGTTTTTATTGGAACAAATAAACTTCACCACTGTGGTGTATGGCCGTGCATGCCTTTAATTACAGCTCTCAGGAAGCAGAGGTAGGAAGATTAGTGCAAGGCCAGCTTGGGGGTACAGAGAGAGTTTCAGCTCAGCCTGAGCTAGAGTGAGACCCCACCTTGAAATAAAAATAAATATAAACAAACTTCACAATGGCAAGCCAGCAAATCTTTTCTAGAATTGTGAAGTGGCACTGGCACAAGCCATTCCCTTCCCCACACCTTGCCCACTCAGACCCTGCTGAAGTCTTGCGGGTTTTATACAGACTTTCCTTGGTTGAGTTCTGAGCTTGTGGGATTTCAGCTATCAATCTGCTTCCTGATATGACCATCTGCTGGAAGTTCTTGCTGCCATAAGCATGTCATTTCTGCTGCCTACCCCACTATGAGAGCCTATATCCACTGAACAAAATGCCTCTCCTCACTGAAGCTACTTCTGTCAATTATTTTGTCAAAGCCAGAGAAAAGTAACTAATAAAACTGCTTCACAGTGTCCAGTGATGGCGTCCCACTGCTTTCAGGACATCCTGACAGCATAAACAAAGTCTTATTACATGGAAGTTGAGCTGATGTTTCTTCCATCTCAGTTTAGGTTGAATCTCTGGAGCTTTTGAAACTAGATCCTGACAACCTTGACTACAGGTTCTCATTTCAGTCCTCTTGGCTGATTTTTCTCATACACATTCATCTTCTGGGCCTCTTAAGTATTATCCCTTCATTACTTTCCAAGTGAGACAACAGCCTTAGAATGATAATGCCCTGTAAGGGTATATATTTAATGGACACCTTATTATGGGAGTCATATTTTTGGATAATGAGGAAGTTTTTATGGTTTGAATGATTTTTGTCCCATTCAGTGTTCATTTTGAAATGTAATCCCTAATTTAACATCATGAAGAAGTGCAGCCTTTAGAAGAATCCTCGTGAGTTGAATTAGCACCATTAGAATAGCATCAGGAGCAAATAATAAAAATATTTGAATTTTTAGGATACGGTATTTGAGATTTGCAAAGGGAAGCACAGATTCCATTACTTCATTTCAGAAAAGTTTAAGAATATGAAGCAAATCTTCTTTTGCCTTTTGTTCTCTTCTATAATTGGACAAGATAACATTGCTCTCTTCAGAAAACAAAGCAATAGGGCACTGTCCTAGATTCAGAAAATAGCCTTCATCACACACCAATACCCAGCCTCTAAAACTGTAAGAAGTAAATTTCTATTGTTTATGAATTACCCCATATGATAGCTTGAATATAAATTTCCCTATAGCCTCCAGTGTTTCTGATTGAGCTTCCTGTTTGCTCCCCAGCTGTTGGAGTGATTGAGAGGTGGAGCCTTGCCATAGGAAGTGCATTGCACTGCTGAAAGCAAATCTTGGGGTTGAAGAGTATAGACTACTACATGTGCAGGGACAGCTTGGGCGTGTTCTGCTTTCTCTGCTATGGACATATCATGAAATGATCCAGCTTCCTCCTTCACAATGAAGCTTCCCTTAAAAACTGTAAACCTATAAAAATGCTTCCGGTCAGGTGTTTTTTCCCAGCAATGAGAAGATAACTGCTACACTCAGCTTGGGGTATTTTGTTATACTAGCATAAATGTACTGACAGAAAGCTACCCAGAATAATAAAAGCACATAGTAATCCAAAGAAAGAAATCGTCAATTGTTTGCTTGGCTTTGGCAGTCTGTCTACTCAAAAATGTGTTTTCAAGTGTTCATTTTGTTCAGGCATTTTAAAAAGAAGCAAAATATACTTTACTAGATCACCTAGCATATCCTGTAAGTCAGGAAGAAGACTTTCCGAAAATTTCAAGTCAGCCAGAAATTTTCAGCATATTTGTTCTTAGAAATCCCTTAAACTTTTAACAATGATGACTACAGAGAAATTTCATTTCTACAGGGAATATTTATTAAGTAACACAATGGAAATTAATAGAGCCTTTCATATGTGTATAAACTCATACTTAAAGGAAAAATGTTTATAAGCAACAATTTTATGAAATTATCTATATTTTATGAAATATTATTGAGACTAGAATGTTGCCTAACAGTTTGCACATAGTCAGTTTTAATATGTGGGTCTATAGAAGAGAATCAATAACTTGACGGCCATTGAAAACTGCTTCTATCTACCTATAAAAGAATGAGAGTAAAAAAGATAATACAGAACCATATACTTTCCCATCCTTCTTCTACAACGTTCCCTGAGCCTTTGAGGGAGTGTTATAGGTCTCTTATACTTTTGAGCTCTCAGAAGCCTCCAATTTTCTGCTTAGATGAGTATTAAGTCTCTTCAGCGTCTGCAGCCATCTTCCTGGAGGAAGTTCTCAGGCAGCACTCATATTTAGTCCACCCTTTCCTCTGAACTCTAAGGCTTTGTCCTCCCTTCAGAGAATGATGATGCGTTCCTGACTCCACGCTGATTACAGACAACCCCAGTGAGGAAGGCCTTCAGTGGAACAGGCACAGGGGAGAGAGGGAATGTCAGAAGAAAGCCATATGAGAATATGACCAAATTGCAATATATTCATACATTGAATTTCTCAATTGCTTTTATTTTGTGAACCTTTAGGTTTATGGAGATTTCAGCTCCATAAGACCACAACTGGAGTTTTTTTTTTTTTTTTTTTTTTTTTTTTTTTTCCTATGGACCTTGACTATGTTAGTGATACTACAAATATACTCTGGTCCCTGTGAGGACCCAAGAAGGAATAACAAAATTTATTTTTCTCATGTGCAGAATATTCCACTTTATCCTTCAAAATCTACCATCTACTCTGCTCCAGAAGCCAACCTGAATAAATAACATCAATTGACTTCCTTATGCTCTAACTCTCTGTTGGGTATAGCTGGTGGGAGTCATCAGCAACAGATTAAGAGTGGAGGTAAAGGAAAGTTTTTTTTTTTTTTTATTTGAGAGAGTGAAAGAGGGAGAGAGGAGAGAGAGAGAATGGGCACACCAGGGCTTCCAGCCACTGGCAAACGAACTCCAGATGCATGTGCCACCTTGTGCATCTGGCTTACGTGGGGCCTGGGGAATCAAACCGAGGTCCTTTGGCTTTGCAGTCAAGCACCTTACATTAAGCCATCTCTCCAGCCTGGTAAAGGAAATCTTTACAGGCTTATGTTCCAGGTTCCCTCTCTGATAGACAGTGTATTGATAGTGGCTGCTTCTTTATAAAAGATCACAGGCTTCTTTAAGGAATACAGTTGCTATTCTCCTGGCATTCTCATAATTACTTTCAAGCTGGGAAGACTATCTATCCCTGTAATCCCAGCCATTAAGAGGCTAATGAAATATGTGCATGAGTTCCAGTCCATTCTGAGCTACAGAGTGAGACTTTGGCTTAAAAAATCAAATAAAGATTGCCTTTCCTTTACTTTAGACCTTGGAGTTAATAATGCCCCCTGCTGCTTCAAACCCAATTTGTTTGAGCATGTCTAACTAGTCTCCCTTAACTTTCTTCATTCCATTTCAGCATGTTGTCTATTTCCAATCCGGACATTGAGTTAATATAATTAATAATTTGCATATTAAATAATAATAAAATTATTTGAATTTGACCTTGATAAGAACGTTCTTATAATAAAGCATAAAAATGGATGTCCTTTTTTCCAATACGAAATTTCATAAACTTACTAGGAATACAAAAATGAATATTTATCATCTATTCAGTATATATTTATATAATTTATTCTAATTTTACCATAACAGTATTAACTTAATTTACTCCTTCAATGACTATTTGAGTTCCAATAGTATGCTAGCTATGCAACAAGTAATATTGGAATTATAAAGATAATCAGCCATTTAAACCTGCTGGAGTAAATGCTGCAATGTGTTGCCTAGGGTGGAAGCCACACTGCAGGACTGAAAACTTTATTGCTGAAGCTGCTAGGAGTATTGGTAGCCATTTTTATTCAGCTAAGACTCTCTCTCTCTCTCTCTCTCTCTCTCTCTCTACTGTTCTAAACTAAAAGGAGCAAACTTATAAATGTCATACCTCCTTACAAAAAGCAGCCTGTGCCAAAACACTGATTGTTGTGGAAATATAAATAGGTTGGTTTCTTATCTCACAGTTAGACAACTTAGAGGAGCCATCCCAGTTCCAGAGCTCCCTATAGGATGATCTGAGGCTTTGTTTGAATTTCTTGACAATTATATTTCTCTTTCAAAGCCATCCTACTCCCCTTACTTCATTACAGGTATGAGAACAAAACCCAATTAACTGTACACAAGTATCCATATTAGAGGATGCTTCTTGGCATCCAATTTGTGATTTTTGTTCTCAGTAAGCTTACTACCTGGTTCCAAACCTTTTTATTATTTAATTTTAAAATATTTTTAACATTGTTTGTTTGTTTGTTTGTTTGTTTGTTTGTTTGTTTGTTTGTTTTTTCGAGGTAGCATCTCACTCTAGCTCAGGCTGACCTGGAATTCACTATGTGGTCTCAGGGTGGCCTCGAACTCACTGTAATCCTCCTACCTCTGCCTCCAGAGTGCTGGGATTAAAGGTGTGTGCCACCATGCCCAGTTTTTTTTAACATTTTTATTTATTTATTTGAGAGAGAGAGAAAGGCGGAAGAGAGAGAACACAGAGGGCCTCCAGCCACTTCAAACTCCAGATGCATGCACCACTTGTTCATCTGGCTTATATGGGTACTAGGGAATTGAACCTGGGTCCTTAGGCTTTGCAGACAAGAATCTTAACTGCTAAGACATCTCTCCAGCCCACATTTTTGTTTTATTTCTATTGAAATGGTAGTCTACAAAGCATGCAAACATATAGTATATGTCTTAAGATTCACTTATAATATGTTTCAACAAGTATGTTGGAAGGACTCATTTTTACCATATAATATGCAAAGAACCAGAGATTTGAAGATAAATAATATTGATTTTACCTTCTTGGTCTTTTCCTGGGCAGGATTCTCTGGTCCCCCCACTTAGGTCGCAACATCTAGTGACAGAGTTGTAGAGACAGCATCCAGCAAATAACTATTTGCCCATTCCAAGTAAATATCCCTATGTTGGTATACAGAAAAAGCTATCTATGACCACTCAAAATACAAATATATAAAATATTGGTCATAATAAAGACTCAACTTTCTTTTTCATGTTGTATTTAACTTGGCAGGAAATGGTTATTGAGAGGATAAAATAATAGGTGGAAAGCCCTATGTAATTTCTTAAATTCTTGAATGTCATGAAAAAATGCTTAAGTTTTGATATGAACCAAATTAAATATAACAGTTAGTGTAAACATATGGTTCTGAAGACTGAGGTGAGTATATATGCAGTCTGTTTCTTTTTTATAATCTAGTGTTTATCAAAACACAGTTAACAGATAACTTAGGTCCTATGAATCTTCTCACCAAGCACTACTCTAATGACAAAATTTACAAAGGTTATATAATCTAGGTTTAAAATCATGTAATATGGAAATGACAGTGTTTTATAACAAAACACACACAACAGCTTGACAAAAAGTAAGATAATAATTGAAAAGTTTCAGGAATTAAAAACTTCCATGCAATTGAGGTAAATCTTAAATAATTATAAAAAGTACGAACACTATGAATGCCAAATAATTTTTATTGGCACCTAAGATATACCCTTAAGATTTGCAAAGCACTCTTTGTTTTAAAGTCTGTGGCAACAGAAAAGATTGATATCACACTGAATAATTCATCAACTAAACTGCACATAGCCATTACCAGTAATTCTTGTGAGGATGCATGCAGATAACTTGTTCAAACTTTTCTCCTAATTTTAAGAATGAATTTAAAATATTCCTGAATCAAATTGCGTATGTTTGTCAAGACAATTCAGTCACCTTGTTAAAAATAAAAATCTTGCCCGGTGTGGTGGTGCACGCCTTTAATCCCAGCACTTGGGAGGCAGATGTAGGAGGATCACCGTGAGTTCAAGGCCACCCTGAGACTACCTAGTGAATTCCAGGTCAGCCTGGACCAGAGTGAGACCCTACCTCGAAAAAACAAAAAAAGAAAAAGAAAAAGAAAAAAAGAAAAATCTTTGTAAGGCATCTATAATTTCCTTCTCCATAGAAAAATTTCATGGATTAGAAATATTTGATGGCATGTATTATCTTTTCTAACTTGAATCTCAAGACCTCAATATCTACTTTTGGGCCTGTAGAAGAAGCTCAGGAGGTGTATACTGAACTTTTCTAGTTCTATAAGTGAGTTAGGACAGCAGAGTGGAAAGTGATATCTGGCAGGACTAACACAAAAGCTTGAAAATTAACAAAAAGCAGAAACAGTTGGCAAGGAGGAAGGCTAGAACCTCCAAGCCTAGGCTGATTAGAACTCACTGGAGCCCCTGGAAGGCACAAAGGCATTCTAGAGTGTCCTCAGGTGAGCACACACACACACACACTCCTGGGTGAAGATGTAAGATGTTAATGAGACATATAATGCATTAAATTGAATGTAGAACCCCATGGGACAAATAAAGCATGTGTGAGAAAGGCCAGTTTACATAAATGAGCCAGAGAAACTGAAAATGTGACATTAATGCATCATCCTTTATACAGTATGACCATCTGAGCTTCTAAACTTTCTCACTTCCCTGGCTTACTTCTCTCCTTGGAAAATACATCTTTTTAAATATAATTTGTGATACCTGTAGATACTGGGATTCTGTGGGAAAACCTCCATAGGAGTTCCAGGTTCTTGTGTCCTGGAAAAAGAATTGAATAGATAGATATACATAAACAGTACAAGAAGCAGGGATAGGTCTTTAGAAAAAGATATATTTTCCTACAATTCAAGTTATTGCAGGTTGGGAACCATAGACGAGGGAGAATATGCGGAAATTGTCTCTCAGTACTTGTGTGAGTTCACTTTGTATGATCTATTCCAAGTCCGCCCATTTTCCTACAAATTTCATTATATCATTTTTCCTTAATTTTGAGTAGATGCCTATTGTGTATATGTACCACATCTTCATAATGCAATCATCACACAATGGGCATCTGGGTTGATTCCAGTTCTTAGCTATTGTAAATTGAGCAGCTATAAATATCTAAACTTCGTGGTGACAGTCAAAAAGGATTATGCAATTTGTATAACATGACTATTATAGTATATAACTTTTTTCTTATGGATGGATATAGCTTGATCACCCCATTCTCATCTTGGAGCAAAGATAACCTTGGTTTGATTGTCATGGCAAATAAATGAACAATACAATAATTATTATCTAGGTCTGAGGAAATGGAAATAGTAATGAAACTGTTAACATCTGGGATTGCTGCCATTATTCCCTCAAGCCCCCACTCGCAGATGCAAGTGATCTTGGGAGATATGAAAGTATGTAGGAAGTAAAAGATTACCTGAAAGTAGGACTTTCTTATGTAGCTTCCAAAAAACCATCATCCATGATGGGGTAGGACTTTGCAGTGACACAGTTATTTGGGAGTTATCTATATTCCTTTAAGTATCCCCCAATCCATATTCCTACAAGTGACCTAAGTAAACTCATTGGTTCACCAAATTGGACTTTGATAAAATATTTACTTTCGGCTATTGTCTCTGTGCTATCTTAAGTGAATTAATGCTTCACATCACCCCAAGACAGGTTAATGCAACATTCACAAAAATAAACACACAAAGTAATATGATATCAAGTCATAATCATGCTACAAATCTCCCAGTTGCTCTCCTTTGCATTTGTTGGTACATCAAACTTCACCTCCTGGTTTACAAGGCCCAACATATTTTTGTTTCCTTGACTCTTCTATCATCAGATATTCTTTCCCCCATTGTGAACTAAACTAGTTTTTTCTGCTCCTTCAACATTCCAATTTCTTTCCTACCTTTTGGGTTTATTTTGCAGTCCACTGACTGCACCATTCCTCCAGCTCTTCACAGGAATATCTAATTCTCATTCTTCATATATCATATCAAATTATTGGCTTTTCATAATTAATTAACTATGTCATGTCTCAGAAAACTATACCTGAGAATTCTAATTCACACATCATCCTATTGACCCGTTGTTTAATTACCACTATCTTCTTTCTTCATAGCACCAAATACTTTCTGAAATTTCAATATTTTTCATCTCTTCTTTAATTTCTGTTCTTCTAGAATGAAAATTTCACAATCATCAGAATTTCAAATATCTCCCCACCATATGCTCCTAGGTCTCTAATACAAAGGACAGAGCTAAATAGATAGTATTTGAAAAGTAAACTCATGAGACACACTTTTACAAAAATATATATATATTCCTAAAGCTTTTTAAACTCATAAGACATTAAAAAGACTTTGAAAACACTACAATATGATTTTTGTGTCTGTTTGCTAGAATATATGCTAACAATGAGTGAAATAGGTGGATCAAAGAATTTATGCACAGTAGAACTTTGAATAACAGTAATATGTAACAAAGCCAAATAAAATAGCAGAATCCAAATGGGAATAACATGAAACTTCCAGAGTAAAACAATTCAGCAAAATTAGTTGCAAAGGGGCTGGAGAGTTGGCTTAGCAGTCAAGGCACTTGCCTGCAAAGCCAAAGGACCTTGGTTCAATTCCCCAGGACACATGTAAGCCTGATGCGCAAGGGGATGTATGAATCTGGAGTTTGTTTTCAGTGGCTAGAGGTCCTGGTGTGCCCATTTCTCTCTCTCTCTCTCTCTCTCTCTCTCTCTTTCTCTCTCTTTCTCTCAAATTAATTAATTAATTAATTAATTAATTAAAACTATAAAAAAGTTAAAGATTAGTTGCAAAATAAGTGATAGGAAAAAAATTAAAGCAGTTAATGTGCAAATACCTGAAAAGAATTCATTGAATTTTTCAACAAATATGTTATTGGTGACCATGTCAAATTCAATGACGTGAAAATATAAATATTTTCATGATACTAATTGTACTGTTCTGGGAGCATGGGAAGCTTTTCAGTGGAGTGAAAAAAACTGATGAATGTGACATTGCAGTGGATTAATGAGAACATACAATATGGAATTTCAACAAAAATAGATGGCATGATTTTATGTTGGACACATTTGCAGTATATTCCTGCTAATTTTATTTGACCATTTAAAGAAGTGCAATTTAGCTTTACTCAAGTGTCAGTTTTAGAACAGTGTTACATCCATATTTATTGCTTCTATATTCACAATAGCTAGAAAATGGAACCAGCCAAGAATGGATAATGAAAATGTGGTATATTTACACAATGGGGTTTTATTCATCTATAAAGAAAAATGAAATTATGAAATTTGCAGGAAAATGGATGGATCTGGCAAAGAACATCCTAAATGAGGTAACCCAGGCTCAGAGAGTCAAATACCACATATTGTCTCTCATATGTTGATTGTAGCTTCAAATGTTTAGATTTGTATATGAGTTGGAATAAAAGTTAGTAGAAGAGACAAAGAAGCTTGAAAGGGGCTATGAGAAAGGGATGGGAAGAGGGGACTTAAGGGGAGAATATAGTAGATATGTAAGTAGAGAGGCATAATACTGGGAGTGAAATAGTACAAGTGGGGTTAAGGGAAGAGAAGGGAATGAAAAGGATATGAGGAGAATTAATCAAATGTTAAGATGTTATGGGGGTCTGGAGAGATGGCAGAGCAGTTAAGATGCTTGCCTGCAAAGCCTACCAGCCAAGGTTCAATTTCCCAGTACCCACATAAAGCCAGATGTGCAGTGGCACATGTGTCTGGAGTTTGTTTGCAATGGCTGGAGGTCTTGACATGCCTACTCTCTCTCTCTCTTTCTCTCTCTCTTATTATCTCTTTCTCTCTCTCTTATTATCTCTTTCTCTCTCTCTTATTATCTCTTTCTCTCTGCTTGCAAATAAATAAATAAAAATATTTTAAAGGTAAAGGCTGGAGAGATGGCTTAGCAGTTAAGGCACTTCCTGAAAAGCCTAGGGACTCAGGTTTGATGCCCCAGAACCCACATAAGCCATGCAGAAAGAAATATGCCACTGGCACCATAAGCAAACACATTCCAGGAACCTCAGGAGAGCTAGAGCACTATGCACATCTTTTGCCGGGGTTTTTTCCCTCCACCACCGGCAGGTAGAGCAGAAGAGAGAGAGAACCGGGCCAGCCGCTTCTCTTGAGGCTGAGCGAGAAGGTGGGTGTCGGCAACTCAAACCCCTCCCCCCATTAAAACACCGGGGAGAAAAACCACATTGAGTCGCGGAGACCGTCTAAGGCGGGAATCTCTCCGTTTATTGTCATGGGAGGTATTTATATATTTTGAGGAAGGGGGCGGAAGAGGGGATGAGAGAAAGGTATAAGGGCCAATAGTATTTCACCACGTCAGCAGCAGCTGGGTGGAGGCAGTTTCAGCTTAGGTGCTGAGTCACTTCAAGGACAGGTCACCAAACTCTACTCAGGCTCTGGAAGCTCGACTAGGCCTCACTGGGAGTAGGCCAAGATTGGCTGGGCTAACCACTCGGCTTCACACAGGGCAGGGCCCAACAATCTTTAGGAAGATCTACCTCCAAATGCTCCTTAAGGCTGGACCATAGGATCCCTCCACAGTGACACCATGTTACAAGCTTGAAGAAAACTTCTGAATCCATTGGAGGACATCCATTCAAAAAACCACAGAGGGCAAGGCTAGTGCAAGAAATGTTGCACCATTGTGAGTCAGGATAGAGTTCGTGGGTCACATCCCAAGGATAGAGCCTTCCCTGGACAGCTGCCTGAGAGGGCAAAGCCAGCACAAGAGAGGCTGGATGCAAGGGCACCTCATACCATTGTGAGATGGGGTTGAGCTGAGAGGCGGGATTATATCCCAAGGATAGAAACATCTCTGGGCAGCCACCTGAGAAGGAAAGGCCACTGCAAGAGAAGCTGCACCATTGTGAATTGGGACTGAGCTCAGGGTCATGTGCCAAGGGTAGAGACATCCATGGGTGACTGGGAGGGCAAGACCAGCACAAGAGAGGCTTGCCATTGTGAGTAAAGACTGAGCTTGGGATCACATGCCAAGGATAAAGACATCCCTAGCTCACTGCCTGGAAGGGCAAGGACAGTGCAAGAGAAACTGTACCATTGTAAGTTGGGGCTGAGCTTGGGGGTCATGTGCCAAGTATAGAACCATCCATGGATGGCTTCCAGGGAGCAGAAGGCCATCCCAACAAAGGCTGAGAGCAGGGAATACACAGACACCAAAAACCCTGTGAGATGTGGCTGAGCTGGTGGTGATGTCCCCAAGGGTAGCACCATGCCTTGGAGAGCAAGGCACAAGGCCAGCACAAAAGAGGCTGAGAGCAGGGCCATACCACACACAACTGTAAAATGGGGTTGAGTTCAGGGAGTTATGTGCCAAGGGTGAAGCATTCCTGGGAAGCTGCCTGGGAGGGCTAAACCAGCTGAAGAACAGCTGGAAGACGCCAACCAACTTGAATCCTACTTCTCGCATTCACCTTCCAAGACCCCCCAAAATATTATCTAAAGAAGGGCTGAAGTACAGGGCAACTGTGCATTAGTATCAGCCCCTAGGAGAAATTTGGAGGAGAACTCACCTCAAATAGCCAGGCAGCAAATAAGTCTAGATGAGAAGTGCCCAGCTCAGACATGTAGAAAGTCAGGTCTCCCAAGGTGTTACCCAGAATTTCCCAGAGGAGCCACACTCAAAGTAGAACCCGTTTAGGCTCGAGTGTGCCACCCCCAATCTACTGGAGAGTCTTTAATCCCACACACACCTTGATCAGCTTAGACTAGGCTACCAAAAACAGGCTATACAAGAACCTCTATTGCTGCATCCTCAGGGAAACAATTGAAATCATGATGGGCAAACCTCCAACATAAAGCAAACAACAAAAACACCCAGCAAAAGATCCCCACCAACATTACCTATGCCCAAAATGGAAGCCTCTAATGAAAGTCTGAAGGAGACTCAATACATAGAAGCCCAGAATGAAACCTCAACTTGCATTTTAAAGGCACTTAATGAAACCATGAACAAATGGATCATTGAATGGAAAAAAAAACAGGACAAAGAGTAATCAAACAGGAACTCCAAGAATGGCAAAAGGAAAGAAGAAAATTGACAAAAAGAATTCAAATTACATATCAAAGGTTTGTCAATCAATTTGAAGAAAGACCACTAAAGAACTCAGTGGGTGGCTAAAGAAAATGTAAGATACTCAAGAAGAGCACCTTAATAAATGGCTGAAGGAAACCAATGAAAATCAGGAAGCAGTACTCCGTAGATGGCTTAACGAAATTGAAGACAATCAAAAATAGATCAACAGAAGGCTAAAGGAATTTGAAGAGAACCAACAGGTAAACAAGGTCATGGGCCAAAGGAACAAGCTCAACAAAGATATATCTAAATACAAAAATGAACTCCAAGAGATGATAAAAATGTGAAATCAAAAAATGAAAATGTAATTCAAAGAAGGGATAGAAATGCTGAAGAAAAACATAACAAAACAGAAATGCAATAACCATCTTAAATGGTTCCCTAGCAAGCCTCACCAACAGAATAAACAACATGGAAGACAAAATTTCAGAATTCAAGGACAAGATAGAAGAATTAGACCAGAAATCTAAAAAACATTGTCAAGTTCAAAAAATGTGTGAACAGAAGACGTGGGAACTTTGGGGCACCTTAAAAAATATTCAGATAATAGGCATGCAAAAGGGAAGAAATAAAGGCAAAGGGCAAAGAGAATATCTTCAATAAAATTATTGAAGAAAAATTTCCCAACCTTACAAAAAAGAGACCAACCCAAATATAGAAGGTGCACCAGACATCAAATAGACAGGACTGGAGAAGAGACATCCCACGGTATATAATAATCAAAACACTGAACACTAAAAACAAGGAGAAATTACCAAAACCCGTTAGAGAAAAACAGCTTATTACATACAAAGATAAAGGCATATGCCACATGTGCTCTCTCATCTGTGGTTCCTAACTGGGATGAGTTAGATATGAGTACCAATGGTAGTCAGCATCAGAACTATGGGCCTAAAACTAGAGTGAGACCAATAGGGATAGAGGAGAAGAGGAGTCATCTGACAAGGTAGGGGAGGACATAATATTGGGGGTGGGGGGTCTTGGAGGGATAGGAAGTAGGGAGGGCAGAGAGAGAATTACCTGAAAGTTAAGACAACATGAATCAGTCCCATAGAAACCCTAATTCTGGTTAGCATTCTACAAGATATAACCACAAATAAAGGGGGAGGGGGACAGTCTGGACAGAAGGTGAAAAAAGTGTAACCTTCTTAAAACCAAAGACTCTGGCCAGTAACTCCCAGAGCCAGTGTTGTGTTGCCCCCTGCCCATAGTTAGCTGTTGGCCAGGGAGACTCATGAAGCCTCCAAAACAATGTAGACCATTGCCAAAACACTTTATTACCTGAAAGAGCTAAAAAGTAAGACCATATTGCTAAAGATACAACAGGCAGTGGTCATAGGACATTGAATTACCATTCTAGAACCAAAAGGGAAACTAGCTCCCTCCTGGCTAGCCCTCATTCTGCTGGAAAGCACTTTTGGGGCTGCTGGAAGAAAATAGTCACCAATAGCATGAATAAACTGGGGATCCTTCAGACTACAAAAGCAACCAGCAGGACAAGAAGAACACATTTGTGTAGTAGTGGTACACAGCCTCTGCGGGTAACCAGCTGTTCTCTGATTAGATATGAGACCCATTCAGTGGGAGAGAACTCATATCTGGTACTGGAAATCAAGTAGGATTCCCAAAGTCAGGAAAGTCATACTTCAGAGAGAGGCCCCCAAAGCTCTTTGGAGAAGAGTGGGCTTTCACACCAAAAATCTCTCAAATAACTTGGTGCAAACCCCTTTAATCCAAGATGCTGTCACTCTTGGTTGGATAATTTGCTTTATTTTACAGATGGCAGAGAAAATGGAGGAGAGTCGATATCCATCAATTAAAGCTGGGTGTGGTAGCACACACCTTTAATCCCAGCACTTGGGGGGGCAGAGGTAGGAGGATTGCTGAGAGTTGGAGGCCAGCCTGAGACTACAGAGTGAATTCCAGGTCAGCCTGGACTACAGCGAGACCCTACCTCGAAAAACCAAATAAATAAATAAATAAATACCTACATAAATCCACCACAAGACTTGCCACCTCTTCCACAGCTGCCAGGGCCCAGGACAACTTGCAGTTGGAAGCCTCATCATGAACACTGCTCTTACTTCTAATCTGATAACCAGCGCCAGGTGATGGTGTCAGACATGGTGATCAAGCACAACCTATCGAAGCAGAATTCCAGAAGCTGAAAAGAATGCCACACTAAGTCAGACTGCCAACATACCTGCCATCACTCAGGGAACATTGTGGAAGAAGGGGGCAATAAGATTGTAATAGGTACAGAGTAGGTAGGAATACCCTGAAGCACTGTCCTCCCCCAACCATCCAATTGGGACTGACTGATGCTTTCATGACCCCACAGTAAATCCCATAACCTCATAGAGGAGGGCCCCAGGGGAAAGGAAACAGGGAAGAGGTAATAAAATAGTATAATATGTTAATTAATATTTTTTTTAAAATTAAAAGTATTTTAGATAAAGTTGAAAAATGGCAAAGTAAAATGAAAAATTTGTTTTCAATCACAAATGTAGGGCTAATTTCTTTCTATATAATGTGTCATTAATGATGCCAAAGCCCAACATGGAAATAAGGAAAAGCTGTAAGAAAGAGAAATGGCCCTTAAACATGTGGGAATATTTTTAAGATCACTGATAATAAAAATACAAAACACAGCCTAAAGAGATTACCAGATTGACAACAATGAAATACCCTATTGGCAAGGTTGGGCAGAAATATACACTTTCATGTATTGCTGGTGAACAGTACAAAATGACACAATTCCTTTTGAAGGGAATTTGACATCTAACAAATTTTATAAGTATTTATTATTTAACTAACCAATACTGAAGATACATGCCCACAAATATCAAATCATTTATATGCTTATTATTTATGTGTTTTTCACAATAAGGTGTAAAACAGATGCAGAAGCATCTGGTGGAGGTGGATAATGTGCCTAGAAGCCTTATATTGTTATTAGAAAATTCCACCAGGGGTGATATATCTTCCAGCAAGTCATTCATCAGGGTGGTCTATGATGCCCCAAAACATTACAGGATATTGCCAAGGTTCTTGGTTTCCCACTAGAACTAGATGGTAAGACCCTATTGCTAAACACTTCACATGCTTGGGATATAGGTCACTGAAAAATCAAGATGAAGCTGAACTGGAGGCCTCCTCTTTGTTGACTAGTTATCAAGATGTTGGAAAGACCTATGCAGCTTATTGAAGGAGAAAAGTCATCAACAGTCTTAACCAGACATGAATGTAAAATTAGAATAATATAAATAAAATTAAAAAAAAAAAAAACAGTCTTAACCAGAAGCAGACCCTCCAAGCTTTAAGTCTGGCCAGTCAGGCAATATGTGCCAACTACTACAATGGTAGTATATCTATTATGGAAGAAACCAACTGTTCTCTCATTTGATTAGAGACCCACTCCATGGGAGGGAATCTTTGTCTGGTACTGAAAACGTAATTAAAGCCAATGGCTGGAAAGGTCATATGCTCTAGCAGAGGCATTATAGTTTAGCTAAATGGATATATTATGCCCATCAAACTGCCCTCTAAACACTTAGGTTTATGCCCATATATTAATACTACTCTCACTTTTGGTTAGAGCAACTTTGTGCTTCAGATGGTGGTGAACACTATGCTTACTCAAAACTCAACAAAGTGCTGAGAAGAAGTAGCAGTGCAGTGTTGAGCACTAAATGAGACATCTCTATCACACCCTCCAAGGCTCAGGGTCCATTGCAGAAGAGGTGATGGAAGAAAGTAAGAGCCAAAGGAAAGAGGACGGCTTAAAATTTTGATGATGACATCAAAATGAAAGAAAGACGAGTCAGAAATAAGGAATTCCAAGGAGGGGGATTTGGGAGGAGGAAAAAGAGTAGGTAATATGATTATGTAGAGTAGGACTATTATTATGATATATTGTCTAAAAGTATGGAAGTTATCAATAAAAATTTAAAAAATAGAAGAGCATTGTTTTGGGGTGAATTGAATCTTGAAAGTAAATTAGATATATCTGTAAGCAGTTAACTCTTTTAAATAATTGATTATCTAGACATTGTTCTTGTTGAATCTTCTCTTCTATAGTCTAAATATTTAAAGCCACTCCAACTCATGACCTAGATTTTAAATCTTTGCTAGCATCCTTATTATCCTTAACCACTCTAGTTTGTCAATGGGATCTTATAGTGTGATTTCTGGCAACATTTACAAATGCACATAGTAATTGTCCATTATCTCATTTACTATGATGTTTAAGACTTTCAACAGTGACATTAGCAGATATTCTTTCACATTACCTCCATTAACCTTTTGGAATTTATGACACAATATAGATCCAGAGTCAGAAAATCATTCCTGTAATGGGAGAATCTGTTTCTCTTGGGCTTTTCAGGCCATGTTGTCTATGGTGCAACTACTCAGGATGTTAGAAACAATACAACAGATGATATCTCTACAATAGGTAACACATCAATGAATGACTATATATGTATTCCAGTAAAACTTTATTGTGAAAAACATAAGCCTATCCTGGTAGTGCACACCTTTAATCCCAGCACTTGGGAAGTGAGGTAGGAGTATTTCTGTGTGTTTGCAGCCAGCCTGGGCTACAGAGTGAGTTGTGAGTCACCCTGGGCTAGATTGAGACCCTTTTAAATACTAATAAATAAATACATAAAATTTTTTAAATGACAACTTCCATTTGACCCATGAGGCAACCTGGGATTTAAACAAAAAAAAATATATATTTTGAGGGTAGAGACATGGCTCAGCAGTTAAGACATTTGCCTGCAAAGCCTAACAACTGGGGTTTGTTGTCCCAGTGCCCACATAAAGCCAGATGCACAAGCTGACACATGCACCTGGAGTTCATTTGCAATAGCTAGAGGCCCTGGCATACCCATACTCTCTCTGTCTCTCTGCTGGAAAATAAATTTAAAAAAAATAATTTTAAAAACGTTTTAACATTTTCTACATATACATGAATGTCTTATGCTCCTTTGTTCATACAAATTGATCACACCCCTACTAAAGTAACGATTATGTTAGGGCCAGGCATAGTGGCACAAGCCTTTAATCCCAGCACTCGGGAGGCAGACGTAGGAGGATTGCCATGAGTTCGAGGCCATCCCAAAACTATATAGTGAGTTCCAGGTCAGCCTGGGCTAGTGTGAAACCCTACCTCAAAAAAACAAAAAATAAAAAAGAAGATTATGTTAATGTATCCAACAGACTCTGTTACAGTAGTTCTCTTCTGGTACCAATTATGACATTAAGGGAAGCTAATGTTTGACAACAGGTTAAAACATGTCTTAAAACACATATTAAAAGTTCATTTGCCATGCATTTCACTCTCTGGACTAGTTCTGGGTGCTGAAAGGCTCTGTTCCACGTTTATTCAAGGACTCAGGCTTATGGTAGCTCTATCATATTTAATAAATAGCTTTCAAGTTCATCTGAGTTGTTGCCTTGGGTTCCAAGGGACACATATCACTTTTGTGCATGCATAAAATATCAAGTGTATGTGGGAAGAAAAGATTAAGAGCTTCTATTTAAAAGATTATGGTACAGGGAAACAATTTCTAGTGTTCCATTGACTCTGTCAAATGGCCATCCCACACCACAAAGGAGGCTCAGAAATGTAGTTTGGGCGGCTAGAGAGATTGCTTAGCAGTTAAGGTGCTTGCCTGTGAAGCCCAAGGACCCAGGTTTGATTACTCAATGCCCATGTAAGCCAGATGTACAAGGTGGTATGTGCATCTGGAGTTCGTTTGCAATGACTAGAGTTCCTGGTATGCCCATCCTTTCCCTCTCTCTCTCTCTCTCTCTATCTCTCTCTCTCTCTGTGTGTGTGTGTGTGTGTGTGTGTGTGTGTGTGTGTGTGTGTGTCTTAAATAAATAAAACATTTTTAAAAAGAAATGTAGTTTTGGTATGTTATTAGGAGATATTCAAAAATTAATTATGGCAAGCAACCAGTAGTTTCTATAAATGAGTCATGGCACTACTATATTTCTCCATTTATAATTGTATAATACCCTTTTTCTTTGTATGAATCACACTACACATAACACACTCATATTCCATCCTGAACTACAGATACTAGAGTGCCTAGATTTAATATTTTTTTAAATATTTGTTATTTATGAGAGCAACAGAAAATGGGAGAACCAGGGCCCCTTGCCACTGCAAATAAATTTTATATGTATGTGCAATTTTGTGCATCTGGCTGTACATAGGTAATGGGGAATTGAACCTGCACTGGCAGGATTTGAAAGCAAGCATCTTTAACCACTGAGCTTTCTGCCCAGACTGCTTGGGTGTTTTTAACAAAGACACCGTGGAACTCTGCCTTCTTGATTTTGCACAGTAATGTGCAAATGTACCCTGGAGCCTATTGGCAAGGCAAAATGGAAGAATTGGCAGGGCTTTGTGTATTTAACTTGTCTTTTTCACATACTCTGATTACAGGCCTTCTAAAATATGAACACTCAATGAATACTTAGTTGCTAAGGGGTTGATAGTAACCCTTGCCACTTCTCATTTCATTTGGAGTTTACTTAAATTTTAGTTTCTTTCAATCTAGAGGGAGCTCTTCTCAAAGTACCCATTTGAGTTATAGTAATTCATCTTTCATTTGGAACATGCTCAGCACAAAAATAGAACCAGTACCAACCCTAATAATGAAACGCATTGAAATTCATAACTATCCACAGACCACCCAAAATTTCCTATATAGATTATTTAAAAGAAAATGTTGAAACCCAGACTAGGATTATTCAGAGATAAATCATGTTGCTGTAAAATTTTTAGGAATAACATTACAATTTTCTCCTCTTGAAGTGTCAGAGCCAACAGGATCTAACCCAACTTCAGTCCTGGTTATTGACATCATTTCTTCTCACAACCATGAGACTCAATAACACCCTTTGACATGTTGCCAAAACACTAAAATTAGATTCCTCTCATTACTATTGAAAGAAACTTGTTATTTCTCTGTCAACTTTAGAGGTTTTTATTTTATTAGAATAAAGGAAAGGAAAATAGTAAACAAATCATTATGCTTTCTCTTATGCACATGTTGAAATTGCAAAATATGCCACAATCTATTGACCTCATTTTCTCTTGTTATTAAAATAAATAAACCTCTCTTCATTATAACTAGTTTTAAGTAGCACAATATTTTATGCAATTTTGTAATTTATTATTAGTTAATTGTGGATTTCATTCATAATTTCACCATTCTGGCCTATTAAAGACTTTTTTAGTTATAACAGAAACATAATGTAACAGACAGTATTATTACTGCATAGTAACCAAGACTTATCCTCTATCTAAAGATTCTTTCAGATGATGTTTGCTAGTGGCATAGTTAAGGGCTTAGGTTATAGACAGCTAAATATTTGTGTATATGGTATATGTTTCTCATAAGTATGACCTATAAATTTACTTCATATTCTCTTCTCCTGGCTTGTGGTCAGTCTCATATGACACACTGCAGGGAAATAGATATATTGAGAGAACATAGGTTTCTAAAAGACTGCATGGGATTGATTACAAATCTGTGAAGTGCAAGAGAAAATTTTCTGTATTAGTCCATTGACATTGTGACATTGCTTGTAGCAACTGAACAATCACAACATACCCGCATTGAAAACAAGTATTACCAACACAAAGTGGCCTTGATATTCATGACCTTACAGTGGTTGACACCACCTATATAAGACCTGCATAACAGAAGGAAAAAATATTATATCAAAAATAAGGGCTGGGAAAAAAATAAAAAATAAAAAATAAATAAAATAAAATAAAAAAAAATAAAAAATAAAAAAATAAAAATAAGGGCTGGGGCTGGTGAAATGGCTTAGTGGTTAAGGTGTTTGCCTGCGAAGCCTAAGGACCCCAGTTTGATTCCCCAGGACCCACATAAGCCAGATGCACAAGGGGACACATGCATCTGGAATTCATTTGCAGTGGCTAGAGGCCCTGGGCTGCCCATTGTCTCTTTATCTGTTGGGCCCTAAGAGGCCTGGGTGTGAGGCCTAGTGGAACTTCCTGAGCCTGAATAGAGTTTGGTGACCTGTCTTTGGCCTATTATTCCTGCTTAGGAGTGACTCAGCAAGACCTAAGCCAAAACTGCCTCCACCCAGCTACTGCTAACATGGTGAAATACTATTGGCCCCTACACCTTTTATCCCATCCTGAGACCTGACCCTATTTCTCAATGCTATATAAACATCTTCATACTACAATAAAATGAGATCCTGCTTCAACAAGACTCCTGACCCAGTGTGTTTTTCTCTCCGGTGTCTTAGAGGAGGGGATCTGGGTCGCCGACATTCACCATCCCACTCAGCCCCAAAAAGGGACTGGCTTGATTGGCTCTTTCTTCAGCACTACATGCCAGGAGGAACCAGCAGACTGGTGCCCCGTGTGAGGACGGAAGAACGTGGAAGAACGCTGACAGGCCAATTGGTCTGCGGGTGAATGTACCCTCATAAGTTATGAGGTAGTCTTCATATCTAATGTTCTGACCTTTGTTTCTGTAACTTGTGCTTGCTTATCAACATCTTGTCATTCCCTTTCACTTTCAGGTTGCCGGCAAACCGCATCTGTGGCGCCTGTATTTCTGAACGGGTCATACGTCCCTGGTAGACACACCATGTGGGCAGACCTGGAGGAGACTCGAAGCATTTTGCCCCCTCATTTGAGTGGGGGCTCCATCCCTGAAGACAGAGCAAACCTGCTGGGGAGATCTGCTCCCATCTGTACTGCATTTGGTATCATCGAACCGTCCCCTAAGGACACAGGCACGTCTGGCCATCAAAGATCTAAATCTGAACTTAATTCTACAACATGTTTAGCTATTTTTTGGGTTTTTGTGCTTATGTTGTACTCGTGTGTATTACTGTTGCCCTGATTTTACGAATACTCCTCCTGCAATGTGGCTTAAAAGTAAAACAAAAAAACCTCCATGACTTTTGGGACAAAACTTTTGTTTTAGCCCCATGTATTAGTTCAATCCTCCTTGCCATAATTGCCAGCCTTAAAGGCTTCTCCGTGGAGAAAGTCATTTCTGCCCATAACAAAAGCTGTAAGGAAAAACTAAAACTGGCTCTTAAAATCTGGTTCCTCCCAAGGCCGCCACCCAATGCCGGTTCTTTTCCGCCACCACTGGCAGGTAGAGCGGAAGAGAGAGAGAGTTGGGCCAGCCGCTTCTCTCTCGAGGCTGAGTGGGAAGGCGGGTGTCACAGCTCAAAAACCTCCCCAAGCCACCGGGGAAAAGAAAACCACATTGAGCCAGGAGACCGTCTGGGGCGGAAATCTCTCTTTATTGTCATGGGAAGGTGTTTATATATTTTGAGGGTGGGAAAAAGGATGAGAGAAAGGTGTAAGGGCCAATAGTATTTCACCACGTCAGCAGCAGCTGGGAGGAGGCAGTTTTGGCTCAGGTGCTGAGTCACTCCAAGGACAGGTCGCAAAACTCTAGTCAGGCTCCACTAGGCCTCAAAAGCGGGAGTAGGCCAAGGACAGGTCGTTAAACTCTAGCTGGGATCTACTAGGCCTCACACCGGGGCTTCTTAGGGCCCAACATCTCCCCCTTTTGTTTTTGTAAGAATGGAGGGTGGCATGGCCTCTGTCTTAGGTTGCCCCCCTCTGGGAATCTTACCCGTCACTGAGTACCATGCCTCTAGCCCGTTGACCACTCCACACCCTGTCTTAGGTTGCCTCAGCCTGTCTGAGACCTTACCCATCGTTGGTTCGATGGAGGGTGGGGGAGGGATGTTAGGTGGATAGCCAGTAAGTGGAAAAGCCATTGTTTTTGAGTGACCTGATGAAGTTTAATTGTGTCAAGTTGTTGGTGAACGAATGGTGTAATCTTATTAATTACACAGGGCCCGAGAATGAGGATAAGAAGAAGGAGGGGTTCAGGGGGAGGGAGAAGGTAGGGTAAAGAGCAAGAAGAAGGAGGGGTCCAAGGGGAGGGAGAAGGTAGGGTAAGAAGCCATGTAAGTTCGTCCACAGCAGGTTGTCTTGGAAGTCACGTCTCCTCTTCTGTAAATCTTTCTGGAGCTTTTCTGGCTTCATTTGGGTCTAGTAGCATCCACACCTTCAGTTGTTCCTGGGGAAGAAACAGAGGCATAGTTCTCAGGGGTGGGACACTCCCTGGAGAATTGATTATTATCATCCCCTTGTTGGGGTAAATATTTTAAGTCTCTTGCTGGTACCCAAATAGGTCTTTTTTCCTCTTGAGGAAAGACACATCCAAATCCTCTGCCTGCTGTGAGGAGGGGGTCTGGTCCCTTCCAGGCCCCAGTTAATGGGTCCCTCTATTTGAACCAGATGGAGCTGTAGGTGACAGCTGAGGTCCAATGTTTTTGAAAAGGGGACAAGTGTCTATCTTCTTTAGAAAAATTTAAAATATTTAGGGTTTATAATGCCTTTTTTAGTTGGTCATGTGGGGGTAGGGATTCCCCCTTTTGTTTTTGTAATTGAGACTTGAGAGTTTGATTATATCTTTCTACAATGGCCTGGCCCCTCAGGTTATATGGGATGTCTGTGGAAAGTGATATTTTCCAGGTTTGGAGGAAATATATAAAAGTTCTGCTTACGAAGCAGGGACCGTTATCAGTTTTGATTTGATCTGGCAATCCAAGGGTGGCAAAGCGTTGAAGCATATGACTAATAGTACATTTAGTTTTTTCCCCAGCATGTGCCAATGCCCAGCAAGCATGGGAGAAAGTATCAACTGAGAGAAAAATATATTTAAGTTTTCCAAATGGAGAATAGTGTGTAACGTCAATTTGCCAAAGGTGATTAGGGTGTAGCCCTCGAGGATTGGCTTATGTAGTTTGAAGAGGAGGTACCTGGAGGAAAGGCTGACAGGATTTGTAAGTTAATTTTTGAATATGGAGTTGGGGTTTGACAGGAGAGACAGTATCAAGGAATAACCTAGAGCCCAAAATCTTGAAGGGAGGGGCAGTTTGAATCTTTTCTGGAGACACCTGTAAAATGGCAAGGCATTTAGCAGTGAGGTCTTGCAGATCAGATGGGTTGGAATGACCTAAAATAATAATAAAACATTAAGATGATTAATTAAGGAAGAAAAGATATGGACATGTATTGTTAGGGTCAATCCAGGGCTGACAGTTAGTAGTTTTCCATGATGTTGAAGCTTACACATCTAGAGAAGTTTTATAGCGGCAGAAGAAGTTGGTCTGTCTTCATAGGGCCAAGCAAAAGAGAAGAAAGTAATTAATTAGTTATGTAGTACATAGAGCAAAATTATTGTAGGCACGCCACAGTAAGCTTTAGGAATTTTTGTTAGGCACACTTTGTATATCTTTATAATGGAATTTTAAACCATTATTACACCTTAAAATTGGCCCCCAGTGACATTGTCTCTAGCAAGGTGATTGTAGATGTAAACTATAAACTAATAAAATACTGAATATATTGGGGGACATATATTTAAATTATCACATTTTGTGCTTGGTCCCCAATAGATAGAATAATTAGAGATTAAAATATAAAAAGTCTAAAATGTTTGTTTTATATCTATTTTTAGAATAGAGAATTTTATGATTAGTTGTCCCTCCCCACAAAGGTCACAGCACAAAATTTTTATAGAGCAGGCAATCTAACAGGTAACAGAGGAAACCCTAGCCAATAGGTCCCTAGAATGAGTAAACTTATCGGGGGAGGTCCTGTGGCACACATCACACTATTATCTTTGTAAAAAAAAGTATGATTTTTAAAAAGTGACTTGCCATAGAAAAGTGACTTATGTTGACTATATGTGAGTCTGACAAGAGATCTTATAAGGAGTCCAGAACCTTCTCCTGAAAGTTAGTGTAACAACAGTAACAATAATAATAAAATTAAACAAGTTAAATATTTTTAACATGTAAAGGCACAGAATAAACATTTTAATTGGTATAAGGCATAGTAAGGAGAGACTAGAACAATTTAAATTTAACCACCATTAGCCGTTATTAAACTTCTGTAGTAATCAGAGACTGATAGTCTTTAGGTTTTTTAATTTTGCCCCTCCAACTGGGCAGAGTTGTCAGGGAAAACTTTAATCTTAGGCCAACATTGTATTATCGATTGAGTTAGTTGGGCTTAGTTTTATGTTTTATGAATTGAGCTAGGTGGGCAGAGAGAGAGAGAATGGGCATGCCAGGCCTCCAGCCACTGTAAATGAACTCCAGATGCATGTGTTTGCTTGTGCATCTGGTTTACATGGGTACTGGAGAATTGAGCCTCAAATCGGGGTCCTTAGGCTTTACAGGCAAGCACTTAACCACTAAGCCATCTCTTTATCCCCACATTAATGGGAAGGCAGTGAATGGTGGGACAATGGTGTGTAGGATATAGCCATATAGACTTGAAAAACAGGTTTTATTTATCTCTAGTAGGGTAATACGAATGCATCAAGGGGGCGCCCAGAAGCAAGGGGGCAGTGACTCGCCTCATGGCAGACTGTCCGCCTGTTTTTAAGATATTTTTAAAGCAAGTTAGGAACCCGCCCACCTGCCTCCTTGCCTTTTGGCCGGCCTTCCTTAAGATTGTTAATGTGGTTGACAAAAGTAACTCAGTAACCTGGAATTAGCCTTAGTATCTTTATAATGTTAATTTGTTTGAGGTTTTTTAATTTAAAATTTTAAAATCTTTTATCCCATATCTTTAGTTAAGCACATTAGTTCACTATGAGCACAATTGCCTTAAGCGGCAGTTAAAGTTGAAAAGACAGCGGGACCAGTGGCAGCTTGGGTGGCGGCCTTGGGAGGAAGGAGATTTTCAAAATCAGTTTTAGTTTTTTCTTATACTTTTTGTTAAGGGCAAAAATGAACTCCTTTACAGAGATGTCTTTAAGGCCGGCAATTATGGCAAGGAGGATTGAATTAATCCATGGGGCTGAAACAAAAGTTTTCTCCTGAAAGCCATGGAGGTTTTTTTGTTTTACTTTTAAGCCACATTTTAGGAGTTTTTGTAAAATCAGGGCAATAGTAATACACATGAGTACAACACAAGCACAAGGTCCCAAAAAATAGCTAAGCATGTTGTAGAATTAAGTTTAGATTTAGATTTGTGATGGTCAGATGAGCCTGTGCCTTTATGGGAGGCTCAATGGTATAAAACACAGTACGGTTGGGAGTAGATCTCCCCATCAGGTTTGTTTTGTCTTTTGGGACGGAGTTTTTATTTAAATGAGGAGGCAAAATGTTTAAAGTCTCCCCTAGGTCTGCCCATGTGGTGAGTCTCCTCTAGATTTATCCACGTGGTGAGTTTCTTTTTTAGGTCTGTCCACGTGGTCTCTACCCACGTGGTGAGTTTCTTTTTCAGATTTGTCCACGTGGTGAGTCTCTATCCACGTGGTGAGTTTCTTTTTTAGGTTTGTCCACTTGGTGAGTCTCCTCTAGGTCTGCCCATGTGGTGCGTCCACCATGAAACGGTGCTTAGAAATGGCGGCACCGCAGAAGCGGTTTGTTGGCAACCCGGAAATGAGAGGAAAGAGAAAGGAATGAGAAGATGTTGAAGTAAGCACAGATTACAGAAACAAAGGTTAGAATATTAAATATGAAGATTACCTCATAACTTATGAGGATAAACCCGTCAGCCGTCTGGATTAGCCCGTCAGCTTAATTTTGTATTTTTCCTTCATCATGTAGTGGTCACCAGTCCGTAGTCCATTCTGATTCCTCACATGGGGCACCCGTTGCTGGTTCTTTTCCTCCACCACTGGCAGGTAGAGCGGAAGAGAGAGAGAGTTAGGCCAGCCGCTTCTCTCTCGAGGCTGAGCGGGAAGGTGGGTGTCACAGCTCAAAAACCTCCCCAAGCCACCGGGGAAAAGAAAACCACATTGAGCCAGGAGACCGTCTGGGGCGGAAATCTCTCTTTATTGTCATGGGAAGGTGTTTATATATTTTGAGGGTGGAAAAAAGGATGAGAGAAAGGTGTAAGGGCCAATAGTATTTCACCATGTCAACAGTAGCTGGGCAGAGGCAGTTTTGGCTCAGGTGCTGAGTCACTCCAAGGACAGGTCGCAAAACTCTAGTCAGGCTCCACTAGGCCTCACAAGCGGGAGTAGGCCAAGGACAGGTCGTTAAACTCTAGCTGGGCTCTACTAGGCCTCACACCAGGGCTTCTTAGGGCCCAACAACCCAAACCGCCACCGGCCCGCTGTCTTTTCAGCCCATAACCGCCACCTGTGGCAATCGTGCTCACAACCACCCCTCCCCCTCTTTACCCTTGGAAGGACCTCGGCCTGATCCATCCTGGACACACCCAGACAGCTGCCAGTTCGCTAATACACACCATTGCCCCACCCTTCGCCGCCTTCCCATTAACATTGGGCCAGAGGCAACATCCAGGCCCTGGTACCCCAACCCCCTCTCTGAACTGGCTCTTTTCTGCAAGGCAGCCCAGGAATCTGGCATTGGCCACCCTTGGATGGCCAGATCAAGTCAAAACTGATAATGGCCCCTGCTTCATAAGCAGGGCCTTTATAGATTCCCTCCTATCCTGGAAAATCTCACATTCCACAGGCATCCCGTATAACCCACGGGGCCAAGCCATTGTGGAAAGATGTAATCAAACTCTCAAGTCTCAATTACAAAAACAAAAGGGGGAATCCCTACCCCCACACGACCAACTATAAAAGGCATTATTAACCCTAAATATTTTAAATTTTTCTAAAGAAGATAGACACTTGTCCCCTTTTCAAAAACATTGGACCTAGCTGGAGGGACCTGTTGACTGGCCCTGGAGAGGACCAGATCCCCTCCTCACAGCAGAGAGAGGGTTTAGATGTGTCTTCCCTCAAGAGGAAAAAAGACCCATTTGGGTACCAACAAGAGACTTAAAATATTTACCCCGACAAGGGGACAATGACAATCAACTCTCCAGGGAGTGCTCCACCCCTGAGATCTGTGCCTCTGTTTCTTCCCCAGGGACAATTGTAGATGTGGATGCTGCTAGACCCAAATGATGCCAGAAAAGCTCCAGGAAGAGTTGGAGTGGAGGAGATGAGACTTCCAAGACAACCCGCTATGGATGGGCTTACATGGCTTCTTACCCTACCTTCTCCCTCTCCTCGGACCCCTGCTTCTCCTTCTTCTTTTCCTCACTGTCAGGCCCTATATAATTAATAAGATTACACAATTCATTCACCAACGGCTAGAGGCAATTAAACTTCATCAGGTCAAAATACATTACCACAGGCTCGCAACTCAGGAGCCGGGCTCTTCCTCTGACTGGCTGTCCTCCTAGCATCCCTCCCCCACCCTACATTGAACCAATGATGGGTAAGATCTCAGACAGGCTGAGACAACCTAAGACAGGTCATGGAGTGGATTTTTGATAGGCTGGAGGCATGCTACCCAGTGACAGTAAAGATCCCCAGAGGGAGACAACCTAAGACAGGGGCCATGATTTCTGCCGTTCTTACAAAAACAAAAGGGGGAGATGTTGGGCCCTAAGAGGCCCGGGTGTGAGGCCTAGTGGAACTTCCTGAGCCTGAATAGAGTTTGGCGACCTGTCTTTGGCCTATTATTCCTGCTTAGGAGTGACTCAGCAAGACCTAAGCCAAAACTGCCTCCGCCCAGCTACTGCTAACGTGGTGAAATACTATTGGCCCCTACAACTTTTATCCCATCCTGAGATCCACCCTCTTTCTCAAAGCTATATAAACACCTTCCTACTACAATAAAACAAGATCCTGCTTCAACAAGAATCCTGACCCAGTGTGTTTTTCTCTCCGGTGCCTTGGAGGGGGGAATCTGGGTCATCGACACTCACCATCCCGCTCAGCCCCAAGAAGGGACCGGCTGGACTGGCTCCTTCTTCAGCCCTACCTGCCGGAGGACCTGGCATTTCTCTCTATTCTACTCTTTCTCTGTTTCTCTCCCCCCCCTCTCTGAAATCTATAGATGATAGACAGATAGATAGATGATAGATAGATAGATAGATAGATAGATAGATAGATAGATAGATAGATAGAATAAAACAAAAAAAGAAGGGCTGGAGAGATGGCTTAGCAGTTAAGGCACTTACCTGTGAAACCTAATGACCCATATTTGACTCTCTGGATCCAAAGTAAGCCAGACACACAAAGGTGAGGCAAACACAGGTTTGCACTTATACACTAGATAGCACAAGCATCTGGAGTTTGATTTCAGTGGCTGAAGGGAGGATAAGGAAGAGGGGACAAAGGAGGGTGGTGGGAGGGAAATATGATCATGGTATATTGTGTTTATGTATTGAGGTTGTCATTAAAACCTTTTTAAAAATTAGATATGCCAGGCACATTGGTGTAGGCCTTTACTCTCAGCACTTGGGAGGCAGAGATAGGAGGATCACTGTGAGTTTGAGGCTAGCCTGGAAATACAGAGTGAGTTACAGGTCAGCCTACCTCAAAGGAGACCTTACCTCAAAATAAACAAAAACAAAAAAATAGATTCACTGGCTTCAAGACAAAGCATTCTCTCTGATGGAAAGCCATTGCAGAAGCGGCTTCACACTGTGCTACATTTTTTTACAGGTCTTTTCTGAAAGATTGTATTTTCTCTTTATTTTAGATTAAAATGCTGAAGATTTGAAATATAGTGTTAAGAAACAGTAGATGGGGGCTGGAGAGCTGGCTTAGCAGTTAAGGCACTTGCTTGCAAAACCAAAGGACCGAGGTTAAATTCCCCAGGACCCATGTAAGCCAGATGCATGAGGTGACATGTGTGTCTGGAATTTGTCTGCAGTGGCTGAAGGCCCTGGTGCACCCATTCTCTATCAGCCTCATTCTTTCTCTCTCTCAGAAAGAAAGGAAGGAAGAAAGGAAGGAAGGAAGGAAGGAAGGAAGGAAGGAAGGAAGGAAGGAAGGAAGGGAGGGAGGAAGGGAGGGAGGAAGGAAGGGAGGGAGGAAGGGAAACAGTAGCTGGTCATGGTGACACACACCTTTAGTCCTAGCACTTAGAAGGCTGAGATAAGAGGATTTCTGTGAGTTCCAGGTCATCCTGGGATAGAGCGAGTGAGACCCTGACTCAGGAAAAAGAAAAGAAGCAAAACAACAATTATTTTTTATAAGGAAGCTGTCACAGAAAGGACACAAACAGATTATTCCTATCAGGGGTACTCGCTGAGCTGAGTTTTCTGTGTCTTTGTTATGAGTCTCAGATTGTTTTACTCCAAATCAATTGAAAGTGCCCTCAGCTAGCCATTTGTAATTGCCATGGATGCCAGTAATGGATACACACATATTGGTTCAGCACATCTCTTTAATAAATTCATTTGATGATGATTTTTGGTTGAAAGATCAGAAGTCTTGTGTTCTCACTGCCTTCAGGATGCTGCAAGGAACACAGCCTGAGAACCTGAGGGATGCTCCTCAGCAGTTATGAGTCCTCGCTGAGTGTGGAGCTTCAACTTTCAAAATGACTGGCAAAGGCCTTCTGCTTTCTCAGTCAGTCTAGTGACATGACTCACTAAGCCTCCTTTTTTTTTCCTTTAATGGGAAATACAACTCACGATCTTCATAGATGCTTTCATATGGTTTTAAAGCTTAATAACCCTATAGGCAGTATAGGGGGAAAAAAGCCCAGTATTTTTATAGCATTCAAGACAACTGGATAATTAGCATTTTTTAGCATTGTGCTTGTATCTGACCATCTTTTTCTAATGTACTTGGAAATCAGTTGTTAAAATAAGCAAGATGCATCAATCAACATTTAAAATCTGTGGAAAAAAATATCTCTAAACTAATAATGGTTATCTCATTTAGTCAGTGCTGACTTCACTTTCAGTTGGAGAATTTGCTTCTCTTTTTCAGGTGGGAGGTGGACCTGAGGAGAGAAACAAACACTTCACCAGGGCCCCAACTAAAACCACGGAGGAATTGGGGAAATGATCAAGAGTGCTGCTTTCTCGGTGAACTTGATATCAGCACAAGGGTGAAGGAGATAGACACTGAGGACACTCAACACTACCAAAGCAGAGATCCAGAGGCTCCTACAAGACCATCACTGAAGTAGACTTAAACGCTCCCAGCATGGCTCGGGGAATTTGCAGAAGAGAGGACAGAAAGATTGTTAGAGCCGCAAGTTGGGACATTATACACAGAAACATAGCCTCTTCCCCATAACTGACAGCTGCCCCCACAATGCTCATGGGGATGACCTGCATCTTCAATGAAGAGTGTCCCTTTGGAGGGGGAGCATGGATGAGGGAAAGGATTGTAACAACATATGCTGTTTACATACTAAGTATGTCCATAAGTAACAAAAATAAAATATAAAATAAAAGTAAAAAAAGAGTAGCAGAAGAATGAGCTGAATTCTTGCAATGGTGATCTGGCTATAACACCCCTAAGCCTGTTCACAACAACACAGCTCCTCCAGCAAGGCTCCACCTGTCAAATTCCCATCTACTGGGGACCAAGTTTTCAAAACACATGAATTTATGTAGGACATCTGGTTCAAATCACCACATCTCTGAAACTGCAAACCAAAGATAGACGCTTCATTCCTTCATGACTCTATTTAAGGGTTGTATCAGCCTCCTTCACAATGGCAAGAAGGTGGATACAGCTTCCATGACTAAGAGTTTAGAAACCCAAGTCACGTTTTAATGCAAGTGCCTTTAGATTGTGTTCATATACCATGAAGCCCATAACTAAAGAAAATAGGGAATACAGATCAGATTCATATAAAAGCATGAAGTGACAAAAGCACATAAGTGGATAAAAGCATCCCTTCTTGCCATGTAATTGTATTAAGTCCCCTAACCCTACCATGCTATAAAACCAAGCTATAAAATTTATAACTCTACCATTCAATGATGTGTGATTACCAAAATATACCATATTTTTATTTTGTGGTGGTAAAAAATTTAATATTCCCATGGGCTCATGTGTTTGAACACTTGGTCCCCACCAAACTCTCAATATTTGAGAAGGCAGTGAAAATGGTAGTAGATGAATCTGGTTGGAGGAATTGTGTCTTTAGGGGTGTGGACCTTGGGATGTTTGAACACACCACAATCCCAAGTGGGATATCTGCTTCCCTTAAACTCAGTTTTTGTTCCCCCTATGAATTTATGTTGGCTTCTCAGATATAGTCATCTTGGCACTGCCAATGCAGAGGTGTTTCTTTTTAACCAAAGCAAAAAATTTAGTCAATACCCCATAAATCACATATACACCACTTCTGACCTTACAACAGGGCAGGGAGAGAAAACATAAGGCTTAATACATGTTTCACACAAACATTTCAAACAAAAAAATCAATGATCTTTCTAGCTTCAAATATGCCCAGTTCCCAAGTATAAGGGAGGTACAAAGAAGAAAAGGGAAAATTAGAAGATAGAAAAGATGATACCTCATGCTGGAAGCTGAGGAAGGCAGGAAGCAATAGAATATTTTACCCTCTGATTTCCCAGGCAATGAGCCAGATAGGATATAGGAGTTAAGGTGCCTTTGAGAGTAACAAAGGCATTCTTGCTTCTTAGATGGGCTTAAACCCAGGAGTAAGGGTGCCTGACTCTCATAGTTACATAAAACTTCCTCTGAATCAGTGGCTTCCACATTCTTGTCTTACAATTTCAAAGAATGAAATTCACAAACTATATACATTAAAGTTTAGAAACATTTTATTATAGAGATTTTTGATAAAACTGAAGAGAAGGAAGTAATGCAAAAGTCTTTCCCTGTTGTGGTCCCCCCTAGGGCCAGCCCAGGAGGGACGGCAGGGTCTCTGCCAAGTTGGGGGTGAGAGGGGCAGAGTCACCACACAGATTCCAGGAGTTGGGTGGAACCAGCAGAGGGCAAGCTGCCACAAACTCTTTTATTGAAGAAGTACATGGAGTTTTAAGGGGCTTGGCTGGCCAATCATTGTATGGGGTGGTCCCCTTTTTGTGACCAATGACAGCCTGTCTCCAGACAGATCATCTAGCAGCAGGTTTCTCGTGAGCATGGGACTGTAGCTGTTGTCACGTCAGGCCTGTGTAGAATGCCATATTCACAGAAGCCATTTCCTGGTTTCTCTGCCATGCAGTCTGGCTAGGGCCAGGCCTACATTGTGTCATACATATCCTCCTTTTTGTTTTTATTATTGTCAACCCTGGGAGGCATGGTTCTTTGCCAAGCCATTGTTGAACCCAGGCCCCAAGGGATCATCACATGCGATGGTGCCTGTCTTAGGTTGCCCCATCTCCTGGGGTCTTACCCGTCACTGACTAACCTGCCTATCTGGTGAGAAAACCCGAGGGGTGTTTTACTATTGGCAACCCTGGGAGGCATGGTTCTTTGCCAAGCCATTGTTGACCCCAGGCCCCAAGGGATCATCACATGTGACGGTGCCTGTCTTAGGTTGCCCCATCTCCTGGGGTCGTACCCGTCATTGACTAACCTGCCAATCTGGTGAGAAAACCTGAGGGGTGTGGCTGTCGCCTAGGAGTTATGGGAGGGCCAAGTGGTGGTGGCTCTGTGGCATGTGAATGGTCCCAGCAAGCTAGAATCAACTATAAAACCTGAAAAAGACTGGGGTAGGACAGGTTGTTGGGTGACTGTCATGAGCTCACCCTTAGCATCATAATTAGTAGCACTGAGTGTCCTTAATGGTAGAAGATCAATGTAATCAAAGGACTTGCAAAGGAATTTATGGCTGGTTAGAGGGTAGCATTACCATAAGAGGCATTAATAAGCAAAAAAGGCAAAGGTGTGGCTAAGGAGAAGTACTTGATTGAAGGGGGAATACAGCGAAATAGAGTGGCTAAAATAAAGCCTAGGAAAAGCGTGGAAATCTAGGCCCATCGTACCAAACAAGTATGGCCTAAGAATTGTCCAAAATGGTTTCTGGGAAGTGGCAGTAGGAGAAAAGGAGATAAAAGGAGAAAAGGGGGGAATAAGTTTAAAGTCCCGTATCTGGCTTGAGGGGTTTGGCATCATCCTCTTCATCAAGGTCAATCCCCAAGTAAGTGGCTGGCTGGATGTTTCTGGCAGGGATCTGTGAAGTTTCTGGAAAGACACAAGCATACCCTCGGCCCTGCGTTAAAACTTTTGTTCTATAATTAGTTCCTTTAGGGTCTGGTTAGTTCTCTCCAAGATGGCTTGTCCTTATGGGTTGTAGGGGATCCCCAGGGAGTATTTTATTCCCCAAGATTCCATGAAGGATATGAATTGGGCAGATGTGTATGCAGGGCCATTATCTGCTTTAATTGACCAGGGCACGCCCATGACCAATATAGAGGTTTTTGTCACTTTAATGACATGGGACGCCTTCTCCCCTGAGAGAACAATAGCAAAAGTAAGCTTAGATTAAGTGTCTACAATGACATGGACATATTTGAGGTTACCAAAGTAAGTTATGTGGATAACATCCATCTGCCAGATAGAATTTGGGGTAAAGCCTCTAGGATTGACTCCTTGAGGCTGTAGAGAGCCCAAGGGGGATAGGGGACACATGCCTTACAGGTACGGGTTAAATGTTTGCATTGGCTAAGTGAGAGTTCGAGGTATAGGGTTCTTAAATTAGTGGGGGATAGATGGAACCTTTGGTGTAAACATCTAGCTTGTTCTAAAGGCGGCAAGGAAGAGACAGCAATAAATTGTCTACCTGCGAATTCCCATCAGCAATAAAGTCAGGCAGACCAGTGTGTGAGCGAATGTGCTCAGTAAGTCTAGAGGTGGATGGCCAATTGTATGTAAAATGACCTGTTCAAAGTAAGAGTCAGTGCCAGATTCCTGGGCTGCCTTGCAGATAAGAGCCAGATCAGAGAGGGGGTGGGGTTCCAAGGCCTGACTGTTGTCTCCGGCCCTACATTAACAGGAAGGTGGTGAAGGGTGGGCCAATGGTGTGTGTTAGCAAACTGGCCGCTGCCTGGCTATGTCCAGGACGATCAGACAGAGGTCCTTCCAAGGGTAAAGAGGGGAAGGGATGGTTGTGAGTGCGATTGCCACAGGCAGCAGTTGTGGGCTGAAAAGGTAGCAGGCTGGTGGCAGTTTGGCTGGCGGTCTTGGGAGGGACGAGATTTTAAGAGCCAGTTTCAGTTTTTCCTTACAGCTTTTGTTATGGGCAGAAATGACTTCCTCCACAGAGGATCCTTTAAGGCTGGCAATTATGGCAAGGAGGATTGTACTAATCCATGGGGCTAAAACAAGAGTTTCGTCCCAAAAGCCATGGAGGTCCTTTTATTTCACTTTTAAGCCACATTGCAGGAGAAGGGCCTTAAGAGCCTGCAATTGCGGCGTCCTCTGATGGAGGTTGTCCATTATGGCTTGGTGGTGTTTTAGGGGGCTACTAGGCTGGGACACTCCTGAATCAAGGAGACTGAGAAAATAATAATCCAGATCAAAGATGATAGCCCAAAGGATGATCATGCAAATTATAACTCCTAATGCCAGAGCCAGCTGAGACAAACAGATAGAATGTTTAGGACCCACATATCTTCTGCTTAGTGGGGGACTTCCATGGGTCATTACTCCATGGTCCACATGGTGTCTCCAGGGAGGTTCAGCCAAAGGCCTTGCGTTGGTTCCGAAATCAGGTGGGTCAAACCCTTATGTGATTTCACCAGGATGAACTGAGATTGGAGGGGCCGACACAGGCTTTGGGGCCGTGCAGCAGTGTGTGTCTTCCTGGGGGGGGGAGGAAAAACAAAGGAAAAGGGAGGAGGAGGGGGCTGCCAGCTCACCCTCGGGCAACCATCAGCACACAGAACAGCAAGGGGCCTACTCATTGGACGATCAATAAGGGGGCGTCGTACCAAACGCCGAGGGGGCTACTTGCTGACAATCAAGGAGGGGGTGTCTCGCCAACCCTGAGGGGGCAGAGGGTCCCTGTTCGGGCACCATATGTTGTGGTCCCCCCTAGGGCCAGCCCAGGAGGGACGGTAGGGTCTCTGCCAAGTTGGGGGTGAGAGGGGCAGAGTCACCACACAGACTCCGGGAGGTGGATGGAAGCAGCAGAGGGAGAGCTGCCACAAACTCTTTTATTGAGGAAGTACATGGAGTTTTAAGGGGCTTGGCTGGCCAATCATTGTATGGGGTTGTCCCCTTTTTGTGACCAATGACGGCCTGTCTCCAGACAGATCATCTCGCAGCAGGTTACTCACGAGCATGGGACTGTAGCTGTTGTCATGCCAGGCCTGCGCAGAATGCCATATTCACAGAAGCCACTTCCTGGTTTCTCTGCCATGCAGTCTGGCTAGGGCCAGGCCTGCATTGTGTCATACATTTCCCAAGAAGGAGCAAAATTGGGTTCCAGAAAATGGAAAATCTCATCTAGAGACCCATATTGGGGTCTTTTATGGACTGGATGGGCACTGAACTAAGTTGCCTGACACCAGGTTTCTAGGTAGGGTGTCAGGTTTTAATATTCTAGTAAAGACAATTAACCTTTTAAAAATATTTTCCTTGAGAGAGATAGTGTGTGGGGGGATGCACCAGGGCCTTCAGGCTCTGAGAACAAACTTCAGACATGTGGTGGCTTGAATTAGATGTCCCCATAAATTCATGTGGCTTCTTTTATTTATTATTATTTTTTTCTTCTAGAGAGAGAGAATTGTCATGCCAGGGTCTTAGCCACTGTAATTGATCTCCAGATGATTGCACAACCTAGTGGGCACGTGAAACCTTGCGCTTTCCTCACCTTTGTGTATCTGGCTAATGTGGGATCTGGAAAGCAGAACATGGGTCCTGAGGCTTCACAGGAAAGCACCTTAACCAGTAAGTCTTCTCTCCAGCCCAACTCATGTGTTTTGAGTGATTGGCCCCCAGCTTGTGTCAATTTGCAAAGTGTATGCAGCTGGGGACGGACCTTGAGGTTTTGTAGCCCTAGCTTGCCAATGTTAGTTTGTCTCACTCTTCTGCTACTGTTTGTCACCTGATGTTGGCACAGTGGTTATGTCCAGCCTTAATCTATCATCTTTTCCAGGCTATCACAAACCTTACTTTAATGACAAAGCAAAAATGAGCTGCTTTGTTCCAGCAATGAGAAGGTAACTGCAACAAGATTCATGCACATCTTTGTGCATCTGGCTTTATGTGGGTACTGAGGAATCCAACCTGGACCCATAGGCTTTGCCAGAAACCACCTTTAACTGCTGATCCATCTCTCCAGCCCCAAATTATCCTTCTTGTTTCTTCTAGAACTTGTGATAGTTAATCTCTAGTTGTCAACTTTTTTTTAGCTGTTTTGAACTTTAATTTATTTATTTATATTATTCTGATTTTACATTCATAGTGTTGACTCCATTATCCTCCTCCATGTCCTCCATCTTCCAAAAGGACCCTCATCAATGGGGAATGTGGGTCATGCATTGTGGGAGTAGTCAAGTGTTGCAGTCCCCCCTAAGGCCAGCCCAGGAGGGATGGCAGGGTCTCTGCTAAGTTGGGGTAAACAGCACAGAGTCACCACACAGACTCCGGGAGTTGGATGGAAGCAGCAGAGGAGAGCTGCCACAAACTCTTTTATTGAGGAAGTACATGGAGTTTTAAGGGGCTTGGCTGGCCAATCATTGTATGGGGTTGTCCCCTTTTTGTGACCAATGACGGCCTGTCTCCAGACAGATCATCTCGCAGCAGGTTACTCACGAGCATGGGACTGTAGCTGTTGTCATGCCAGGCCTGCGCAGAATGCCATATTCACAGAAGCCACTTCCTGGTTTCTCTGCCATGCAGTCTGGCTAGGGCCAGGCCTGCATTGTGTCATACATTTCCCAAGAAGGAGCAAAATTGGGTTCCAGAAAATGGAAAATCTCATCTAGAGACCCATATTGGGGTCTTTTATGGACTGGATGGGCACTGAACTAAGTTGCCTGACACCAGGTTTCTAGGTAGGGTGTCAGGTTTTAATATTCTAGTAAAGACAATTAACCTTTTAAAAATATTTTCCTTGAGAGAGATAGTGTGTGGGGGATGCACCAGGGCCTTCAGGCTCTGAGAACAAACTTCAGACATGTGGTGGCTTGAATTAGATGTCCCCATAAATTCATGTGGCTTCTTTTATTTATTATTATTTTTTTCTTCTAGAGAGAGAGAATTGTCATGCCAGGGTCTTAGCCACTGTAATTGATCTCCAGATGATTGCACAACCTAGTGGGCACGTGAAACCTTGCGCTTTCCTCACCTTTGTGTATCTGGCTAATGTGGGATCTGGAAAGCAGAACATGGGTCCTGAGGCTTCACAGGAAAGCACCTTAACCAGTAAGTCTTCTCTCCAGCCCAACTCATGTGTTTTGAGTGATTGGCCCCCAGCTTGTGTCAATTTGCAAAGTGTATGCAGCTGGGGACGGACCTTGAGGTTTTGTAGCCCTAGCTTGCCAATGTTAGTTTGTCTCACTCTTCTGCTACTGTTTGTCACCTGATGTTGGCACAGTGGTTATGTCCAGCCTTAATCTATCATCTTTTCCAGGCTATCACAAACCTTACTTTAATGACAAAGCAAAAATGAGCTGCTTTGTTCCAGCAATGAGAAGGTAACTGCAACAAGATTCATGCACATCTTTGTGCATCTGGCTTTATGTGGGTACTGAGGAATCCAACCTGGACCCATAGGCTTTGCCAGAAACCACCTTTAACTGCTGATCCATCTCTCCAGCCCCAAATTATCCTTCTTGTTTCTTCTAGAACTTGTGATAGTTAATCTCTAGTTGTCAACTTTTTTTTAGCTGTTTTGAACTTTAATTTATTTATTTATATTATTCTGATTTTACATTCATAGTGTTGACTCCATTATCCTCCTCCATGTCCTCCATCTTCCAAAAGGACCCTCATCAATGGGGAATGTGGGTCATGCATTGTGGGAGTAGTCAAGTGTTGCAGTCCCCCCTAAGGCCAGCCCAGGAGGGATGGCAGGGTCTCTGCTAAGTTGGGGTAAACAGCACAGAGTCACGACACAGACTCCGGGAGTTGGGTGGAAGCAGCAGAAGGCGAGGAAGTGCACATGGGTTTTAAGGGGCTTGGCTGGCTAATCATTGTATGGGGTGGTCCCCTTTTTGTGACCATTGACAGCCTGTCTCTGGGCAGGACATCTCATAGCAGGCTTCTCGCGAGCATGGGACTGTAACTGTTGTCAAACCAAGCCTGCACAGAATGCCATGTTCACTGAAGCCACTTCCTGGTTTCTTCTGTCATGTGGTCTGGCTAGGATCAGCCCTGTATTGTGCCATACATATCGTCCTTTTTGATTTTATTATTGGTAACCCTGAGAGGTATGATTTTTTGCTAAGCCATTGTTGAACACAGGCCCCAAGGGATCATCATACATGACGGTGCCTGTCTTAGGTTGTCCCATCTCATGGAGTCTTACCCGTCATAGGCTACTCTCCACCTTGGTGAGAAAACCCGAGGGGTTTGGCCTGGTATGGTTTTTTGAAAGCCATTGTTGAACCCAGGCCCCAAGGGATCATCAAATGTGATGGTGCCTGTCTTAGCTTGCCCAATCTCATGGAATCTTACCTGTCATGGGCTATCCACCATCCTGGTGAGAAAACCCAAGGGATATGGCCTGGTATGGATTTTATCATGAGGTCTTGCTAGGGCCAGACCTACATTGTGCCATACATATGAGGCTGTTGCCTAGGAGGCATGGGAGGGCCACGTGGTGGTGGCTCTGTGGTGTGTGAACAGTCCCAGCGAGTGAGAATTAACTAGAGAGCCTGAATAGGACTGGTGTAGGACAGGTTTCTGGGTGACTGTCATGAGTTCACCCTAGCATCATAGTTAATAGCATTGAGTATCCTTAATGGTAGCAGATCAATGTAATCAAGGGAGTTGTAAAGGAATTTATGGCTGGTTGGAGGATAGCATTACCATAAGAGGCATTAATAAGCAAAAAAGGCAAAGGTGTGGTTAAGGAGAAGTACGTGCTTGAAGGGGGAGGAATACAGCAAAATAGAGTGGCTAAAATAAAGCCTAGGAAAAGCATGAGAATCTAGGCCCACTGCACCAAACATGTATGGCCTAAGAAGATTTGTCCAAAATGGTTTCTGGGAAGCGGTAGTAGGGAGAAAAGGAGATAAAAGGAGAAAAAGGAGGGAGTTTAAAGTTCCTTATGCAGCCTGAGGGGTTTGGCATCATCCTCTTCAGCAAGGCTGATCACTGAGTCAGTGGCTGGACGGATGTTTCTGGCATGAATCCAAACTGGGATCTGTGAAGTTTCTGGAAAGACAGAAGCATACCCTCGGCCCTGCGTTAAAAGAGGCTGGGGCCCCTTCCAAATATTAGTAAGAGGATTTTTCCAGCAGACTAAAGGTAAAGGTGTTGTGGTTGGTTGGGATCTCCAATGTTTGTAGGCTGGGGAGAGTCCTGCCTCATCAAAGGTGAGAAAATTGAGGGTGAAAAGAGTTTCCACTTGGGCCAAGTGGGGGTCCTTGAGCTACATAGTGGACTTCTGTTTTATAATTAGTTCCTTTAGGGTCCGGTTCATTCTCTCCATGATGGCTTGTCCTTGTGGGTTGTAGGGGATCCCAAGGGAATGTTTTATTCCCCAAGATTCCATGAAGCATGTGAATTGGGCAGATGTGTATGCAGGGCCATTGTCAGTTTTAATTGACCAGGGTACGCCCATGACCAACATAGCAGTTTTTAGATTAGTGGGGGATAGATGGAACCTTTGGTATAAATGTCTATCTTGTTCTAAAGGTGGCAAGGAGGAGACAGCAGTAAATTTGTCTACCTGCAAATTGGCATCAGCAATAAAGCCAGGCAGACCAGTGTGTGAGTGAACATGCTCAATAAACCAAGGGTACGAGCTGTTTTCCATCTGCAATTGTAAAGTGGAGATGGCAATGTCTATGGGATGATGAGAGGGCCTGGGATTGGCTAAGGGCAGTACCTTTGTCATTTGAACAGCATAACTGCTATCAGAGAATATATTGACAGGCTCTTGTTGACAGAGCTCTAAGACTCTGATGATGGCATATAGTTCCCCTAGCTGGACTGAATGGGGGTTAGGGAATTTAAGGGCCTCATCTGGTCGATTGGCTCTCTTAATAATTAGCCCATAGGTATGTTTATTGGCATATGTAAAGGCCGAGGCTTTTGACCCATGGTCAGGGTTTGTATTGAGGCAGCCAGGGCCTCAAAGGGCGCAGACATGGGATTGATATCTTTGGTAGCTACAATCCATTTATGGAGATCCTCATTGCACATGGCAGCAATAGCATTACGTGGTGATGTGGATGCTCCTTCCCATGCCAGTTGCTTAACTAAAGCATCCCTGGTGGGGCCAGGGGGAGTGCGTTGGTCCACGGACTCCATCACACGAGAGAGGAAATCCGTGAAGCCCTTGGATGTCCCCTGGACTAGGTTATGAAAATAGGTATCCGGCCTCTGTGGGAGGCAGGCCTTAAGCCCTTGAAGGGATAAAGATTTACTTGGTGAAAATAGGCATGTATGCCCACTGTGGCTTGTGATACAGGGTCTGTATAAGGTCCTGTGCCAAGGAGCATGTCCAGGGTAATTGGAATTCCACTCCTAAGATTTTGATGGGCCTGGGATTCAGCCAGGTCACTATAGGCGCCTTTTTATTGGAGGAATTCAGGGGGCAGAAGGACCACCTTGAGGAGCAGTCATAGTAAGTCTGAAGGTGGATGGCCCATTCTAAAAGGGCTTGTTCAAAGTAAGAGGAGTCAATGCCAGATTCCTGGGCGGCCTTATGGATGAGAGCCAGATCAGAGAGGGGGGAGGGGTACCACGGCCTGGCTGTCACATCCAGCCCTACATTAATGGGTAAGGTGGCAAAGGGGTGTGTAAGGGAACTGGAAGTAGCCTGGGTGTGTCCAGGACTGAGCTGGGGGGATGGGTGGTGGGAGGGGGGAGGTCCTTGCAAGGGTAAAGGGGGGAGGGGAGGTTGTGAGTGTGGCTGTAGCAGGAGAGGGTTGGGGTAGCAGTCTATTATCATTTAAAGGTTTGACTTCCTCCTCATCCAAGTTATCCTAAGAGGGCGCTGGGAGGGATCAGCTTTGAAGATCCAGTTTAAGTTCCTCCTTATAGCTGTTCGTTATGGTCAGAAATGACTTCCTCCACAGTGGAGCCTTTAAGGCCAGCAATTATGGCAAGGAGGATAGGAAAGAATGAGGCAGGGGGTGTGTGCCCTTCATAAACCTCGCGTTTCTTCGTGAGGAAGAGAACTCGGGACCAAATGGAAGTGTCTCAGATGTTCTCCTGACTAATGCATGGGGCTAAAACAAGAGTTTCATCCCAAAAGCTATGGAGGTCTTTTTGTTTTACTTTTAAGCCACATTGCAGGAGGAAGGCCTTAAGAGCCTGCAATTGTGGCGTCCTCTGGTGGGGAGGGAAGTTGCCCATTACGGCGTGGTGGTGTTTGAGTGGGAGAGCGGGGGCTAGGCTAGGACACTCCTGAATCACAGAGACTGAGAAAATAATAACCCAGATCAAAAATGATAGCCCAAAGGATAGTCATGCAAACCACAAGTCCTAATGCTGGGGCCAGCTGAGACATATGGATAGAATGTTTAGGGCCCACATGTCTTGTGCTTAGTGGGGGACTTCCGTGGGTCATTACTCCATGGCCATATGCCCACACGGTGTCTTTGGGGAGGCTCAGTCAAAGGTCTTGCTTTGGTTCCAAAATCAGGCTGGTCAAACCCTTATGTGATTTTGCCGGGACAGATCAAACAATGGAGGGGCCGACATGGACTTCAGGGCCCTGGGGCAGTGTGTGCCTTCCTACCGGCGGGGGGGGGGGACAAACAAAGGAAAAGGGGGAGGAGTGGGCTGCCCGCTCACCCTCAGGCAACTGTCAGCACACAGAACAGTAAGGGGCTTTTCTCACCAACGATTGAGAAGAGGAGTCTTGCCAATGCCGGGGGGCTGCTCACCAATGATTATGGATGGGGCATCTTGCCAATGCCAATGGGGCAGAGGGTCCCTGTTCAGGCACCAGTTGTTGTGGTTCCCCCCTAGGTCCAGCCCAGGAGGGATGGCAGGGTCTCTGCCGAGGTGGGGGTGAGAGGCACAGAGTCACAACACAGACTCTGGGAGTTGGCAGCAGAGGGCGAGCTGCCGCAAACTCGTTTATTGAGGAAGTGTACATGGGTTTTAAGGGGCTTCGCTGGCTAATCATTGTACGGGGTGGTCCCCCTTTTTGTGACCAATGACAGCCTGTCTCTGGACAGGACATCTCGTAGCAGGCTTCTCGCAAGCATGGGACTGTAACTGTTATCACACCAAGCCTGCGCAGAACGCCATGTTCACAGAAGCCACTTCCTGTTTTCTTCTGCCATGCGTTCTGGCTAGGACCAGGCCTGTATTGTGCCATACAGTCAAGAGTTCTGGGGGATAGGCCAGGTCTCTGTGCATAATGCCCCAAGTTGTGGCTCTAACATTCTTTCCGCCCCCTCTTCCACGAATTTCCCTGAGCCACATTGGGGTCATTTTAGTTCTACTTCAGTGATGAGGTTTTGGGAGCCTCTGTGTCTAGTTGTCAACTTTAAACAAATGTCTTGACAGTTCTATGAGGGATTTTATATATTATATTAGTTGAAGTAAGAGAACGCACCATAACTGTGAGCCGCACCATCTGATGGGTGTTCCTAGAATGTATATAAGGAAAATTCCAGCTGAGCATTCAGTACTCAACTATTCTTTGATTTCTCCCTGTGGTTTTGATGATGTGATGAGAGCTTCCTGTTTTTTCCATGTTTTCTCTACCAGATGGACTGTACTTATTGTAACTGAAAACTAATTGTAAGCCTTTTCCTTCCATAATATGCTTCTTATCAGGTGTTATGCCTCAGCAACAAGAAAATAACTGGTTCAGGCACCTAAGTCCTTTCACTAAAGTATACATCAGGGAAAAGGAAATAATCAGGCCTTTGGGGTATTGCTAGACACTAGCTCTGAATTAACATTGGTTTTGGGAGATCCAAGATAGCAACATGGTCCCCAGTTAAAGTAATGGCTTACAGGGCTTATGTGATCAGAAGCATGTTAGCCAAAACATGACTCACTGCAGGAACAGTTGGTTCCCATTCTTATCCTGTTGTTATTTCCTAAGTCTAAGATTATATAATTGGAATAAATATACTAAGATGTTGTCAGAATACACACATTGTTTCGCTGACCTGTGTAGTAAGGGCTATTATGCTTGAAAAGGTCAAATGGAAATCACTAGAACTGTCTCTATCAGCAAAATAATAGTATATTTCCCATTGTAATTAGGAAAGTTATACCATGTTCCACAAAGTTATGACTTTCTGTTTTCATTTAGAAATTAAGCATGACACTGAGGAGATGGTGTCAAGCTGACACAGGGTATACTTGTGACTCCTAAATTCCATTGGACTTGATCAGTTTAGGATTCAAGTAAGAGACATACCTCTTGAGAAGATCCATAAGAGCTTTTCCAAGCAGGATTGATGGCAGGAAGATCTTCCACCAAGGTGGTTGGCACTTCCAATGGTGGACTACATACATAAATAAACTGTAGGGCAACATAAGGTCTTTGGCCTGGATACCTATGTGTTGCAGTCAGGTTTGCATTGCTGCCAGAAAACACTTGACTAAGAGCAACTTGTGGGGAAAAAGGGGTTTATTTTGGCTTACAGGCTTGAGGGGATGCTGCATGATGGCAGGGGAAATGATGGCATGAGCAGAGGATGGACATCACCCCATGGCCAGCATCAGGTGGACAACAGCAACAGGAGAGTGTGCCAAACACTAGCAAGGGGACACTGGCTATAACACCCGTAAGCCCATCCCCAACAATACACTGCCTCCAGGAGGCATTAATTCCCAATTGACATCAGCTGGGGAGACTAGCATTGAGAGTACCTAAGTTTATGGGGGACACTTGAATCAAACTACCATACTATGCTACTTACAGATGCCTGCAGCTATCTTACCTGTTGAAGCTAACCTTTGAGGACATTAGAATACAGCTTCATCAGCATTCCAATGTGTACTGAAGGGCAATTGCACTTCAGTTATCCTACAGGTGTTCAGTGCCAGACTGGGACTGCTTAGGCATCCAGCCTCATGAACTCAGAAGCTAGTTTCTCTGACTTCCGATATGGACACAGCTATTGTTTGGCTTATCAACCCATACTGTAAGTTAATTCAATTAATCCCCTCTATAATACATATTAATTCCATTGGTTCTTGTTTGGGTCAGCTCCATGTTGCTGGGATGAACATCCAAACCAGACACAGTTTATGGGAAGAAAGGATTTATTTCAAGCTTACAGATGCAAGGGAAGTTCCATCAAATGGCTGAAGAAGCTGACTCACATTCATAGATCCAAGCAGAGAGATACTATTAAATAGCATCACAAGCAAGCACAGTCAGAGCTCAAAACCTCTCTGCATACCTTTAGCCTGGAATTCAGATCCACCCCCAATGTCACACCACCTTGTAACAGGAGTCTGCCTGCTAGTGACTGAAGCTACAAACTTAATTTTAATAAAACACCTGATTCTATGGGGAACATACATTCAAATTACAACAGTTCTGTTCCTGTACAGAAGCCTAACTAATATACTGACAAACAATATTGCTACACCCATCTAGATTTAATTTTAAAATTCATGAATAAATATGGACATTTCAAGATAAGCCCAACTAAAGAATTCATGACAATCAGTCACGAAAGATCCCTAAAGGGATCTTAAATGTACAGTAGGAAGAAAGTGTCCACCAAAACAACATAATAATTGATAAAATTCATTAGAGAAATAGAGGAATGAAAAGAGCTAAGACAAAATCCATCATGTCCAACAAAGTAAATCAGTAAACATCTAATACTAATATGGGAGAAAGAAGAAAAAACAATAATTTAAACAATCAAGAAAATTATATGAGAAATTAGCAAAACTCTTTAAATAACAATCTTAAATATAAATGACCTCAAGTTTCCAATTACATGATACAGACTACCTAACCCACATTAAAAATAATCTCTCTTGTCTACAAGGAACACCCCTCCATGGCAGACATTCATTCACAGACTTAGAGTGACAGGAAGGAATTCAATTTACCTAGAAAATGGAATCCATAAACAAGCTGCATAGCTGTTCTGATAACTGATAAAATAGAACTCATGCCATAGTTAGTACAGAGATAAATAAGAAGACTGAATTAAAAGGAAAAGTCCAACAAGAAGTTATAACAATTATAAGTATATATGCACTAAATATTGATGCTCTAAATATCATAAGTACTAATGACCAGATAGAGACAGATAGTGGGTGAGGTCAACACCCCACTGCCATCAATAGATAAGTCATATAGATGAAAAAATCTATAAAGAAATTCAGAGTTATTATATACCATTGATGAAATGAATTTAATAAATATCTACATTATATTCCATGCAACAGGTATGGAATAAACATTCTTCTAAACAGCCCTGAAACTATCTCAAAACTAGATGGTATTTAAAGCCATTAAACAAGTCTTAACATATAAAAAATACAAAATAATGTCTTATATATCATCAGATGATAGTGGCATATAACTAAAAACCTATACAAGATACCACAGAAACAAATATTTATAAATTGAACAACCCTGCCTCACATTACCCAGAGGCCATTTCTAAAAAATAATGTGTTATAAATCCAATAACCCCGTCCTTTGTTCGTTTTCTTATACTTTCATAATACCAGGTAGTCTGCCAAATTTGTTAATCCAACTGGGAATAAAGCTGAGGCTGAAGAACAGGAAAAAGGCCTTCAGCATTCTTCAGGCTCCCTACTTTCAAAAGAATCAGAATTCTTCCTGTAGTCCCAATGCAAAATAGTTGGTTAAGGCACAAAGGCGCTAATCTCTCAAACATTTACAGCGGAAGCAGACTGCTATCTCCAGCCTGAAACTTGCATTACTTTCTGTGCCATATGCTTCTGCTCACACTAGTCCATTTCTTCTAAACTCAACCCTGGCAAGTTCTTAGGACATACTCTTAGGCACAACACAGCTAGCCTCTCAAAACCAGAGAAAGCATGTGCAGAAAACAGTTCTCAGTGATCAGAACCAGTCCAATAATAACTGAATTTAAGCCCAGCGTGGTGGTGCACACCTTTAATCCCAACACTCAGGAAGATCACCACGAATTAGAGTCTAGCCTGAAATTACATAGTGAGTTCCAGGTCAGCATAGGCTGGATTGAGACCCTACCTCAAAAAACAATACAAGCAAACAAAAAACAAACAAACAAAAACACTTGATTTAGCAAAAGGATTAAGCATTAACTAATAGATTTGTGTTTGACTGCTACCACAACCATCCAACAGAGGTCCTGAAAATATTATGAATGACATTTTATATTCCTAACTACAACACAGCCTTAATTGTTGAAATTGTACTTTCCAAGCCGGTAATTATTACTTTTTTTAGATCTGAAATCCCAAAACACATTATAACCCTGTTAATAGTAAATGCATCCAAGTAACATCTGGTGGTGAAATCGTTTTATTTAGATTTCATAGTTGTTTGCCTGCAAAGCAAGATTAAATAAAAATGTTTTAGTATAGATTCTAGTTTTCTTTTTAAAATCAGTTAGTATTATAAAACCTAACTCTATTCAACATTTTCTAATATTTATTTCTTTTGAAGTAAGATTTTCATTACAATTTGATTTACATTCCAAAGGGATCATAAATGAATTCAATTTTTTCTTTCTCTAATTCAATTCTTTACAAAATTACTAAGGTTTAAAATATGATAAATGGGCTGAAGAGATGGCTTAGCAATTAAGGTAGTTACTGGCAAAGCCAAAGGACTCAGGTTGGGTTCCCCATTACCCACGTAATACCAAATGCACCAGGTGGCTTACGTGTTTGGAGTTCTTTTACAGTGGCTAGAGGACCTGATGCAACCATTTTCTCTCTATATATTTAACTCTTTCTCTCTCTTTCCCTCCCTCTCTCTTTCAAATAAATAAATAAAATGTTTTTAACATGATAAAAACACACATCAAATCTGTGCTAGTTAATTCAAATATTTGACCTTAATATTTCTGGCTAATCAGCTTTTAAGACTATCAGTGAAAAACATCCCCCTATTCATTACTATATCCTTGTATCTTCAAATCATTACATGTTATTTTTTTCCTTGACTAGTAGTACAAATTAAAAATATTGTCCAAATTGTCTTATCACCTTGACTGTACCTGGAGAACTAGCAATTTAGCCGTTTTTCCCCACATTTTCTGAAGAGTACACCTATTTGTAAAGGGCTGGAATATATTTCTAATCATATTAAATGATGTATGTGACTTTCCATACAAGCATTGAGCTACCTGATGAGTCTTCCAACTGTACACTCTATCACTTTTCTTCTCAGGTAGGTACTCTTAACCATAATTCAATAAGCTAGATATCAAAATACTTTTCATTATACATTTCAGAGATAATGCTACTACTATCAAACTGGGCACTGCATCCCTGTCTTGTCTGGGATTACCTAACTTTCTTGGCTTATTAATAACATAGATACTGACCTGTGTGTATTCTCCTTTGGGAATTACTCCATCCAATGTTGCCTGGATGGGATTTGCCAACATGCTTAAATTCTATTTAATGAAGGCAGAGATGGCTACATCTTTTATGAAAACCAAAGAAGATATGGAAGCATATTTTTAAGAAGTAGGTTATCAGGAAGAAAAGCAAGATCATCCAACTGATGACAATTGTGAGCAGCAGCTGTTCTTTCTTGTCAAGATCTGCATTCATATCCATGTTTGCAGTTGTGGCTAGAAGTTGGGGCAGAAAAAGTGATGGCAAGAAGAGAAAAGCTATTAAATATCTTATTTGAGCTTCACCCCAGGCCTTCTCCTTAATACAAGCTTGCAAGAAATCTGTAGGGCGTGGTACCACATTGCTACTTATCTCACAATGACCCACTGCTGAGCCCATTATTATGTCATAAGCATGAACCAAAGCATTAGCCAAGGCATCCAGTAAGGGGCACAGGCAGTGTATCCATGATTAAAGCCTCCCTTAACCGTAGACTCAAATTAATACAGTTCCATAAATATGAAGAATAAATAGAACACAGTATTTCTCTTGCTTACATCTCCATACCCTCCTGGCATGGTGGTTCATGCCTTTAATTATAGCTCTCAATAAGGGATCACCCTGAGTTTGAAGCCAGGCCTGGTTACACAGTGAGATCTAAGTCAGCCTAGGCTACAATGAAACAAACCTGTTACATAAAACCTTGTCTCAAAACAGAAAAATGGTTTCTTATATTTATATTTATATATCCATATTTTATTCTTTATATGATTTAATTCTACAAATTTGATATATAATTTACTAGTAATACACAGAACATATATAAGCATATACCAACAAAATCTTCTAACTGCATATACTGTGTAGGCCAAACCCATGTATTTTTCTTTTTCAGAAAAACAATTATAACCTTATGTTCATTATTATAGCTAGAGACAATAGTTAATCATGAAAAATTGTGCTATTTCACATGAATAGCAATAAATCAACTTGTATGTTTATTTAATTCATATCATAACTATATAACTATTCCCCCATAGCCCCAATTTACCCTAAAATTAAGGCCAGTGCACTTATAATAAAAATAACCATGGGAGACACAGATACTTATCCAGTGGTCTTTGGGTAAATTAAAATACTACTTGTGCTATATTAAAAAGCGAATTCAAAGGGAGAGAGGGGGACTTAATAGGATGGTATTTTATATATGTAAGTAGAAGAACAGATTAATGGGGGTGAAAAGGCCTAAGTGAGGTCAGGGGAAGAGATTGAGTAAAGGAAAGGTGGAGGGAGGGCTAATCAAAATCTAAGAGGATATAAATAAGTCATTTGGAAACCTACTTTTCTGGACAGTGGAATACTCAGAAGCCATATATTGTTACTAGAAAATTTTCAGTGCCAGATATGGGATACCTTCCAGTGAGTTGTTGGCCAGGGAGGTCACAGATACCCCCAAAACATTACGGGCCATTGTCAAGGCCCTTGGTTTCCCATCAGGAATAGATGGTAAGACCCTATTGCTGAAGACTCCACATACATGGGCTGCACGTTCACTGAGAAATCCTGCTGGAGCTGAGCTGAAAGGCTCCTCCATGTGGACCATCTGACAGAAATTTGGAAGAAGCTACACTGCATGCAGTTCAATGGGATAGAGAAAACACCAGTGAAGATACTCAACAGTGAACACTGCAAGCATTAAATTTGACCAGCCAGGCCAAATGAGCCAATGGGTGCAACAGTGGCATGTCTGTTATGGGGGAAACAAACCATTCTCTAATTGGACTGGAGGCCCGCTCCATGGGAGGGAATACATCTCTGATACTGAAAACCTACAACAGGGGTAGTCATGAGCCCTGGGGGTGTAACGTCTGCTGGTGTCTGGCTAAATTTATATACTATGCTCGCCAAACTGCCCAGTAAGCACTTCTCTTAATGTCCATACCCATATATTAATGCTACTCTCACGTTTGGTTAGAGAAGCTTCTCTTTTTGGATGGTGGTGACCTTGGGATGACTCAGAAGGCACCAAGGTGCTGAGAAGAAGAGACAGAGGAGTTCTCAGCACTGAAACATCTCTAACACACCTTCCAAGGCTCAGGGTCCATTTCGGAGGAGGGGATGGAAAGAATGGAAGAACCAAAGGAAGGGTAGGTCTCCTTACAACATGCTCCCCCAGACACAAAATTGTTAGCAGCCTTATGTCTATTTGTGTTGACCAAGCAATCCAGAAGACTCTGCTTTTAGGACCTGTTTCATCTGCTTGGTAGCAAAGTAAACCACCTTCTAGATATGTGAGATTATAATTTTAAATGTAATGATTTACCTTGTCTTTAATCCTGCCTTCCCAAATATGCCCATTATATAAGACTTATGCATTTCCCAGTGAACCATAATGTACTTTTGGACCAAGTACCAGTGTCCTGCTATCAATGGCCCATCTTAGAAAGCATGAAAAGAGAATACCAGTAACAAACTAAAAGGAAAGCACTTGCATATCTGGGATCTCCACCTTGAGGAAGCCTTGACAACTCAGGCCTTTGAATAATCAGCATCGTTGTGGTTTGAATGAAAAATGTCCCCTATAGACTCATATATTTGACTATTTCAGTCCCAGTTGTTGTCACTGTTCAGAAAGGTTGTGGAACCTATAGAAGGTGGAGTCTTACTAGAGGATGTGTATCATTAGGAGAGGGACTTGAGGTGTTATAGTCCATCCTTGCTTGCTCTCCTCTCTCTCTCTCTCTCTTGCTCTCTCTCCCCTTTTTTTCTGTTTATGTGATGATGCAGGCTTCTTACTCAGGCTTGCAATGCTTTCCTTGTCATGATGGATACTGCCTTCTGGAACTGTAAGCCCAATTAAACACTTTTCCTTTCACAAGCTACTTCTACTTTTGTCTTTTGTCTCAGCAATGAGAAAGAAACCAATACAAGCATAAACAAAATCAAGACAATCAAGAAAACTAAGACTCCTCAGTAATTTATAGACTTTTGTTATCACAGCTATCAGTAAGCAGGGTAGAGTTATATTAACAATGAGCTTCAAAAGACATCCAAAAATTTTCCATTTCTTTTTAGCTCTTCTATCTAGCACTTCATAGCAGATATGTGCTACTTTATGTCTCATCACCCTCTAGCTATACTTTCCCAATATTATAACCCTATGTTGAGCAAATATGATCAACATAGATGATAAATGGGAAGATACTATATTATAGAGCTTATAAAACACACTAGTCTGTGTTTTGCAGTACAATAGCCATGTGTTAATAATGGCTATAATACTGCACATGTATATTTGTGGGAATGAATTGTGAGAATATTGCTTATGTACCTTACAAAAAAGCCTTTTCTGGGGGCTGGAGAGATGGCTTAGTGGTTAACTGCTTGCCTTTGAAGCCTAAGGACCCCAGTTCAAGGCTCAATTCCCCAGTACCTACATAAGCCAGATGCACAAGGTGGTACATGCATCTGGAGTTCATCTGCAGTGGCTGGAGGCCCTGGAGCACCCATTCTCTATCTATCTGCTTCTTTCTCTCTGTCTGTTGCTCTCAAATAAATAAATAAAAATGATTAAAAAAACCATTTCGGGGAATATTTCTGTGGGATGCCTTTTCTTTTAAGCACTTGTTTTGAGTCTGTGACTAAGTTAAACTTATGATCTGCAATTATTTACAACCAAATTCTCAACCTGCTCAAAACAATAAAATCAGTTTTTCTATGCCTTAAATTTCCTATGCACCTGAACATCCAAAATGATTAACATTGACAAGGGATGTTGCTCATGCTGATGTAATCCTTATTTTACCTCCCCAATGGCATGGGTGTACTCCTGGCCCAGAAAAATGTGTGCATGCATGAGATATAGTGATCACTCCACTGAAATCAATGGGCATTGGGAACAATGCATTTCCCACAAGAATGTTGAAAGCAACAGATGAGCTTAGAATAATAACATCTGTGAATGATAAGTGTGTGTGTGTGTGTGTGTGTGTGTGCATGCACATGTGAATGCCTGTGTGCGTGTGTGTTTTCTGGATCAACAGAGTTCATCAGTCCTATCCCCAAGTCTCTTCCATTGAACAAACTTGTATGGAAGTTTTGGAGACAAACACCTTGTCCCTCACTCATATATTGCTGATTCCTTGCTCACATATTGCTGCTTGTATTGCCAGTACATACACCAGATGAGTGCAGCAGCTTCAGCAGCAGGAAGAGGCAGTAGGCTCACACTTGGTTTAAATAACTCTAAGAGTTAGTGTCTATTTCAGGGCCCTGCTGCAAACACTCAAAATGCAACTTGTCCATATCAATATATATTGTAAATTAAAAAAATATATAGCATTGAGTTAAAGTCATATTATGATAAAGCAATATAAATTTATTTCACTGCTAATTTTATGTTGAAGTTTTATGCTAATCAGATGTTTTAAATGTTATTATTTGGGATATACTGGATTATAAAACATGTTTTAAAATATTATACCTATTTACTTGTCAGACAGAGTGGCACTGTGTTGCCCAGGCCAGCCTTGCATTCACAATCATAATCCTCCTAAATGCTAGGATTACAAGGTGCACCATCATATCTAATCTCTTTTGACTTTGTAATGTAGTTTCTAGGAAGTTTGGACTGATATATGAAGTTTGCATCATACTTCTATTGAACATTGTAAGTCTATACTAGTTTAGTGAAAGGCTTAAAATAACCTTTAATAATCTGTTTTCTCTGATAATTTTTTAAAAAACTAAACTACTGTTTCAAATATAGTTGATACCAATATGACAAACTTATACCCAAGTTAACTACAGAATTTGTTTGAAGTTAAATACAATTTGTTATATTGTCTCAGTTATCAAAATATGATAATAAATAATGTTTATTAACATCATTTGACACCATTAGTTATTGTCAACATATATGAAAACAGGTTACTTAAGCAACTATATTTTCATTCCATGTTATATTTTTCCTCCTATTCAGTTAGCACAAGCAGCCTTCTTGATATAGTAGCAGCACGAGCACATATGCTGAGTGAGGCTGTGAGTTCAGACTGTGATATTTCCCTTGGAGATAAAATTGCCTTACAAATTCTCCCACTGAAGCAGCATGACTTTTCTCTTCTACTCTGGTCTTCTCCTGGGATCTTTAGTGATAGAATTTCTTCTCAAGGAAAATGCATCTTAATGGTTCTATGGTACACTCTGAGCTCTGGCTCACTCCAATATCAACAACAATGAAGGAGAATTATTTTTAGTCTATTCCACTATTCATTCTTCTGTCTTTGAGACAATAGACAGGATGAGAATTGCTTGTGCCTTATTTCCGTATTGTGAGACAGAGTATGTTATTTTAAACAGACAAAAGTTCTGTTTTAAAGCTAGGATTTTTGTTTTTTTTACTTCTATAAAAGTTGGTAGCGCAAAACAGTCTATTAGAGTCATTGATATTATGAATGCCTTTCATGTAAGACATGTACACAAATACCTAACATATCCTACACCACCAGACAAAGCATGGGTCAGCAATATATTGAGGAGCCTAACAAAAGATAAAAAGTTTTATTCAGTATCTAGATGGTTGGCTCATTCTGATATTTGAACTTATTCATAAAGCTATAATTCCATAGATAATGGATAAAGATTTTCATTTTTGCATATTAATTTGTTTTCATCTAGATATAGTCACTTTATAAGCTCTAATTCACCACAATATTTTGTATTGACCACTTCTTTTAATACAGAAATTTTCAAATCATTAACATCATCTACTTTGGACTTATCCTGATTTCATATTAATTTCAGAGTCTGTATGAATAAAGAAACCCAAAAATGTACACTTCAAAGTCAGTATAGGGAGTCCTAAGGACCCCATGAAAATTCTCTAGGGCATTATTGAACGTGTAATTTCTGAATAATGCATATTAAATATGAGTACTTAGTAGACTTGGCAAACTATAGTGAATGTTGGTGGATTTTACATAGCAATCTATATTCTGTTACTCTAATTCCTCCAGTTGATTATTTTTTAAATTGAATTGAGAAAAAATATCTAAATACATTTTATATTTAGTGAGATATTCATCAAATAATATGCAAGCCACACATTTAAGTTTAACATTTAGGCTTTTAGTATATTCACAAATTTGTAGAACTTACCACAAACACTTTTAGAAAATTTTTATCATTTTTGCACTGATTAACATTCATGTCCCATTCCACCAACTCAATCCTGATCCATAATCTGACACTGTCTATTCTGTACATTTCATATACATGAAACCATACAACATTTGACCTTTTGTGATCTGGATTCTGTCACTTAACATAATAATTTCAAAGTCCATCCACAATGTATGTTTTTATTGTCACAAATATGGCACTGGGTTATCACTATTTGTTTCAGTTACTTTTTGTTGCTGAGACAAACACCAGGCCAGAAGCAGTTCATGAAAGGAGAGGGTTTATTTAAGGCTTACAGAAGCTATGCAAAGATCTGTCAGGGAGAAAGAAGCTGGTTCACTTCCATGGATTCATAGCCACGAGACTCCACTAAACATCCACCAAGCAGAAACAGTCAGAGCTCAAACTGCTCTCTACATACATTATGACTGGACTGTAAGATCTCCCCCAGAGACATACTTTTTCCTCACCGGGGCTGACTGCTGGAGACTCAAGTTGCAAGTTCAATCTTAATAATAAGAAATAACTGAGTCTATGGGGCCAAACATTCTAACCACCACAATATTGCCTATTAGTTTTAAATATTGCTGATATGAATGCTCATATATTTTGTTTGTAAATTAGTTTTCTTTTGGTTGCATGAGTAGGAACATTGTTGAGTCATATCAAAACTGCATATTTGCCAGGTGTGGTGGCACACACCTCTAATCCTAGCACTCGGGAGGCAGAGATAGGAGGATAGCCATGAGTTCGAGGCCACCCTGAGACTACATAGTGAATTCCAGGTCAGCCTGGGACAGAGTGAGACTCTACCTCAAAAAACTGAAAAAAAAGGTGCATATTTAACATTTTAAGAAACTGCCAGTTTATTGTCTATAGTGGATCCACTATTTTTCATCGCCTTCTATAGTGAATAAAGTTTCTGGTTTCTCCACATTCTGACACGTTTTTAATTTACATCATTTTATGGCACCATCCTAGTGATGCTGTTACCAATCATCTTGCTGAGGGTTCTCTGTTCTGCCTGTGTAGAAATAATAACAGTGTCAGGGAGAAGCTCTTTAAATGCTGGTCTCTAAGAGCTTTCACTCTCTCAATGCGAGGCAGCAGTGAGCAGATAGTAGGCAGATGGAAGTGGCAGCACGTAGCGCCCTCTAGTGTTACAGCCCTCATGAAGGCCTTGCTAATCAGGATGCTTTGCCCTACTAGTGTCACAGCTCATGCGTATGTGTAGGAAATTGGAATTCTTCGGTATTGTAGTTACCTTCATTTCCTAGGATAAAGAACCTGATCAAAAATAGCTGATGGGAAGAAAGATTTTTATTTTGTATTACAATCTTGAGGGGAAGATTCCTGATGCCAGGGAAAAGATGGTAGAGCAGAGGCTTGACATCACTTCTGCAATAGCAGGTGGTAAACAGCAGTAGGAGAGTGAGCCAGATTCTAACAAGGGGGAGATGGCTATAATTATGATAAGCCAGCCCCCAAAACATACCTCCTGCAAAAGGCTCCTCCTCCCAAGTTGCCATCAGCAGGGTAACAAGTATTCAGAAAACATGAGTTTATGGGGGGCACCTGTTTCAAGTTAGTACACTCAGCCTTTAGTTGAAACTGGTATTTCAGCTTCAAAGCAGCCCTAGGCATCCATATTCCTCACACCTAGATAGTAGCCAGTATTGTGGTTCTTGTGTAGACCTATAAAGTGGAAATTCCTGATCCCTTAACCCAGTGAATATTATATCTGATGGCTATTAGTCTGAAAGATTTGCCAACTTTCTAGAATTCATCTCCAAACTAGGGCCTGCAATTTCTCTTCTCTGATTTATTATAACCTCTTATCTTTAGTCAGTCTCAGTCCTAAACTCTGTCTTATGAACTCTCTACCTCTGCCACCATTTTCTTCCTGGCAACATTCAGACTTTTTAGCTGCCCTTCCACAGCTCAACCTGACAATACAATTTAGGAACACTGCCACTCCATTCTCATCCCTTTGCTGTCTCTCCTTTTCCTTTCTTCATCTTATCACCTCACTCTACAAAGTGAAAGAAAAGACTACTCCAGACAATATTTGATTGGGCCTAATTCTGTCAAAGTAGGGGAGGTAGGGAAAGAAAGTATCTCCAGCCTACTCATTAAGTGATTAAGTGAGCCTGAGAAGAAAACCCGTTTATCTAGCCCAAGAAGGAGTGTTTGGGCCTGTGACAGCCTTGGATCTTAACACTAGTAATAACAGTCCTTTGGCTAGACTATCAGGGGAAATGCTTTCTCTCAGCCCTTGGAAATGGGTCTTAGCCCATGTAGAACTCATTGAGGATGGTGAAGATATGGCCCAGTGGGTAAAAGTGCTTGCTATGCAAGTGTGACACCCTGACTTCAAATCCCCTGAATCCACATAAGACCAGAAAAGGCTCTCTAATCTCATCCCTTCTACAGAAAGAAGTGATGTAGAAATAATCCCAGAATCTTGCAGGACAGCTAGCTTGACATGTATGAAGTAGCAAACAAAAATAGACCCTTCCTCAGACAAGGTGGAAGGTGAAGCCCTCCACATGTACACTGTGGCACAACCCACACATACATACACTCACAAACACACATACAATAACAAAAAATAGCATCTATCAAATGTCTGGTCCAGAGCCAGGGGTGGTGGTGCACGCCTTTAATCCCAGCACTCGGGAGGCAGAGGTAGGAGGATCGCCATGAGTTCAAGGCTACCCTGAGACCACATAGTGAATTCCAGGTCATCCCAGCCTGTACTAGAGTGAAACCCTACCTTGCAAAACCAAATTAGATAGATATATAGATAAATAGATGATAGATAGATAGATAGATAGATAGATAGATAGATAGATATCTTGTCCAAACTGTCTGAAACAGTTTTGCCTGCAAATCCCCTGGAATGAAGTGCTGCCCATAGCCTCATGTGTTTTAAATACTTAGTGCCAAGCTGGTGGAAATTTGGGTGGTGGAGCCTTTCACAAGGTGGTGTGTTGTTGAGGGCTGGCTCTGAGGTGCCATAGCTCAGCTCTTCTTTGCCACACCTTTCTTAATCTTGATGATTTCTTCCAGCTCATATGAAAAGATGTGATACTCAGCCTTTACTATCCTTTTTTATGATGAAACTTCCCTTCAAAAATGTAGGTTGAAGCTGGATGTTGTGGTGTACACCTTTCACCCAGCACCCGGGAGGCAGAGGTAAGAGGATCACTGTGAGTTCGAGGCCACCCTGAGATTACATAGTGAATTCCAGGTCAGCCTGGGCTACAGTGAGACCCTACCTCGAAAAAAAACAAAATAAAAAAAAAGTAGGTTGAAATAAACTCTTTCCTTCCACAGGCTACTTATGGTCATGTGTCTTATCTAAGTAATGTCAAGGCAACTAGTATAGAAAATTGGTTCTGGGGAGTTGAATCATTGCTAAAATCAGCCTGACCATGTATTTTTTTTTTTCTTTTGGTACTAGTTTGCAGGAGTACTATGAATGTAAAATGTGTCCCATGGGCTCATTTGTTTGAATAATTGGTTCATAGCTGGTAACATTGTTTGGGCAGGTTGTAGAAGATTTAGGAACTGGAAATTTGCTGGAGGATGTGGTACACTGGGGACAGAACTTGAAGCTTCACAGTGTCATCCTGTTGTTCATCATCTGCTTCATGATTGCGGAGGCAATGTGATAACCTGACTTCCCGCCCCTTCCTTGCCTTTCTCTCATGATGAAACTTACCATTGAACTTTAAGCCCAAAAGAAATGCTTGCCGTCACTAAGTTGTTCTGGTCAGGTGTTCCTTTTTTTTCTTTTCCTTTTTTTTTCTTTTTTACAGAAATAATCAAGTAACTGATATGTTGTAGTGAGGGCATTTTTCTCTGGTTATAACATGAACCCAATCTTTGAGTAGAAAATGCCTTGATCTGGTATCCATAGCAAACTAACTGAGTGGAAAAATACAGATATCCTGAGATTCCAACTATTCTTTCTGCCCCTTCATTGGCAAGTGTGATGGTTAAGTTTGTGTCAACTTGATTTGTTTAGGAATCCACAGACATTCCTCATAAGTGTGTCTCTGAGGCTGCCTCTAGGAACTAAAGGAAGAATCCTTCCCCCAGGGGTAAGCCCTTTCCCCCAGAGTGGGCGGCCCAGAGTGGGCGGCCCCTCTTGGAGGAGGGGGCTGGTTGATAAAAAGGAGCTCTGGGAAGAAAGGCTCTCTCTCTCCCACCTGGCTGCTGGTGCTTCTAGCTGCTTGCCACTGGGTACTTGCTGCTTGGTGTTTTCCGCTTGGTACTTGCTGCTTGGTGTTGCTGCTCTCCAGTGTGGACTGAAGACCAGGGTGGACTGAAGAGCAGTGTCTCTCCAGGAAGCCTCCAGGCCTTCAGTGCCGGATTGGGACTGCTGAGGCCTCCAGCCTCGTGGACTGAGCAGCTACCGGGTTTCTTGACTCTCGGACCTGCAACCTGCTATTGCTGGACTGTGTAAGCTAATCCAATAAATTCCCTTTTAATACAATTCATTCTGTCCATTCTGTTCCTCTAGAGAACCCTGACTAATACAGCAAGGGATCTTGGAAAATGCTAGAATACATAGTACATGGAAAAAAATAGAGAGAGAGGAGCCATGATGCAGCTTCCACAAGGATGTGACCTGTGATATGGTTGGGCTTTTAGTGATGAAAATGCACCATGCTCCTGGGAGTATCCCCTCCGTTGAGATCTGTAAGTAATGCAAATAATGTTATTGGCTCACTAGATTACACTTTGGTGGAATTGTATTTTGGCCTGTTCTTAGTACCTTATCTTAGATGAATAGATGTTCACATCTCCCCAGGAAAAGTTAGCACAACAATGTGAATTCTTTTCAAAGGAATGATCCTGAACTGAGAATGCCAAGAAGGTCACATAAGAGGTGTTTTGCTCAAAACCAATTGCCTAGGAAAATGTCTTCCTATACTAGACAACCAAGTACAAAGATTCTATGATAGTTATCATCCAAGTTACCCAGGCTACATACCAAGCTGGCAGAAGAACTTTAAAACATCATCCAGTTGGTACTTGCTGGGGACAGCATGCTCCAAAAGGCCTGAGTCAAGATCCTGTGCGTCGCTTCACATGGATCCGACCCTGTGGTCTCCTCTGGCTCATCGAGCTTGGTGAAGACATGAACTTCTTTGAGCCCTACAGCTCATGTTTGTTGCCATGGTCTGTCTGGTTTCTCTCCTTATCTTAGCTTGTTCTTCCTCTTCTGTGAATGATTTGCAGGCCAGCCATGACCCCCGGGAGTTAGATGTACTGCCAGCTTCTGATGAGGCAATTCTGTGGAATAGTATTATGCAGGCAATAGCAGATGTGTTCCCAGAAAGGGATCAAACAAAAATGGAATGGAAAGCAATGGGTTTATTACAACAACAATAGATGGTGGGAGCCCCCTCAGGCTACTCGTGAGGGGCATAGATTTGATCCTGAAAGCTTGCTTCCTCCAGGTGGTCAATATCAGTGTAACCCTAAGAGTGGGAGAGTGAGACTTGGGATCTGGGACAGCAGAGATTACAGAGAAAAATGGGCTGATGAGTTAGGTTTTATGGATTATTTAGCTGTTAGGGATTTGCGACCCTATGACTGTTTATCAAAAGATGAGAAAATACAACTTCATAAAGATTTAATTCAGGCATATGCTCAGCAAATATAATTTGGATGTAATGATTATGTAATAAAGAATTGCTTGCAGAAAGGATAAAAAAGACTTGCTGAGTTAACCATAATTGAATAATAGGCACCTTTTGTGGTCAATCTGTCTCTCACCTTTGCTAACTTGCAACTGAAAATAGAATCAACATTTAACAAAGAATGAGAAAGAAACTGCAAGGAGCTAGTGCCCCGTGATTCAAAAAACAATTGGTCAAGGTGTTTTTCAAAGTTAATAGTTAACAGTGCTTGCTCATAAAGATTGTAAGGGATGGGGTTAACTTTCCTGGAAACATTATGTACTTGTAATTTCAAAGGAGATTATGCATGCATGTCAAATTTGGACACAGTTCTGCTTCTGCCTTTCTCCTTCTGAATCGTATCCTATTTCCTTGTATGAGAAAAATAAAAGACTGAGGTTTTGTGGCAAGAGGCAGAGACAGAAGTCAGATGGCTCGCTGCTGAAGCCCGACCTGTCAGCTTGCACCCTACCAACATGTTCTGAGTTTCATTATTGCCGCTCCCATTTATCCCAGCTTCATGGTCTCACCCCTTGTTGATGCTAGGGCTGGACCCGGGCAGGTACTTGCTTTGAAGGAAAGACAGACACAAAGCTGAAGCAGTTGTGAGATCTTGTTCTTGGTCCAAAGTTCCAGAGATTTGATAAGGCCAAACAAATTGTGTCAGGGTTGTAGTCCCTGCCAAGAGATTTTGAGGGGCCACTACCTGCAGCTGCTTTGATGAACCCTAAGTTGAAGTAGGGTCCCTGGATGTTGGAGATTCCAGACTCATGGAACATCTGCCAGGGAAAGGTTCATGGTTGGAGTGGGGCTAGCCCAAAAAAGAGGCTGAAGTTAGCAGAGATGGAAGGCTGAAGTTATGTAAGTCTCAATGATTCCATCATGAGCTCAAATGCTGGACATGAAGATGCATAATTTGGAGTTTTTCCTACAGAGTTTTTTTTCATGCTTTGGTCTGATAGATCTTTGTGATCTCACCCTTCTCCCTTTTGGGATTAAATTGTTGACTTGATGCCTTTGTATGTTGGAATCATGTAAATTATTTGTTATGATATAACTATCAGAGCTCATAGTTTAAGACTAAGAGGTGGGTTTCTGATAGTTAATTACTTTTGTCAATATGATATGGTTTAGAATCACAATGAAAACAAATGCCTGAGCATGTCCATGAGGAATTTTCTAGATTATGTTTTCTGAGGTGGGAAGATTCGCTTTAAATGTTGACAATGCCATTCTTTGGGCAAAGGTCCTGGCTGGTACAAAAAGGAGAAAGTGAGGTGAGCACCATCATTCATTACTGATTGAGGAGCAATGTGACCATCTGCTTCATGTTCCTGCCAGCATGCTATCCTCACTATGAACTGTAACCTTGAACTATATGCTGAAACAAATCCTTCCTTTCTTAATTTTGTTTTTTACAGCAATGAGAAAAGTAATATAGGGCCATTAAAACTACACTTTGAAAGACTTTTACAATGAATACATTAAATGGCTGAAAAAAGAAATTGAGAAAAAGAAGATGATGAAATGATCATCCATTCTCATGGATTGGAAAAATTAATATTTTGAAATTGGTCATGCTGCCAAAAGTAATATACAAATTCAATGAAATTCCAATGCAGTCCATTGCCAAAGAACTTGGTTAACCACCAGAACTAAATGGTAAGTGTCTACTCCTGAAAATATCAGAGGCTGCAGTCAGAGGACATTGAGAGAACACCCTGGAACTGAAATAGAAGCCAGTTCCCTGTTGGCTAGCCGTTGTAGTGCTGGGAAGCTCAATGAAAGCTGTTGTGAGATAAAAGTTACCAACACTTTAAATCAGTAGTGGATACACTCAGCCACAAAACTAACCAACCAGGCAAGATGTGCTCACCAGTTCAAAAGTGGCACATAAGTTATAGGGGTAACCAACTGCTCACTGACAGGATATGAGGCCCACTCAGTGGAAGGGAGTTCACGCCTGGATCTGAGTCCCAGGTCAGAAGCCTATGAGTTTGGAATGTCATAGACACTAGAAGGAAGTTTCCACTGTGCTTTGGTTAAAAGGAGATATTTTACCCATTAAAATGTCTTCTAAATGTTTATGCATATCCCTTTTGACCCATTCTGTTCTCACTCTTGGCTAGATAATGTGTATAGCATGAGACGAGTTATCTATATCACATCTTCCAGAGCACAAGAGTCATTACAGAGGAAGTGGCAGATTAAAAATGATTGATGCTCTCATTGCTAGCCTGAGAATCTCCAGCAGGGAGATGGTGGTAAACACTGAGGATACTCAAAACTCATCAAAACAGAAAGTTAGAGGCTTAGCATTAAAAGAGACTTCTAACATGCCCTGAAAGATGCAGGGAACATGGTGGAAGAAGGGTCTGGAAGGAATGTAAGAGCCATAGGCTGGGGAGGTGTAGGATAAGCCACTGTCTTCTTCTCAGAAACCCACTGGTACATTCATGAGCATACAGTGATCGCTGATACCCTCACTGATGAGGGCCCTCAAAGGAGTTGGAGTGGGTAACAGGGGGGCATACATGTATAATTAGATGGGAATATGACCAATTTGTAAGTTGTTCATATATTAAAATTCTCAATTATTTTTTTAAAGATAAGTTTTTGAAACAGGGTCACTATGTGTAGTGTAGGCTATCCTAGAACTCACTTTTTTAGCCCAAGCTGGCCTTGAACTTGTGGTGATCCTCCTTCCTCAGATTTTTATGTGCTGGATTACATATTTTTATCACCATGTCCAGCTCAAATTGTGTATTTCAGTATTATAAATTATAGAAAAATCTCTTTGGCATCTGTTTTCAATTTAAATAATACAAATTTCTGGGCTGGAGAGATGGCTTAGGAGTTAACACGCTTGCCTGAGAAGCCTAAGGATACATGTTTGACTTTCCAGATCCCACATAACCCAGGTGCACAAAGATGAGGCAAACGCAAGGTTGCACATGCCCAGTAGGTGGCACAAGTATCTGAAGTTCGATTGCAGTGGCTGAGGCCCTGGTGCACAAATTCTCTTTCACTATCTTTCTCTGTCTCTCAAATAAAATATAAATAAATTAAAATAAACTAATACAAATTTCACTAAACCATTCCTTTTATTTTTTAATTAGTGTACAAAATAATGGGCCTTTGTTATGACAAGTTAATAAACATATAACATTGATTTTAAAAATATTTATTTATTTATTTATTTATTGATTTATTGATTTATTTATTTTGAGAGAGAGAGAGAGCATAAGGCTTACCAGGGCTCTTGCCACTGCAAATGAAATCCAGATACAAGTACTATTTTGTGAATCTGGCTCTACAGGGGTACTGCGGAATCAAACCTAGGCAGCAGGTTTTGCTACTATGCACTTTTAATCACTGAGCCATCTCCCCAGCCTCATATTATAATTTAGTCATATTTAAAAGCTGTGAAATACTATTTTCACAAAGTGCTATAATATGTAAAGTGTTAAGGAGATTCATCCAAATATAAAAACATCATGGGATTATCTCAAAATAGTATTAATATGGTTATACTCACTTAAAGAAATAAAATTTTGACAAAAATAAATCAAAATTATAAAAAATGCATTCAAGCCAGGAGTGAGGGCTTATGTGCCTAATTCCAGCACATGGCAGGCTGAGGCAGGATTACTTGCAGTTTGAAAACAGCATGGAATATTTAGTGAATACCAGGCCAGCTTTTTTTGTTGTTGTTGTTTGGTTGGTTTTTGTGTTTTTTTTTAATTTTATTTTTATTTATTTATTTGAGAGAGAGAGATACAGGAACAAGCAGGGACAGAGAGAGAGAGAGAGAGAGAGAGAGGGAGAGGGAGAGAATGGGCGCGCAAGGGCCTCCAGCCACCGCAAACGAACTCCAGATGCATGTGCCTCCTTGTGCAACTGGCTTACGTGGGTCCTGGGGAATCTAGCCTCGAACCGGGGTCCTTAGGCTTCACAGGCAAACACTTAACCACTAAGCCATCTCTCCAGCCCCAGGCCAACTTTTTATACAGAGTGACATACTATCTTAAAAATAATATTATGCCAGGCGTGGTGGTGGATGCCTTTAATCTCAGCACTCAGGAGACAGAAGTAGGAGGATTGCCATGAATTTGAGGCTACCCTGAGACTACTTAGTTAATTCCAGGTCAGCCTGAGCCAGAGTGAGACCCTACCTCAAAAAATAAAAATAAAAATAATAAAAAATAAATAAGTAAATTAAACTAAATAAATAAGTAAATAAATGAATGAGTAAAATGTAGGAGATCTTAGATAAAACAATAAAATTGAGCTAAAGGACATATATTGAAAATAGCATTCTAAAATTAATCTTAAATTTATATGGAATATTCACAAAAAATTACAATTTAAATAATAACAATAAGACAAAACATCAAAAATGTCCATATACACAAACTACAATCTGTTTAGAACCATATGACAAAAATTCTACATACAATTCTTGTAGTTTGCAGGCAAAGAATACCTAAGTGAAAATGATAGTATAAACCTGTAATCATAGAACAAATACATTGAAAGTAAATTAATTAAGTATCCTACAGAACATATTAAAGAAACAAAAATGTAATTAACCTAAAGGAAATAGTAAAATAAAATACATAAATAAGTTAGAAAAAATGATATATCAATAAGACTCAAATCATCCAAAAAGTAGCCTCTAAAAATAATAAAGATTCTCTTCCCATGGCCTCGCTTAGGCCATTCCCCTCCCTGTAATCTGTTCTTCTACTTACATATGTGCAATACCATACACTTAAGTCCTTCCCTTTCCTCCCTCCCTTATAGCCTTTTACCAGCTTACTGGTTTCTGGTACCTATTTTTGGTTCCAGTTCACACACAAGTTTATACATTTATAGTTAGGATCCACATATGAGAGAGAACATGTGACGTTTGGCTTTCTGAGCCTGGGTTACCTCACTTAGTATGACCCTTTCCAGATCCATCCATTTCCCTGCAAAGCGAATGCGTAAAAGAAGGGCAAGGGGGAGGGCCAATCTAAATTCAAGATATTGTGAATAAGACTTATGTAAACCTACTTTATTGAATAAAGGCACATCTAGAAGCTGTAGACTGTTACTAGAAAATTTTCAGTGCCTGGGATGGGATACGTTCCAGTGAGTTGTTGGCCAAGGAGGTCCCGGTAGCCTCCAAAACATTAAAGGCTTTTGCCAAAGCCCTTGGTTTCCCTTGAGAAAGAGATAGTAAGACCCTATTGCTGAAGACATCTCTTGCCTGAGAAGCAAGGTCACTGAGAAAGCAAGCTGGTGCGGAGCGGAAAACCTTCTCCCTGTACACCAGCCAACTGAAAGCTGGAAACAGCTGCACTGCATGCAGCCGTATGGGAGACAGAAGTCATCAGCAGTGAAAACAGTGGACACTGAATATTCAAGTTTGGCCAGACAGGCCCAATGACTGAACGGGTGCAAGAGTGGCATGTCTATTCTTGGGGTAACCAACTGCTCCATAATTGGACTGAAGGCCCTCTCTATGGGAGGGAATACATACCTGGTACTGAAAAACCTAAGGAAAAGTCTATGGCAGGTGAGGTCATGAGCCTTTGGGGTATAAAGCCTGCTCTTGTCTTACTAAATGTATATATTATTCCCACCAAGCTGCCCTGGGGGCACTACACTTAATGTTCATGTTCACATATTAATTCTACTCTCACTTCTGGTTAGAGAAGTTTCTCTTTTCAGATGGCGATGACCACTGGGATGACCCAAAAGGCAACATAGTGCTGAGAAGAAGGGATAGAGGAGTGCCCATCACTGAAACACCTCTGTCACACCCTCCAAGGCTCAGGGACCATTGCAGAAGAGGGGGCGGATAGAATGGAAGAGCCAAAGGAAGGGTATGACCTCTTACAATGCAACTGCCCAGACAGAAATTGGCCTCGATATCCATGACCTTGCAGTGCCTAGCAATACCTTCACAAGACCCTCAAATTAGAAGAAAAAGATAATGACATCAAATTAAAAGAGAGATTAATGGAGAGAGGGAGGGGATATGATGGAGATTGGTGTTCTAAAGTGGAATGGGGGAGGGGAGAGAAATATATGTTTTTTGTATGTAGATATAGAAGGTGTCAATAAAAAAATTAATTAAATTTTTTTTAATGTGTAGCTGGGCATAGTGGTACACACCTTTAATCCCAGCACTCAGGAGGCCAAATTGGGAGGATCACTGTGAGTTCGAGGCCAGCCTGGAACTACAGAGTCAGTGTGAGGTCAGTCTAGGCTACAGTAAGACCTTACCTTGAAAAAACAAAAAAAGCCGGGTGTGGTGGCTCACGCCTTTAATCCCAGCACTTGGGAGGCAGAGGTAGGAGGATGGTAGGAGGATCACTGTGAGTTCGAGGCTACCCTGAGACTACATAGTGAATTCCAGGTCAGCCTGGGCCAGAGTGAGACCCTACCTTGTAGAACCAAAAAAAAAAAAAAAAAAACTATAAAGAAAACCAAACCAGGTCCTATTGAGGTATAACTGCTATTAAATAAACAATAAAATCAACAGCTTCTCTACAGAAATCACAAAAGTCTGAAGGCAATGGAATGCGATATTACGAAGTGGTGAGTGGAATAAACACTGCGTGAGTTTACAGCTGCGATTCAGAGCACACAGGTTTCAGTTCTCAGAACCCATCCAACGTGTCTGAACTTAGCAGCTCTGGAGGAGGCCCAAGATTACGTTGCAGGTACAGTCTGCAAACTCTGATAAGGAGAGGGTGCTCCTCAGTCAGGAGAGGGACTCTGCTTTCCTCCCGTGAGTCTCAGTCTTCTCCATGACTCACATACAGCTTGAAGTGAGGGTGGTGTATGCCACAGGCCCAACAATTGTTTTTTTTTTTTTTTGGTTGTTGTTGTTTTTCAAGGTAGGGTCTCACTCTGGCCCAGGCTGACCTGGGAATTAAATATGTAGTCTCAGGCTGGCCTTGAACTCACAGCCATCCTCCTACCTCTGCCTCCTGAGAGCTGGGATTAAAAGTGTGAGCGACCATGCATGGCTGTATGCTTTTTTTTGATTTGTGTTTTTGTTTTGATTTGTTTTTGAGAAAGGGTCTCACTCTAGCCCAGGCTGACCTGGAACTTACAGTGATCCACCTACATATTGAATGCTAGGATTAAAGGCTTGCACCACCAAGCCCATATATATATATATATATATATATATATATATATATATATATATATACACACACACACACATATTAACACACACACACACACATATATATATATATATATATATATATATATACATACACACAAACATATATATATATATATATATATATATTTGCAGTGGTTCTAGATAGGGTCTTGCTCTAGCTCAGGCTGACCTGGAATTCACTGTGTAGTTTCAGGCTGGTCTAGAATTCATAGCAATACTCCGACATCTGTCTCCCGAGTGCTGGGGTTAAAGGTGTGTACCCTCACACCGGGCAACTTCTTTTTTTTTTGCAAGCAGAGAGAGAGAGAGGGAGAAAGAATGGGTATGCCATTGCCTCTAGCCATTGCCAATGAACTCCAGATGCATGTGCCACTTTGTGCCTCTGCAAGCAGGCGCCTTATCTGCTGAGCCATCTCTCTAGCCCCTAGGGTAGCTGTTTGTCATGACCCCTGAGTGCTACATGTCTTCTACTGTGAAGGGTATCATCTGCTGCTGGTGTCCTACCCTCTAACAATCTGCTTGTTAAAATAAATAAACAAGGCCGGAAGTGGTGGCACACCCTTTAATCCAGGCACTCGGGAGGCAGAGTTATGAGGATCGCAGTAAATTCGAGGTCAACCTGAGAATACATAGTGAATTCCAGGTCATCCTGAGCTAGAGTGAGAACCTACCTCAAAAACAAACAAACAAAAATAAATAAATAAATAAACTGACCGTTTGCTGCCTTAAAATAATAATAATAATTATACATACATACACATACACAAACACACACACACACACACACACACATATATATACATATATATATATATTTGTAGTGGTTACATATATATAGGTTCTTTCTCTACCTCAGGCTGACATGGAATTCACTTTGTAGTTTCAGGCTGGTCTTGAACTCACATATACCTGTGCCTATATAGTGCTCTTTTTTGGATTAAAGCAGAGCGGGTAGAATGGGTATGCCACTAGCCATTGCCAATGAACTCCAGATGCATGTGCCACTTTGCGCCTCTGCAAGCAGGCGCCTTATCTGCTGAGCCATCTCTGCAGCCCCTAGGGAGCTGTTTGTCATGACCCCTGAGTGCTACATGCCCTCTACTGTGAAGGGTATCATCTGCTGTTGGTGTCCTGCCCTCTAACAATCTGCTTGTTAAAATAAATAAACTAGGCCGGAAGTGGTGGTCTTTAATCCCAGCACTCTGGAGGCAGAGGTAGGAGAGCAGTGAGTTCGAGGTCACCCTGAGACTACATAGTGAATTCCAGGTCACCCTGAGCTAGACTGAGACCCTATGTCAAAAACCAAAGCAAAAAAAATTGAAATAAAAAAACTGACCGTTTGCTGCCTTAAAATAATAATATTAATTATACATACACACACATACACAAACACACACACACACTTTTTTTATATACATATATATATATATTTGTAGTGGTTCTACATAGAGTTCTTTCTCTACCTCAGGCTGACATGGAATTCACTTTGTAGTTTCAGGCTAGTCTTGAACTCCTACGCTACCTGTGCCCCCAAGTGCTCGGATTAAAGGTACCGCCACTAGCCATTGCCAATGAACTCCAGATGCATGTGCCACTTTGCGCCTCTGCAAGCAGGCGCCTTATCTGCTGAGCCATCTCTGCAGCCCCTAGGGGAGCTGTTTGTCATGACCCCTGAGTGCTACATGCCCTCTACTGTGAAGGGTATCATCTGCTGTTGGTGTCCTGCCCTCTAACAATCTGCTTGTTAAAATAAATAAACTAGGCCGGAAGTGGTGGCCCAGGCCTTTAATCCCAGCACTCTGGAGGCAGAGGTAGGAGGATCGCAGTGAGTTCGAGGTCACCCTGAGACTACATAGTGAATTCCAGGTCAGCCTGAGCTAGACTGAGACCCTATGTCAAAAACCAAAGCAAAAAAAATTGAAATAAAAAAACTGACTGTTTGCTGCCTTAAAATAATAATATTAATTATACATACACACACATACACAAACACACACACACACACACACACATATATATACATATATATATATATTTGTAGTGGTTCTACATAGGTTCTTTCTCTACCTCAGGCTGACATGGAATTCACTTTGTAGTTTCAGGCTGGTCTTGAACTCATAGCAATACGCTTACATGTGCCTCCCGAGTGCTCGGATTAAAGGCGGGTACCGTCACTAGCCATTGCCAATGAACTCCAGATGCATGTGCCACTTTGTGCCTCTGCAAGCAGGCGCCTTATCTGCTGAGCCATCTCTGCAGCCCCTAGGGGAGCTGTTTGTCATGACCCCTGAGTGCTACATGCCCTCTACTGTGAAGGGTATCATCTGCTGTTTGTGTCCTGCCCTGTAACAATCTGCTTGTTAAAATAAATAAACTAGGCCGGAAGTGGTGGCCCAGGCCTTTAATCCCAGCACTCGGGAAGCAGAGGTAGGAGCATCACAGTGAGTTCGAGGTCACCCTGAGACTACATAGTGAATTCCAGGTCAGCCTGAGATAGAGTGAGACCCTATGTCAAAAACCAAACCAAAAAAAAAAAAAAATTGAAATAAAAAACTGACCGTTCGCTGCCTTAAAATAATAATAATTATTATACATACATATATATATACACGCACATACACAAACACACACACAAACACACACACACACACACACATATATATATATATATATTTGGACTGGTTCTAGATAGGTTCTTGCTCTAACTCAGGCTGACATGGAATTCACTTTGTAGTTTCAGGCTGGTCTTAACTCATAGCAATACTCCTACATGTGCCTCCTGAGTGCTCAGATTAAAGGCGTGTACCGTCACACCCGGCAACTTTTTTTTTATTTGCAAGCAGAGAGAAAGACAGAGAGAGAGAGAGAGAGAGAAAGACAGAGAGAGAGAGAGAATGGGTATGCCATTGCCTCTAGCCATTGCCAATGAACTCCAGATGCATGTGACACTTTGTGGCTCTGCAAGCAGGCGCCTTATCTGCTGAGCCATCTCTGCAGCCCCTAGGGTAGCTGTTTGTCATGACCCCTGAGTGCTACATGCCCTCTACTGTGAAGCGTATCATCTGCTGTTGCTGTCCTGCCCTGTAACAATCTACTTGTTAAAATAAATAAACTAGGCCAGAAGTGGTGGCACACGCCTTTAATCCCAGCACTCGGGAGGCAGAGGTAGGAGGATCGCAGTGAGTTCGAGGTCAACCTGAGAATACATAGTGAATTCCAGGGCAGCGTGAGCTAGACTGACACGCTACCTCAAAATCCAAAAAAAAAAAAAAATTAAATAAATAAACTGACCGTTTGCTGCCTTAAAATAATAATAATAATAATACACACACACACACACACATATATGTATATATATTTGGGGTGGTTCTAGATATGGTCTTGCTCTAGCTCAGGCTGACCTGGAATTCACTTTGTAGTTTCAGGCTGGTCTTGAACTCATAGCAATACTCCTACATGTGCCTCCATAGTGCTCTGATTAAAGGCGTGTACCGTCACACCCAGCAACTTTTTTTTTTATTTGCAAGAGAGAGAGAGAGACAGAGAGAGACAGAGAGAATGGGTATGCAATTGCCTCAAGCCATTGCCAATGATCTCCAGATGCATGTGCCACTTTGTGCCTCTGCAAGCTGGCGCTTTATCTGCTGAGCCATCTCTGCAGCCCCTAGGGTAGCTGTTTGTCATGACCCCTGAGGGCTACATGCCCTCTACTGTGAAGGGTATCATCTGCTGTTGGTGTCCTGGTAGTTTGAATAAAAATCTGCTTGTTAAAATAAATAAATTACTTATAGTTTGCATCTGCAATCACCTTTAATCCCAGCACTCACGGGAGGCAGAGGTAGGAGGTCACAGTGGGTTTGAGATTCCATTGAGATACAAGTGTGTCCAGGAGTTCTGAAGTCTGCTGTGTGACCTTTTGGCTGAGAGTTTGTTTCAAAAACTGTGTGCTGTGGTGGCTGGTTAAATAAACTCTCTGCCCTGCCTTAAAATAATAATAATAATTATTATGGAATACCTGGATCTGTAAGCTTCAACAAACAATATCCCTTCCTCCATAATATTTGCCTGGTTCTAGATAGTTCATCTCAGCTCAGGCTGACCTGAATTCACTGTCTGGTCAACAGTAATACTGGTACATCGAGGAGTGTGGGGTGAGATGAAAGATCGTGTGGATATTCAAACTTTACAACTTTTTTTTTTTGGAGGAATGGGCATGGAGAGAGAGAATGGCAACTGAAGATGCCTTCATTGCCAATGAAGCCCAGATTTATGGCCATTCTTGAGCCTTTGAGAATGCAGGCAGACTGTATGAACTGAGCCATCTCTCCAGCCCCTAGGGAAGCTGTTTGTCATGACCCCTTTGTGGAACTGCCCTCTACTGTGAAGGATATCATCTGCTGCTGGTCCAGGCCCAGAACAATCTGATGTTAAAATAAAAATTTGTAATGGACTGAAGTGCTTGGCTGCCTTTAATCCCAGCACTGAGATTTTAAGATTTCAGTGAGGAGGTCACCTGAGACTACATAGTGAAGTCCAGGTCACTGAGACTGGTTTAGCTGAGATTGTCAAAACCAAAGCAAAAAAAAAAAAAATTGAAATAAATAAGGTGGCCTGATTTGCCTTAAAATAATAATTAAAACAATGGATATTTATAAATGAGGAAAGACTGTACAGAAATGCAAACTCTTGGAAAGAGCTGACTGGAGAAGGAATTTGCTTTTCTAGATAGGGTTTATTTTGTCCCTGATTAAGAATTGACTTTGTAGTTTCAGGCTGGTCTTAGTTTTGCAAGCATGAAACATGCATGGAGAGTGCTCAGATTAAAGGCGTGTTCCGTCACACCCGGCAATTTTTTTTATTTGCAGCATGAGAGAGAGAGAAGAGAGAGAGAAGAGGCTGGAAGAATGAAGATGGCCATTGGTTTAGCCATGGAGAACTGAAGATGCATGTGGATATACCAGGCCTCTGCAAAAGGGCCTTATCTACTGAGCCATGTCTGCAGCCCCTAGAAAGCTTTTGTCATGACCCCTGCCCAGCTGATGGCCTCTACTTGGTAATCATCTGCTGTTTGTCTCCTGCCTTAACAATGAACTTGTTAAACTAAATAAGTTTGATGATGGCTGATGGTGATTGAGTTTGCATTGTTTTAATCCCAGCACTTGCTATTCCTTATAGAGTTAAAATGTTTAGGTCACCTTTAGATGTTGAAAGTATTTAAGTTGTTTGATTTTACAGTAAGACTATCTTAAGTTGATCAAAAACCAAAGAAAAAAAAAAATTGAAATAAATAAATTTACAATGTCTGATAGTTATAAATCTATTAATTATTAGCTATATATATGGGGGCCACACAAACGGAACACACACAGTTTGAATATATGTCCCCAATATATTCAGTGGTTTATTTTATAGTTCTAGATCTGGTTTTGCTCTAGCTCAGGGTCACTGGAATTCGGTCTTAAGGTCAGGCTGGTCTTGGTTTGAGATTCCATTGTAAACATGTGCAAATGTGTCTAGCAGGAGTTCCAGAAGTCTGCTGTGTGACCTTTTGGCTGCAACTCTTTTTTTTTTTTGCAAGAGAGAGTGCTGTGGTGGCTGGTTGGCTTTTGCCATTGCCTCTAGCCATTGCCAATGAGCAGGCAGATGCATGTGCCACTTATGGAACTCTGCCCAGGATCTGTATCTGCTGAGCCATCTCTCCAGCCATTGAGTAGCTGTTTGTCCTGGTCTGAAGTTCATCTCCTCTAACCTGAAGGGTATCATCTGCTGTTGGTGTCCTACCCTCTAAAAATCTGCTTGTTAAAATAAATAAACTAGGCCGGAAGTGGGGGCGCACGCCTTTAATCCCAGCACTCGGGAGGCAGAGGTAGGAGGATCACAGTGAGTTCGAGGTCACCCTGAGACTACATAGTGAATTCCAGGTCAGCCTGAGCCAGAGTGAGACCCTACCTCAAAAACAAAAAAAAAAAAAAAACTTAAAATAAATAAACTGACCGTTTGCTGCCTTAAAATAATAATAATAATTATACATACACACACACACACACACACACACACACACACACACACACATATATATTTGGGGTGGTTCTAGATAGGGTCTAGCTCTAGCTCAGGCTGACCTGGAATTCACTGTGTACTTTCAGGCTGGTCTTGAACTCATAACAATACTCCTACATCTGCCTCCTTAGAGCTCCGATTAAAGGCGTGTACCATCAAACCCTGCAACTTTTTTTTTATTTGCAAGCAGAGAGAGAGAGAGAGAGAGAATGGGTATGCCATTGCCTCTAGCCATTGCCAATGAACTCCAGATTCATGTGCCACTTTGTGCCTCTGCAAGCAGGCGCCTTATCTGCTGAGCCATCTCTGCAGCCCCTAGGGTAGCTGTTTGTCATGACCCCTCAGTGCTACATGGCCTCTACTGTGAAGGGTATCATCTGATGTTACTCTCCTGCCTGTAACAATCTACTTGTTAAAATAAATAAACTAGGCCGGAAGTGGTGGCCCAGGCCTTTAATCCCAGCACTCGGGAGGCAGAGGTAGGAGGATCGCAGTGAGTTCGAGGTCACCCTGAGACTACATAGTGAATTCCAAGTCAGCCTGAGTTAGAGTGAGACACTATGTCAAAAACCAAACCAAAAAAAAAAATTGAAATAAATAAATTTACCGTTTTCTGCCTTAAAATAATAATAATTATTATACACATATATATATACACACACACATACGCAAACACAAACACACACACACATATATATATACATATGTATATATTTGGAGTGGTTCTAGATAGGGTTTTGCTCTAGCTCAGGCTGACCTGGAATTCACTTTGTAGTTTCAGCCTGGTCTTGAACTCACAGCAATACTCTTACATGTGCCTCCCGAGTGCTCGGAATAAAGGCGAGTACCGTCACACCCGGCAACTCTTTTTTTATTTGCAAGCAGAGAGAGAGAGAGAGAGAGAGAGAGAGAATCGTTATGCCATGGCCTTTAGCCATTGCCAATGAATTCCAGATGCATGTGCCACTGTGAGCCTCTGCAAGCAGGCGCCTTATCTGCTGAGCCATCTCTGCAGCCCCTAGGGTAGCTGTTTGTCATGACCCCTGAGTGCTACATGGCCTCTACTGTGAAGGGTATCATCTGCTGTTGGTGTCCTGCCTGTAACAATCTGCTTGTTAAAATAAATAAACTAAGTCGGAAGTGGTGGCGCACGCCTTAAATCCAGCACTCGGGAGGCAGAGGTAGGAGGATCGCAGTGAGTTCGAGGTCACCCTGAGAATACATAGTGAATTCCAGGTCAGCCTGAGCTAGAGTGAGACCCTATGTCAAAAACCAAACCAAAAAAAAAAAAAAATTGAAATAAATAAACTGACCATTTGCTGCCTTAAAAAATAATCAAAATTATACATATATATATATATATATATATATATATATATATATAAACACACATCCACAAACACACACACACACACACACATATATATATTTGGAGTGGTTCTAGATAGGGTTTTGCTCTTGCTCAGGCAGACTTGGAATTTACTTTGTAGTTTCAGGCTGGTCTTGAACTCATAGCAATACTCCTACATGTGCCTCCTGAATGCTCAGATTAAAGGCATGTACCGTCACACCCGGCAACTTTTTTTTGATTTGCAAGAAGAGAGAGAGAGTGAGTGAGAGAGAGAGAAAATGGGTATGCCATTGCCTCAAACCATTGTCAATGAACTCCAGATGCATGTGCCACTTTGTGCCTCTGCAAGCAGGCGCCTTATCTGCTGAGCCATCTCTCCAGCCCCTAGGGGAGCTGTTTGTCATGACCCCTGAGTGCTTCATGCCCTCTACTGTGAAGGGTATCATCTGCTGTTGGTGTCCTGCCCTCTAACAATGTGCTTGTTAAAATAAATAAACTAGGCCGGAAGTGGTGGCGCAGGCCTTTAATCCCAGCATTAGGGAGGCAGAGGTAGGAGGATCGCAGTGAGTTCGAAGTCACCCTGAGAATACATAGTGAATTCCAGGGCAGCGTGAGCTAGACTGAGACCCTAAATCAAAAAAAAAAAAAAAAAAAAAAAAAATTAAAATAAATAAACTGACCATTTGCTGCCTTAAAATAATAATAAAAATTATACATATATATATTAAAATAACAATAATACACAAACACACACACACACACACACACATATGTATATATATATATATTTGGGTGGTTCTAGATAGGGTTTTGCTCTAGCTCAGGCTGACTTGGAATTCACTTTGTAGTTTCAGGCTGGTCTTGAACTCATAGCAATATTCCTACATGTGCCTCCAGAGTGCTCAGATTAAAGGCGTGTACCTTCACACCCAGCAATTTTTTTTTTTTTTTTTAAGCAAGCAGAGAGAGAGAGAGAGAGAGAGAGAGAGAGAATGGTATGCCATTGCCTCAAGCCATTGCCAATGAAATCCAGATGCATGTGCCACTTTGTGCCTCTGCAAGCAGGCGCCTTATCTGCTAGCCATGTCTGCAGCCCCTAGGGTAGCTGTTTGTCATGACCCCTAGTGCTACATGCCCTCTACTGTGAAGGGTATCATCTGCTGTTGGTGTCCTGCCCTGTAACAATCTGCTTGTTAAAATAAATAAACTGCGAAGTGAGGCAGAGGTAGGAGGATCTCTAAAAGGAGTGCCTCAGCCTCTACCTGGCTATCATCTAACCCCTATAAAATCTGCTTGTTAAAATAAATAAACTAGAAATAAAGTGGGGCGCATTTGCCTTTAATCCCAGCACTCGGGAGGCAGAGGTAGGAGGATCACAGTGAGTTCGAGGTCACCCTGAGACTACATAGTGAATTCCAGGTCAGCCTCA